>OW679203.1:36404533-36491159 GCA_940337035.1 Agriotes lineatus
ACAAAACCACAATGCTAGTATCACAGTATAATAATCACAAATTCGATATTATATCGTACAGGTGATTATTCGCTTAGCATAGGTTAACGTAGAATAATAAATTCAGGCCAAAATTTAAGGTGCGTTCGGGCACAGAGCACGTGAAGCGAACTGTAGATAACGGCGTTCCAAATACAACCTCCGAAATTCTGACGGAATTCGACAGGTACGATAGCAATTGAGTGAGGCACTTAGCATCAAATCACTGTCCACAGCATTAAATGATTTTACATAAAGAAAAAATCGGAGCCTATTACTTAATTCCTTTGTTCAGCCCCTTTCTATCCACTAGGAAGGTCGCGTAGCTGGCACAGAATCGTGTGGTGTAGAACTCCAACCAGCACATACGAAAATCGGGACTGGCAGGTGTTTTAAAATACTCATACCAGGTTAAGATCGACGCCCTTAAGCTGAGAATAGCGAATAACGAAAGCTCCTGTAGCTATCATAAAGAAGCTCACAATAGAATCACGAAATACTTCAATCGACTTACCCGAAATTAGTTTTAGGCCACGTGAATACGTGGATCAGCAAAGCGCTTTAATCCGCCAAAATTGAGGTGAGAACAAATTTCTCAGTAAATTACTAGGGTGCATAAGCCCCCAACATCAGCGAGGGCAAATTTCACCAACTATAGAATGCATGCCCGCAAACCACTGGATAATTTAAAACGCGCTAAAACTATTCGCCGTCACAGTATCGAACGGAAAAGAAAGGCATATCGCTACCAATTTTGGTGGAATGAACGGCTAGAAAACGGGTTAAATTGAAAAAACAAACTTATGACAAATGGCTAACAAATAAAATTATAGAAAATCGGGAGTTTGTAAGGTTCAAAGAAACTTGGGAAAAAATAAAACTAAAAAGCCAAAAACTTAATGTCAAGGAAGAAATACTTAGAAATAGACAGACAAATAGGAGGAGCAAAATCAACAGAAGTGTGGAAAAGGAACATGAAAATAAACAAACACCAGAATAACCAAAATGTATAGAGTTAAATAAAGCTTAAAGAATACACTTTTTCAATACACCTATTGCCGGAATGATGCAAGGGAAACGTTATAAATCATGACATTCCTCAATCTGGAATTACTATTATTAGTGTTAATGCTGCACTGGAATAGTTTCCTTACATATTTTTCTTGTATGGATATTAACGCAGTGTGTTTTCCTATAATTAGCATACTGTACAACAAACACTAAAAAGAAAAGTTTTCTGCCAATAGACACTAAAAAAGTGTTACTTATACTTTTACGTCTTCTCATGCTTACAGTATTCGTCACTAAAGCAAATTACAAAGCACATCAAATTAATAATACGTATTATTTTGGAAAAAGCTCGTCCAATGTGAATTTGGAGAAGAAAATGTTGACATAGTTTCAATAAACAGTTGTCAACGCTTTTGAATATCCTTCTCTAACATTATTGAATACTTTGTACCACCCTTAAACGAGGGGTGAGCACAGCCCTAGCTAGCTCTAACTAACGCAAGAATTATGGTGTGGATACGGACCAGACAGCGGTTCTTAGGGTTAAATACAGACTCATAAATTAACACAAAATAAGCGCCAGTCGTTAAACACAACAAAAATAAATCTAGCTACCGATCAAATCACCACCTACCTGGTAAGTCTCTTAAATATAAACTAGCAACAGTTAATAGAAGTTAATATCATCAACAGGGTTGCAATTAACATCATAATTAAAGCTGGAGGCTCAATAAGGCTCAGAATTGTAAAGTAACAAATAAATGAGTTGGAGTCCCTCAAATCATCACACAAATATGAATTATTAAAATTCGAAACACATTGTATACAACAGATTAAAAATTCCGAATACCAGCAACATCAACGACTGCGCTCGAACCCAGGCTTGCAAACTTTTAAAATGGAAAATACAATAGCTGGATGTCCAAGGACGCTTGTGGATATAAGTATTAGGTAAATACAAAATTGGAGCTATCCTAACTGGTGAAATTCTAACGCTTCAAGCGTTGCAAACAAGTTAGTATTTATCAGGTACAGTTTGAGGGTCTCGCCAGTCTATGCATGGAATTGTTGAATAGGGCCCTGAAGATAATACAGGCGGCTTCTGTGGCCAAAGAAAATTCAAGCCGCCGCCCAAACTGCCAGCAACTGTAACTCACGCCGCCAAAGCCGTTTTCCGCGATGAAATCCGGCAACAGGAGTAGATCGCAAAGAAACCGAAATCCACATTAGCTTGATTCCTGGGATCTGGAGGCTTGAAAGTATTATGCGTGGAAGCAGGCTAATTTCCACAAAATTATAAGTTACAAAAAGAACCTAAAAAGAAAAATCTCGTCACAGCTGGATATCGGCCTGAACGTGCTTGAAAAGACGCCGCTGTGACCACCAATTGTTACAGAAACTCGAAGCTTCCATAGCCTGCTAGTTAAAACTATGCCAAATCTCCGGAAGTACATTCTAAGTAAATTGTTTCGAACATAGCCGACCTTGGCCAAGGCTCACTAAAGAAGAAGTGCCGCACCGAGAAATTATTCGCAAGTGCCAATCTCGATGGTCGAGCGTTCCTTGGGAAAAATCAAAATTACGCCACGCCAAAAGCGAGGGGCACAGGAAACCCATATTCGAAAACAAACTGCCTCGAGGAACTATTTAATAGCACAAAGCAAAATGAAATGTGGCGTTACAACTTTCTTCCAGTTCTTATTGATCATAAGTATGTTTCGCCCTTTTTTCAGTTACATTAGCAGATATGATCATATCTAGTGTGACGTTTTCTAAAATTTATATTTGACCTACTATGATCCTATTCCCCTTAGAACGTCTCAAATGCTTCGGGTGATATTGCATAATCCTTGGCCCTCCACTGAAAGAACTAGAAGGTGTCCAAGTACCTCATACTCGGTTTCAAAACGGTACTTAGGCAAGACAGCGCTGATAACAAATTGGTCATCGCTGGGCGTTAGCGTAATTCTAAAATGTTTCGTCATAATCTTATGTAGCCTCTTATCCGTTACTTACTATGCCTTGTCCACTCTCGCGTCAACGCAACCATGAATCTTGAAGGTTTTGTAGTTCTGCACGACGTGAGCGACTCCTGCTCCTGCCCCAACCGTCGCACTTGGCACCAACAAGGAACTCAACCTGGGCAGCTTTAACTCCGCAACTCCTGTAACAGATGTCATCACTATAAGCTATAAATTGAATGGTCAAACTCTATGGTTACTGAAGTAATGTATTGCTTGCACTGACTGGATTTAGTTATTATAAACGACATAGTAGTAAACAATTGTGTCTTTATGAAATTTAAAATAAAAACTAAACACCCACATTTAGAGAGTGTGCGTAAAGCATCTTGCATGGCAACTTGTAGCAGTTGTTCGAGAGACCCAGCTCAGAGATTTGCAAAATTTGAGATCCATTGCTGCATTTTTTGTATTATCAATGCAATCCGACACCTAATAATTAAATACACGATTTTACATCCAGGATGACCGAGACCAACGTTGCAAATACAAAGAAAGCGTAATGTAGCTGCATTTTGGCGACTCTAGAGATTTCTAAAAGCTTCTTCCGGCTCGTTTGAATTTATAAAGTAGGCATGTGACGTAATTCCAATTAGTAATTACTATGCCACAATGCGTAGCAAAACCACAAAATGCCTAAAGATCATCAACAATTTTAAAATAATCAAAACCCAGTAAACACAACAAAAGGGAGATGGCTGAAAATTAACTCATTGTTGCAATTGAACTTCTTAATTTTGTTCTAGCACTATATCACCTCGAAAGACTTTTTAATTGTTGAACGAAGCAGCTGAGTTTTGAAAACAACTACTTTTCTTTCAGCAAATTTGGTAGTCGCCTTTATTCAAAATGTAAATCAGAAATAAAACGCTAAAGTCAGCCAATGTGCTAGTCTATTAGTTCGTGAAGCGAACTGTTGAATAAAGATGGTTTACTTACTAGTAAAATCATAACAGTTTTATTAGCTCATATAACTACAAGAAATGTTTAAAAATATAACTCTAATGTCTATCCGGTGACACTTTGCAGTAGTGGACAGAATCTAGAAAGTCCGACTTAGAGACACGAACGTTGTGATATAGAAATTTGTTATGGTTCAAAAGCCGTCTAGTCGTAAAACGCATCTATTGGCCCATTTTTAACTTTTGGTCATTCCGAATCGTTTCGCGCAGTTTTTGTGATGGGATTTGAGATAATGGAAAGTTCTTAAATAAGCGGCGTTGGCTTGAGAGCGTTCTTTCTGCTGTATCCCCGGCAGTCAGCTGTCGCAAACGTACCCGCCTTGGTCGTGCAATTCAGTTTGCTTGGTGCTATGTAAATTTTGTTTGCACATCCGATTGTGAGGGGCTTTTGGTACTGCTTTTTCTGGGGAATAATTTAGCTCTCATCGTTTTCGGATTTTTGGACCAATGGATTTGTTTGACGCATTATGTGTTTGTCCATCTTAAATAACGGGGTAAGTTCATCTCATTTCGCTTCCTCTTTCTGCTCGAACTACGTAGTGTAATTGCGGTTTGCCCTTGCAACAACTCTAGCATAGCTATCGCGTTCCTGTTGAAGCATCGTTTCGTCTACCTGTTGACAACATTACCTCGCACGTGGACGCTCGCTGTAAAGTTTAACTGCCCCCTGTCCTTTTGGTGCTGGTTAAGAGCAACCGATGTGCCTGGCGTCAAAAGGCTTGTGAGTGGAATCTATGGGACCTGGTGCTGCTCTAACGGATGTTACCTAGAGTTCTTGACCTAAGTAACGAACGACGTTTTACCTTGCTGAACTTTTCATTGTTATTTGCACTGAGACTTTCCTTCAGGGGGTTCGGATGGTGTTACTTTTGGCTTCAAAATAATAATATTCATCTAAAAGTGTGCCCAGCAGTTAGTTACAATTTTGGACAAATAACCACGTACTAAATTCACATTACATTTACTGCAATAACTTCGTTTTCGATGCATGGTGCGGTTTGATACCGTTTAAAACAGTTTGCAGTAAATAAACATCCTAGTAATTTATACCATATGTATAACATATTTGTGAGAATGTTTGATAGATATACGTAGTGAAATTATTATGCGGTATACGAGTTCCTTGCCTGAGTGCAGTAGCACAAACAATAATAATGTGTGTTACGTTTGAATTGCGCCTCTACTGTTTCGCAGTTCTGTGAGCGTCGTCATGGTTTTCTGATGTCTGTTTGCGTCTTGTTATCGGCACGGCCAGCGACATGAACTTGGCTTTTGGTTCGCGGCGTCTTTTTTCGTTTGATGCTGTGATGGCGAACAGTTTCAGCGCTATTTGAATTTCTCAGGGCATACAGTTTATATTTGATGAAATTTGCCCACGTTGATGGTGTCGGCTTTTGCAATCCTGGCGATTCCTGAGAAATTCCTTCTCACACCAATTCTGGCGGATTAAAGCTCTTTGCTGACCCATTTTTACACGTGGCCAAAATTGATCTGTGGTAAATCCACTGAAGCTTTGCGTTCCGTAATTTAAGACATTTCTGATCCTATTTTGGTTTTTTTTTTCTTTATAGCTGCGATGGGGTTTTACCTCACACGATTCTGTGCCGGCTACGTGAGCTTCCTAGTGGGCTGAAAAGGGCTCGCCAAAGGCATCGAGTAACATGTTTTGATTTCCCTATATTTAAAGCTATTTAATACTGTGTGGCTTCAGCCGATTATGTCTACCTCATTTGATTACTACAGTTACCTACCGAATTCCGTCAGAATTCTGGAGAGTTTAGTTTGGGACTCTCGCTGTTATGCACAGTTTGCTTTACGAACTAAGTATCTGAGGTCACTCTATGTTCTTCTTCCACGCAGCCCGTTACACCTTGTTAAACTGTTGTAGCATGTAATATAATTTATATTTATACTTTTTAATCTGTGTTTAAGCTAATTTTCTCTCTCACATGCTGAGTTTGTGTTATGAGGTGTACATTGAATTTTGGCCTAGACCTATCACCGTTACGTTTAACCTATATTTAGCAAATGATCACCTGTACTTTATACTTATGATATTAAATGGGTGCATATGAACTGTGATAAGAGTATTTGGATTCGTTCTTTGTTACTGCTACCTCGATTCGTGTGCTTTATTTCAGATTAGTGTGCTACTTTGAGTAGCCTGAATAAACTTGTCGTTAATCAAAAGATTCGTTGGCGCCCATTTTAGCTTTCTAATTAATCGTTAGCACTTAAAGAACTGCAGACCTAAATTTGTCCGGCCTACAATTGTATCCCGGTAGTCATTAATGTTATATTTTTGAGAGTTTTAGCCGACGAATCAATTGATGCTAACAAGTACATGTACCTATTTAGTTTCCTGAAGAATGAAGTTTCATGTAGAAAATGAATTACATTCACTCAAAGGTAAGCAAATTATATTTTCTTAAAAAAATAGTTTATTTTGTTGGGTCCCAACATTATAGCAAGGAAAGAATAGCGAAAATTGCAATTAATATTATAACTAATACGCGAATTAAAAATTATTTTGGTAAAATTAATAATTGAACAAAGAAGAGTCGAAAACTATGTACGTTCCAAATTTCGAGTTTGAAATGTATTATGAATAGTAGTATACGATTAGCATGCGATTTAACCGCATGCACATGTATATAGAAACCTGTCTGTGCTGACGTCACGCCGAAGCGCCGATACCTCGGTACTGGATGTAAGCCAGATAAAAATTTGCACGGTGAAACCCTGCCCACCGCGCCATCTAAACTAATCACTAGCGCGCATTTGATTCCCTACCTTGGCTATCCCTGCAAAGTCTCGCCCGATAAACTTTAATACATGTATTGTTATGTGACGATCATATAAAACTGTTATGAAATAATACTTTACTGTTAAGAACATAACATAAATATTCTGATATATGATAAGATTAAAATTATTTTAACTACATTAAATGTTTTCTTCTACTCAAAAACATTCTTTTATACACTTTTCTTATAATTATGTAGTCCCGACAGTTAGATATTCATTTTACCATAAGTTTCATTTTTCTCTTGTTTAAATTAATCTCATTAACTAGAACTACAGAGATGTTCTGATTTTCTTTTGCACACAATATACTTTCCATTTATGATGTACTCGTAGTGTCTCAACTCAGCAAATCTGTTCCCAGACAACACAGGCTCCTTCAATGATCTGTCCTTGCTCCTTCTCCAGACTTCGATTCTTGTTTTCCAGTTCACCTTCTGCATGTCTGCAATCCACTCTTTTAATAATATGCAATCTCGCAGCTTATATCTGTTTTTATTTTAGAGGATTTACATTACGTAAATATTAAAATATAACAGTAGAAAGGCATAAGATTAAATAAGAAAGTAAACTTGGAGCAATTAAAATAATTTCACATTTAACAAGTATAAACGTCAGAAACATTGGAATTATTTTAAATTACTAAGAAACCTCATCTGTAAGATATGAAGGCAGAAAATTTAAAAATTGTGACACGTTCGACTATCCGAGCTACTATGGTTAATATAACAGTATTTTAATTTTAAAACAGTTAGAGATATGTTAGTTCTTCATAAAATAAATGCAATTACTTTTAATATCAGTATCCGCACTACGTTTTCGCAAGGCTTTCATATATAGTTGGAACTGTGTACTTGGGTAAACAATTGGGGGAAAGATCGTTCACCAATTTACTCTCTACTCAGTTTATTTAAATTTAATTTTGACGAAATAACTGTGTGCACTGTGCATACATAAACTAAGTTGGCATTCACAACTAGTACGAAACAAAATCAAACTTTAAAAAAATCAAAGTCACATGTACAACAAAGTAAATCTTCAGATAAAACAACAGCCCTACAAATACATTGAAATATATACCAATATCGATGTATGTATGTATGTATGTATGTATTATCTGTTACCTCATTTACTTTGCCTTGTAGAGGCTGGTGCCTTATATGTTTTAGCATCTAGCGATGCAATGCTCAACCTGGCCTAATTTCGGATTACAAAATTGGAACGCGCCTTTCGGGCTTGCGTAGCAACTATTGTGTTGTCAAGTGTGTCTTGGTAATGTGTGGGACCTTGTTACTCTATCTCTTAGATCTGGGATTTTGAGTAGAGCACTGTTAATTTGATGCCAACTGTAAATGGTCTCACCATACCCGATTTAAAAAATCTCCTTACTGTAGGATTCGAACCGAGTACTTACTTAATGCAAACCTAACGCTTTTCCAACTGATCTATTTGGCTTCCTACCATTATCAATTAAACCTTGAATAGTTCTTTTGGCATTTATGGTAAGTGTGAACCTTCGCCATTTATATAGTGTAAATCAATATTGGATTATATCAATTTCTGATTTGTATTTACACCAACAGGTCTTCTGGTTTGAACCGTCTCGAACCAGTGGCGGTTTTCGACAACCCATCCCATCCTGCTCAAGAATTAGCTGATCGAACTGGATCGCAGTGTCTTGCTTTTACAAAGAATTATTGAGCTTTAGTGAGCATTAACTTTTAATTTATAGAAATGCCTCGTGTAGCAGTACATACCCTAATTAGTAAGCGACACCCATTCAGTGACGTCTTCTACTTGTATCAACTAAGCAAACGCTTTACTGCCGAGCTCTTGAAAAGCTTAGTAATGATTATCAGCAACAAATTACTATTGGTTTTGTTTAAATAATGACGAATAGTTACTACTGTTTAATGCTACTGTATATTAACATGGTTTTATTGAAAGATGACTAAATGATCAAACTTTGACTAACTAGCACATCGTTTGATATTTTCATAAACATATTATTTCTGTTAGAGATTTTAATTTCAAGTAAAATTCCAATCTCTTGCATGCTAGAACTACATATACTTGAATATCTAAGCCAAATAAAAAATAAAAATTAGCCATGTACCTTCCACGTGTGACACATTATTTTTGTTTCCAAAAATAGATTTAACAAATGTGTCGCTAAGTTTACAGTATTAATAACTAGCTAGTTATGGAAAAGAAAAAATGAAATATGTTACGTTTAGATGGTTCTTTTGCTATTTTTACGGTGTGTGTGCCGTCTATATTTTTAATGTCTGTGGTGCTGGTTTTTGTATTCTCGCGCACTCACGGCCTTCCTTGGCTCTTATCTGCCCGGCCAAACGACTCGCATGTTAGCTTTTGTTTAAACCCGCCTCGTCTTCCTGTCGAACGCCGTAATGGTGACTTGGTTGTAGCATCTTTGAAATTGCAGTGCAGTTTTACGGGCTTACAGAAAATGGTTGCTTTGGTTTGTGGCCCCCATAGAAGTTGCGGATTGTTGTAGCCCTGGCAGTTCTGTGGAGAATTTGTTTTTCGCGCCTACTTTGCGGATTTTATATACACTTCACCTGTCATTCAGCGGCACGTTTCCCAAATTTTTTTGGGGTAAGTCCTTTCGAGACTAAAACATCCATGAGTCTATTTTGGGTTTTCCCTTTTCTTCAGCAACCAGTCCGGGACTACTAAAACTCATAGGTTTAGCATTGGCCGTAAAACACCATTTTCGCGACCGAACGCGTCGCATTTATCATCTGGGTCCGCTTATCTGAATCATCACATAGCATGTAGAAGAGACTCAAAGGAGGCTAAGATTAAAATTTGTCTTTCTTTCTTTCAAGTGAAATTATACAAGATGCGATCAGTGAACCAGTGTTACAGGCTCACCCGATTGCTACCAATTCGAACGTCGGCTGCTATTGCACAGATCGCTTCATGAACTAGGTACCTGAATAATTTATTTCCCAACCACGGCGTCTAGGTTAATTGCGACCGCATTTAATTTTAACTGTTGTTCATGTTTGTATCTTTGCTAGGACTGTTGCGTAGGTCTTGGTCCTCGCAAGCCCAATGTTATTGAGGTGCACCTTAAATTGGCCAATAATGATTTGAAATTTGTACTACTACTTATCCTTAAATTGACTCATAATTATCTAATATTTGTACTGAATTCTACCGAATTAGAAACAATTATACTGTGTAATTATACATTTTAGTGTTATTATTTGTTACTACTGCCTGTGCTTGATTTGAGCTTTTCTTTCAGGAAATTATGTGCTACTTGAGAATACGAATTCTCAGTTGAATGCCTAGATACACTTGTTGTTAATTGGTAAAGATTCGTTAGTGCTCTTTTGGCTTTTAATCATTAGTTAGTACTTAAAAAGCTGCACGCCGTCTTCCTGACTAGCCGACCGGCAACTGTATTCAAGTATTCATAATGTTTGTTTTGTTTTGAGGGAATTAACCGACAAATCGTTTAGATGCTAAGAAAGATTAGTCAAAGCTTTGAAACAGATAACGTTTAATCAGAATAATTGCCTATCCGCATTTTTGCGATTAATGAGACTGTTGAAGTCTTGGACTGCGATATTGATTGATATTAGTCAAACATGATTGTTCAGGGAGATGATATGCAAGAAAAAAACTTACATTTTTGACGCTACAGCGTAGTATATCATTTCAAGTTACCAGAGGTCAACCAACAAAGAATGAATTTATTTCAGACCGTCACAACAAACCTTTCTAGCATACTAATACTAAAACCGCATTTGATTTACATACTAATTTTTAGTATTATATGACAACCAAGTTAATCTATTAACTCGAACTTTGTTGTTTACCTTCAGACACTTCTTCGCATCTTAGTTAAATTTAAATAACGGGTGTTCATAAACAGTCGTCATCCCAGTAGGTTTTGACTTCAGAAACGTATGTCTATTAAAATTGAAAAAAAATGCGCTATGACAGTACTCAATGACGTTTCATGTGTTGCACGAATTAATCAAAGACATAACATTTTGTTTTTCAAAGCAACTGGGATGACGACTGTTTATGAACACCCGTTATATAAAGTGCATATGGCTAACATTTTCTAAAGTGTCATAACCAGTAACGATCCGTATGTCATACCGCAATTTGAAAAACCTGTTTTAGTTCCAATAGAAAATACATTTACATTTATAAATACACAAATCTGTTTGTTTACATTAAAACGGCATTCCGTTTTGACTAAAAATTCGACAATTTTGAAAAATATCAAAAGATACTAGTACATTTTAATTATGTTTGTTTACTATAGCTGGGTATTGTCAATATGTCTTTAGGAAAATTAGGCAGCCAATTTTTTCTTCTTTATAAATTTATTTAACGTTTCGTCAGCTTAGCTCTTCTGAAATACACAATATATTAGTATATAATAAGCTAAAAACGAAAATGAGTTTTAGATTAGATAGTTAAAACAATGCATATTTATTCTTACCTCATGTAATATCAACTGAAATTTTTCTTGGATTATAATGTTATAAATGGTTAAATCTAATAATTCTTACAATATTGATTGGAAAGATATTTAAAATGAATGTAGAAATAAAATTTGTAAAATGTCAGATGCCAATTTTAAAATCTAAACATTTGTGAAGAATATGTTGATAAAAAAATGTATTTCTATTGTATGGGATATCTTGATATTAATAATAATTATTTTTTTTATTAGTTATATAAGATTGTTTAGAGAAGGTTATAGTAAATAGAATGAAGATTATCTATGTCAGTTTTGTATCACTTTATACTAACATTCCAATAACGTTAGCCTTAATGGTTTTAATAACCATAGAACAGTTTTGGTGTCAAATAGAAAAATTTACTAACATTCCTAAACATGAATTTATAAAAGTAGTTGAACATATTTTACAATCTACTTATTTTTGTTTTAATTATCAAACATACAAACAGCATGTTGGTGTTGCAATGGGTCAGCCTCTATCTAGTACTAATACAGATTTAGCATTACAAACAATTGAATCCGAAATTTTAATTAACCTAAATGAAATTAGTTTTTCTAAACGATTCGTAGATGACAATTATTTGTACTATTAAAAATCAAATAAACAACATTTTTAAAAACATTTAATAACTACCCCCAAGATTAAAATTCACAATTGAAAATGAAAATATAAATAAGTCTATAAATTTTCTTGATCTAACTTTAATAAGAACATGAAATAATAAAATTGAAACAAATTGGTATAGAAAAAAATTAAAACTGATAGATACTTAAACTATAATTCTCAAACATCAATAAAATATGAAAGAAGTGTAATGAATAGTTTAATTAACCGTGCAATTTTATTATCTTCAAATAAATTTTAGAATATCAAAAAACTTAAGAAAATATTATTAAAAAATAATGATCCTATTGACTTCATTAACACCAACATTAAAAAGATAATAAATAAATGTAAAAATAATAACACAAATAATATTAATTCAACTATCAATTTATACCCTAACTGTTTAGGACAAGAGTTTAATAATAACCAAGACGTTAAAAATCCAATTTACACTTCAATGCCATATATACCAAAACTGTCACTACGTTTAAGTAAAATATTAACAAACAAAAATAATTTTAATATCTCTTTTAAAAATTACAATACAATAGGAAATCAATTTTTTAACTATCTAAAAGATAAAACCAAAATTCATTCTAAATCAAATATTGTTTACCAAATTAATTGTAATAATTTCAATGCTAAATATATAGTACAAACAAAACAGAATCTTAAAAAAAGAATAACTCAACATAGAAATTCTATAAAAACAAACAAAGTTAAGTCCAAATAAACCAATTACTGCTCTATCTGACCATGCAGTTGATAATTATCATAATTTTAATTTTAACTTACCTAAAATGTTTCAAAACAAAAATACTTTACAAAAACGCCTTATATATGAAATAATTGAAATTAAAAAATCCAAACTCTATTAATTACAAAACTGGCATAGATAATCTTCATTCTATTTAATATAACCTATTCTAAATAATCTTATATCATTTATTTTAAAAAATGTAATTATTATGAATAGCAAGATATCCCATACACTAGAAATAGTTTTTTTATCAAGATATTCTTCACAACTGTTTAGATTCAAAATTGACATCTGACATTTTACAAATTTTATTTCCACATTCATTTTAAATATCTTTCCAATCAATATTGTAAGAATTATTAGTTTTAACCATTTATAACATTATACTCCAAAAAAAATTTCAGTTGATATTACATGAGGTAAGAATAAATATGCATTGTTTTAACTATCTAACCTAAAACTCACTTCGTTTTTAGCTTATTATATACTAATATATTGTGTATTTCTGAAGAAGTAACCTAAGCTGACAAAACGTTAAATAAATTTATAAAGAAGAAAAAAATTGGATGACTAATTTTCCTAAAGGCATAAGTACATTTTAATGCTCACGATTAAAGCAGCTTTTGCAATGTTTTATCGCATGTTCTAAAATCTAAGCAATTTGGTTAAAAACGCGTTACGCAACCTTTTTTTTTAATTGCATAACTATTTCGGCCCAAGCTCTCTTAGTGTTAAGGGGTCTAATATTTGAACAAGTTGTTCCCTCTTTCACAGTTACTCCTAATAGACTCAATACAAACGGGTAGTTCAAATGAGAGATGCCATAGTTCAAATCTTTGTCGCATTATATAATGAAAACTGACCTCCGAGTTAGTTCCACATGTTTGTAATTTGTGTATGAGTGGTACATTTACGGTACTAATATTCGTCTGTTTATTTTTTTTTTGAAATTTGAAAGCTCAGACTTTATTTTTCTTAGTTCGATTACGACTTCTACGCAAACAAAATTTATTTACGCGCAATAACTTGAAAGACAATAATCACTAATTTTATAGCGTTTAGACTAATATTGGCATCACAAGCCGCTATCGCAATATACTCACAACTCACTAGTACAATGCACAATATTTAACTAACAATTTTTCCGCATCATTGCACACTTCACGGAACCTGCCTGAGCCACCTGGGGCCTAAAAGTAAAAACTGTAGAAAGGGCGAGTGCTTAATAGCTATTTTTACACCAAGTCAGCTAAGTAACTGCTTATTTACAAGAGGAAAGTATAGCCCATGAGCCCGTAAGGGCGCGTGGGCTAATTTCTTCTACTGAATACATTTTTAACTCAAGCGATTTATACAATACTCGACAAAATTAAAAAAAAAAGAACACTAATAATAGTTATGCATTTCATTATGACAAAATAAAAACTAACCAATTTATAATCCTCTCGCAAGGTAAATGCACACTTTAGACTGGATAATTTTTGCACAATTACTTCTGCTCAATTACTTAATTTAGCCGTGTGAGTAGTCAGAATGCCAAAGTTCTATTCATAACTCAACTTTATAGACGAAATATAGGTACATTAAATAAAAAGTGTCTATTTATTACTCTGTAAATTAGAAGTCAAGTTCTCTTGCACTGGAATTACTTGTATCATATTTGTACAATATTAAACAATAAAATAAAATACATTCGGGGGACGTTACTCGATATAGCATTGACTGCCGGTGTTGCAGACGCCACCAAAAATTTTCTGTAATGGCCGATTCTGGAACTAAATAAGGCAGCGCCAAATGGCTGCTTTGTTTACATTTAGTGTCAAATAAATATTGTTAAATTTTAACAAATAACCCTGATTTAGGTGCTCCTCGGAGGTTTATCGAGTAGAACTGATACAAGACGGTCTCTGGGCCATGGCTACTTTTACAGCCGCCGGAGCGCCGCGATAGGCTTAAGTGTTACCTTTTAAAATACGGAACGTCAGTAAGGCGGTTCATCCAGTCTTGCGACGAATCTACACGTCAGAGCTTCGGAGTAGAAGCGGAAGCTATGATTTTTTCTGCTGTTACCCAATGACCTTGTCGTGGGACATGGAAGTGTTTTTGTACAGGTAGGTCGTGCCTTTAATTAAGCGGTAAATAGACCTGGGAGGCCCTTTTCACGTAGAAATCTACATATTTGCCGCAGCCTCTCTGTGAGGCTATTGCTATTATTGTCATCTCTGTTCAATGTTGGAGTCATGAACCTTAGGAAAGGTAGCTGAACGTCAGGTGCTGTAACCAAAAAGCCATGAGATTTAGTTTGACAGTTATTCGGGGGGTCGTGAATAGATGCTGTAACAAACAAGTCACAAACACGACTTGGAAAGCAGATTCAAGGCAATATTTTCAAGTGCTTAACCAACCAGCAACACAAATATGCTCGGAGATTTGTAGTTCGAGATTGGGTGTTCTTAGAAGGTTTTATATGTAGATCTCAACACTCAAGTGCTTTACGGTTCTCGACGGTTTCTTCGGGTAGGTCTAGGTCACAGATTAAGGGCTTCGGCTAAGACCAGGCTTCTGGCAGTTCTTTCAGTTAGAGATGGGCTGGACTGGTCGCTGGATCGAAGTGTGTTTAGCAACCTGGTTGTCTTCGTTTTATACCTTTCTGGGTCTATTTATTTGAACTATTTTCTAAGGAAATTTAAGAAGGATTGCGCGGAACTCTCCTGTACGCAAGTTTTAGTTAATTAGCTCTTTTACTAGGATATCTCAATTAAACCTTCTTTATCATAAATAATAATTTACGGCTAGAGTCATTACTTCATGTTACATATATTTTTAAACTTATATGGGTGCCTATTCAGTATCCATGGTAATGTATGTTGGTGCTATTCTTCCTAAGATGATGTAAATTACTGAATATTTGGTATTGGATTATTATGTGAATTTTTAAATACAGTATCCGTGGCGTAGTATGCCAGGCTAATTGTGCCGTTGTCATCATTTCCCCTCGCTGACCAATCTTAGCAACTTTGAATATGAATATCATCTTCAGAAAGACCAACCCTTAACTCCCACCCCCCTGGATGTGTAACGGTGCTCTCCAATAAGAACGCTGTTAGCAAAACAACAACGTTAAACTACTGTTAAAGTAGAAGTACTATTGTTTATGCAAGTAACCATGTACGTACGAGAAAAAATGCATCGGTCATATTAAAGGTCAACTATTCAAGCTATGCCTCATACGCTAAGATATTAATAAGTATTTAGCCCCGTCAGGGCTTCTGTGTATTAACAACTTAACCCAGGATTAACTGGTTGATATTAGATTATAATTTAGCTTGTATTTATAGTGACGCGTTTATATGGTTTATGCATGTATAATTTCGTGAGATTTTAAACAGTCAATATTTTACTTGTGTTCTGTTTCTTTGATTAAAAGCAACTAGTAGGAGGCTTATAATAAACATAAAAAGTAAGTTTCTGAGGGAAGGAGCCATTAAACACACTTCAGAAGCAGTGGTTGATTCCTGTTTTCCTGGGAATCAATCTAACTTTATGTGTAAAAGCGCGTACCGCCGTTGAGTTTCACTATTCTGAATTAATATCTAACCCCAACTTATCGTTAAACGACACCCACCCTTTTCTCGACTGACCCTGACCGGGAAAACACAAGCCACAAACACAAATTTCAATTCACAATGCTTTCATTATCCATAGCCGTCTTTCAGAACAGCTGTAATTCGAAAAAAAGAAGCGCATGTATCTTTCTGGAGGGTATCCAAAGGAACAAACATAATTATATTAGAAAAACAATCATTTTCGTGTTATTACTGTAGAAAACGCATGGCTTGTAACTAGATTTACAAAAAAATAATTTAAAAAACGATTTGGTCTATTGAACAGTTTCTCGACTACCATTCTTAGTCAAAGTTACGTAGATCACACCCTTGTTTAGGGCTGGTTGATAGTAATTTGTGAGAATAAATACCTTACCCGCGTTATCGCAGATCTTTATGAATTATGAATTACTTTAACGGAGAGTGTCGGGCCTTGTCTACCCATCGTGTAGATACGCATTGTAAGCCGTGAGCTTAAGGCATATGTTCTTATTCTCTATCATGCATTATTATAATTAGGCACTCGCGGTGCGAATTTATAGAGCCGACCCTAAAGTCGTTAAAGATTGAGGATTGAGCTGCTCATTTGCGACCGATTTGCAAAACCACTACTGAGGCCCAGTTGTTAAATAGAAAATGTTGTTGCTGTTTCTTGTTTATTGCCGAAGTTGTCGAAGTAGTCAAGTTTCACAGTTGTTATAGCTGATTTCTTAAAGCCCCAGCCTAGGCTCTGTTGTAAATTCGATAATTTTTTCGCAACTAAATGTTATCGATTATTATTGTTTGTGTCCCGATGCAATCTTGCATTATTCTGGGAGTGTCTAAACCCGAATCTGTGTACACTTCTCTGTTTGTAAGCCTGAATTCACGGCTAAATTTGCATCACCCTGCGTCTTTTTTGAAGTATTACTTGTTCATTCGCTGAACATACTAAATGTTTTTCGTGCAGTATTACTTTTATTAACCTCCTGCTATTTTGGTTTATGGCGTTACTGTAAATTTATAATTACTAGCTAATTTAACCTGCATACCTAATGCCAAGAGATTTGTTTGCCGCTAAAATGTTGAACTCGTATAATTTAGTTTATAACACTAAAATTGGCTGTATTCGTATCTTTCAGCTGTAGCGTTCATTTACCTGTAACTTAGGCGAGTGCTTGTAATCAATTTTTCTACAGAATTGCCGTTCTTAATACACACCTGTTTTTATTAACTTTGTTTTATATATGTTTAATACAAGTAATTTATGTGACAAACTTTTTTGGAGTCTATTTCAGATCATAGCAAATATGCCTACACAAATTTTAATAAGTTAAGAGTTCTCGTAAAGTATTGGATTTATCGGTTGTATTGAAGACTCTTTAGCACCTCCTGGTAATTTTAACAATCTTTGCTAATTTTAGAAGAAAACTGCCGTTGCCACTGTAGCTAGCCGCTATACATCAAAAACTTCAAGCAGAATCCTAGTCTAGACCAACCAAAAACAAACAATATTATATTTGTCACAAATGATAGAAAATAAATTGAAATAAGGATTTCTTTTTATGTGGCAGTGCATTGCAACATCAACAGTGTTGGACACCAATCTGAACTCAAAATTAAGCAAAGTGAGAGTTTTCCAGCGAGTGTAAACATTTAATTTACGAGCAAGCGTAGCGAAGCGGATAGATTAATTTTACACGAGCATGAAAGAAATTGGGGGTTAAATTGGGGGTTAATTGTCAAACAAATTCCACAAGAAACTGGGTGCAATAAATTCACTCGTCTATAAGACGAGAAAATGAAGGAAAATCACAGACGCCTGAACTAGTGGATCGGTCGAGATTTGCGGAATTGCAAATGAACCCAACATAGACAACTTTGGGTATACGAGGGCGGAATTCGCCGACGAGATGTTTCCCCGAAACTGAAACCATTGATTGTTGTATAGAGCGTCAATGGTACGGCTGATATACAGAAGCGAGACGATAGGTGTTCCATTGAGTGTATCTGACCGCAGGTCTATGTGAGCCAAATGCAGTACCGGCGTTGATTTTCTAACTATCCTAAGCAATAATTTGACAATTTTTCATAAAATATCTAAAAATGTATCCGTATAAAACATAAGCTTTGTAATGGTGTAAGGTCAGTTAATGCACGTCATCAATAACAAAATTGGAAGTAATCAATCCGACCAACTTTAAAAGAGCAACTAAAAATGTTTTTGGTAAATAATAGGTTCAAAGTAATAAATCTTTAATAAATTATTAAAAACATTAAATCTAATCCCCAAACTTGGAGGTCTAATAACTAAGAAACAAAGACAGTCCGCAAAACATTTATTTCACATTTTTTACCTAGAATATGAATTTTTGTCTCGAGTTATGAAGCAGCCACTCTAAAGCTAATTAATGAAGTTAAAGAAGTTTACGATAACTACAAATACTTTGGTATAAAAAGACGCTGAATACTCAGTTCTTTTATAAAATCCTTTATAAAAGAGTTACATGTTGCTCTAAAAACAAGATTTATGAGAATATGTGAAAATATATCTATTAATACGTTATATATTTTATATTAAAATCATTTAGACTTACTTTTTTCGTATATCTCATATTTAATCATATTTCGAATGGCAGCCTCATTGAAGTTATCAACAGGTTCAGGATGTGGCTGTTTTTGGATGGAAAAGTAAAGATTTCATTTCATGGGCTGAGATGTAGAACTTACTGTTGAAATACTGATATTGAATGCTGCTGCAACCCCCAAAAGTAAAATTTTATAAATTTGCATTACCTAGCTGTAATATCTTGACTTTTACAACATTATTAACTTTTCAAATGAATGCTCACTTATAATTTTGACAAAACGTAAAATTCAAATTACTCGTCCTTTCTCAATGGGTAGCTGCAGTGGGTCAGGATGCGTTCAAACATTCGAGTAAACACAAATAAACAAGAGAGAGAATATAAAATAATTCTAGCATTCTGTTAAATACATTAATTAAAACTATGTACAATGGATTTACAAGATTTCTAAATAAATCGTTCCTGTGGTCCTGGAAGGTAGGCAACCAATTTGACAATACTGTCAAGCCGGTCGTCGGCTGCTGGTTTGGCGAATTCTGGATTGTAAGCTTGAATGTGCTTTATTGGCCTAGCCGGGAAAGAAAGCAATGAAACAGAACTGCATTATTTGACAGATTTAGTTTATAAACAGTTCGGGACTTCGGTGCAACTTGTAAGCGCTGCAAAACAACCCTAGGGTAAAATATAAACTTTTAATGAGTTAGTGCTAGTGCCTGAGGTTGCATGGAACATTTTGACCAAGTAAGTGGCTTTCTGGAACTCGATTTACAGAAGATGGCTACAGATCTGGGCTTCCTGTTGTTTTAGCGGTGCAGTTGCGTGATCCGGGCATTACAGGGGAGGAATATTGTTTTGCGGTCCGATAGCCGAGCATGCAGAGAGGGTACAGTCAACACAGAGTACCACATCAACAACACACCCAGGGGCGGAAACTTTGTGACAGAGTGCTATCTAACAAAGATTTCTGTCAAGGTTTAAATTTAACAGGTGAGAATTGGTTGCGATCAGGAGTTTGGACAATAAGTTTATAACAGCAGGGACAGCTGCGATCTGAGAGAGCGTGAGTTTGCCTTCCAGCGAGCTAGAGCACTCAGGTTAGGATACCGTGTGAGGTTCTGTCCATCCGTGGTGGGACTGCTTGTATTTATACTGGCGTTATCTTGTAGGTTGACATTGAGTGGGAGAGTAAATTCATGAGATAAGCAGCGCTGGACTACGGGCGTAATCAACATTTTGGACAGGAATGTTGACTCGACTCTAAGGTTATTAAGGGTTTTGGCATGGCTGTGAAATCTTATCAATAAGGTGAGCTTCAAAGACACCAAATGTGACAGAAAATTAGCTATGCTCAAATATTAAATGCAGTAATTGTGGTTCTTAATTAGATTTGCGCCAGGTAAATGTCACATAGCTAATTAAAAAGACTAGAAATTACATTCCTGATAATATTCCACAGTATAATAGAGCCTCCGTTATCACGTTCCCGTTAGAAATATGTTAGAGATTGCTACACAGTGGAACGCAGTATACAGTGGAACAAGTAAAATATCTTTTTAAATTTTACGCCAAATGTGGAGTATTGTGTTGTCAATGTTGGTAGTATAAAGCCCTGTTGTGATATACAACTTAAAAGTATCGTACGTAGTGCTGGGATTTTAAAGAACAAGTCCGGTTTTTGAAGGTAAGACGTAACATTTTCTTAAAATTGCTTTAGTTTGTTATTGTAGTTGCCTGCATTTTAATTGCAAAATTTGTTTGTACTATCAGAATTGTTTATTGTGTTCAATGCAACATTACGTCATATAACAGAACCCAACGTTTATTGATTTAGTGACCATAGACATCTAATAATGCGAAGCTATCCCATGGTACACAGTGGAACGTGTTTCACTGTGTACGGCATTAAAGTTTTATAACCAAAATAGTGCAATTAATAAATTAATTTAACTATTTGCAGGTGCCTAGGACAAAAAAATTAGAAAAATTGGTAATACAAGCAAAAAAAGATTTGAGATTATGTTAGCTGCAATTAAAGTAATTCTTTAACTCTACATAGGTAGGTGTATTAAGAAAAATCGACAAATTCCTGACGATGAAATGAACATGGAGCTAACCTATACTGTAAACAGAATTTGTACTGACGAAGAACTTCTATTAGCAGGATTGCTGTTTGTTTCTCGGTGCAGTCGTGCGTTATTCGGGTTTTATCGAAACACGAACCTGTATGCATCGCTCTTTCTGTAAGTCTCAATTCTACAGCTTAACCTGCATTATGCCTGAATATTTGTTCAAGTTCCACTTGTGCATTCAAGAAACTAAATTTCTACTTATTGTGGTAGTATTTTATTAACATCCTGCTATGTTTGGTTTATGGAGTCACCGTGCACTTATAATTGCTCGTTAATTTAACCTGTTAACCAATGACCAGGAAACTTGTTAGCATATTCAGTGTTGAACCTGTTTATCTGTTACGCTAATTAAACTGTTTGAATAACTTTTCTTTGTTACGATTTCTTGCAACCTCTTACTAACGTTTGCTTCTGTAATTTAGCTTGTAGCAACTAAGTTGGCTGTTTATATAGCTTCGCCTGTAGCGTTGGGTCTACCTGTAAAATAGGCAAGTGCTAGCAATCAATTTGTTGTACCAGAAATTCACGTTCTTAATATAAACCTGTTTATATTAAAGTAGGTTTTATGTATGACTAATGCAAGTAATTTATGTGACAGTGTTCATAGAAGTTACAACAAGATAGATTTGAACATAGAGATACAATTTATTCAAGGTAAAAATGCACAAAATGAGGGATCCGGTAGACTGTAAGATATGGAGGTTCTTCTCTTTCTTCAAATAGTATCGATGCAATAATAAATAGTCTCTTCAATTATTTTCTATTCTTCTCTTCCTTCTGTCATTCTATGCCGTAGACGACTTAATATTTTACTGATGTCATCTGACCGCCTAGGCAAAGATCTTCCTGTATTACTTGTACTTGATATTTAATGTAGCAACACTGTCGATCATATACCGTTCCTTTGTATTAGTTAGTTAGTTAGTTAGTGTTATTTTTACTATGTGTCCATTCCAGCTCCATTACGATTCATTTTCTTCTATCACAAAAAGCTGCATTTATGATTTGTCAACTTTTTGGCCAAATGCTTGTTTTTTAGCAATTTGTTTAGTTATTACTAACGTTATAAAGCCATATATGAGTACAAGTAGGACATATGTACTTATTATATATTTTTATTTCATCCTAGTTCAGCTCTTCTATCTATTTCATCTTTTTGATGTTATTTATTCGTATGCACATTGTATGTGTAATGATGAACCAACTCTCTTTCAGCATTGTATATGGTTATGCTTTCATTATTTTCAATGTTTGACATGATTTGCATTTTTTCATGCTTTTGTATTTTAATTTCATTTGTTCTTTTTAACGGTTTCTTTCCAGTCCCCGGTTGTAAACTAGATACTTTAGTAAGATAAACAAAACAAGGGAAATAATTAAATCTGACAAGTGCAAGTTAATGGATTAATCTAGTTTTTTATACTGATGGGATTAAATCGGTATGTAAATAAAATGTTCTTTTTTGCTTAAGCATGCTAAGACTTGCTTGTTTTAACGACTTGGAATAAATGTATTCTTTGCTGGCGAAACTCTTGTAGGTTCATTATTATTTGGTTGTTGGACTGAAAATTAGTTAAATTTAAACTTATAATTTTAAAGAAAGGTTTTTGTTTTTAAAATACGTACTGCATTCGTCATTCGTCACTTAGTGCGAGTGTACAAAGACTTAGTACTTAATTGCAAAGCAGCCAAAACAAGCTTTTACTGTAGCAGGCATTATCTTCCTATGCGTTTCTTTACATATTTGTTTGGTTGGCCACTAATATATTTAACTAGTGTACTATATTTCAGTAGACTTGAACATATGTGCATTTGCATATTTTTCTATTAAGCGTAAATAGCTAATTCACAACAGTTACACGTGGTTCAACGTTTGTGTTGCATTAAAAAAGCTATTAAACAAAAATATCTTCTATCACATTATTTATTGCTTATAGAAAACGCTCGTTGCATTTTAAATAAAAATAAAGGTAAAAAATGCAAAGCGATTTGGCAAAAGTGAATTTCATCTAGAAAACGCGAAGACGTTAATGGCGTAATTAATTTATCTGGAAAGTTTAGAAACCTTACTGGTAGAAAAATATAGCGATCTAGAAAAGCCAAATCGGCGTTCAATTGTTCTGTCAGTGGTAGAATTGACCCTGCTATTGATTCACAAATAAGAAGGGGTCGGTATTTCGTCGAACTTTTTGTCGCGCCAATATTTCAGGCAGGCAGTTTGTGAGTGATGTGACCGTTATCGTTCCGTGATTGTAGCTTTTTGAAAAACTCTTACCGTGTCAAGTTTGACACGACCGGCAGATATTTTCAACTTCCAAAACGCGTCCTATTAGTCTGAAATATTTGAACTGCCGTTGTCCATTCTTCCCGACGACACCCTGAGAAAAACCTCTCTTTATATCGCGTGTAGATTGACGTCAGTTTCGCCGTTGATTTATTGCGGCAAGCTAAGTCAAATGTGCTTCAATTTCGTATGTTTTTTTAAGTAAGGTTGCAGTTCTGAAATAAATTGTGGAGCATACTGTTATGACTGTTATCCTAATAAAGATCTTAAATTTACTATATGATTTTTACTTATGAAGCAAAACGCAGTTTCGCATATTCTTACAATAAAGTAAACTTTCACATACCACAAAACAAGGTTGATACAAATTTTGGAGCTCAGCACGCGCATACTTACCATCTATGAAGGTCATTTTCCTTGTTGAAGTTCCTCATTACATCACCTGCAGACATACACCATGTGGCTCACATAAAAATAACATTAATTTGCCCCGGTATCTTTTCAGGTACAATATTATTTTGACTCTTTATATAAGTGACCCACCCCCTACGCTGAGCTAATAGCCCCCTTTAGGCTTGTTACCTCTTGCAAACAGGGTTTTCGCTGTAACACAGACAATGAATGTCAATCAATAAATAAGTAAACAGTGCAAATAAATTTCTCTGTCAATTATTTTATTATAAACTATTCAAATACAGGTAAATCTAACATAAAAAAATTTATTTTGAATGTGCAGATATTATATTGTTAAAAATATTAAAGCACGTACTAGTTACTCGATGACAGGCAATTGATGTTTTAATCATCTTCCAATAAAACCATGTTATACAATAGCATTAAGTAGGAATAACTATTCGTCATTATCTACAACATAGCTGATTGTAATTTGCCATTGATAATCGACATTCTCACCTTGGCAAAACCATCAAAGGACACATTATTCACTGATGCACTGCGTAACTTTAATGCCTTCCTGGATCGGGTCATTATAACTAGTATTAATTTCTGGAAAGCAATTGATTCGTTGTACCACTCAGTTTCATATACACAATCTGATATGCCCGAGCTCTAAAATACAGACCCTCTAAACACCATGCGTAAAAGCTCTGTTTATAACGCACCTTGTCTATTAGAAGTTGCCCTAATATGGACACAATTGATAGGGTTATTAAATACCCCATTATCACAAATATCTGTCTAATTAGAGTCCCATATACTATAGTTGTGTGGAACATCTGCAATTATTAAAGTAAAGCAGGAGGTAGCCACAATGAACAGACGCACATCAGGAGTAAAATGCCTCAACTAAGTCTATACCAACTGCAACATGGGCAATATTTTGTATAACTCATACATAGGTGGAATCAACGCCGCAATAATGAAAATTTGAACTTTAAAAACTATTTTAGAGCAACTCTTAAGCTAGATTCGCTTACACAAGGTAATAATACGTAAAATTCCGCTCTCTTCTAGCATCTTGCTTCATATAGCAATGGTAAAAATGTCCGAGATCAAGACTTTTCTGAAAATACCTTCTATGGGTGCCTACATAGATGTAGTTGACTTACCACCGAAACTGGGCCAATGTTATGTTTCAGAAGGAAAGCCAAAGAAGGGCATAATGCTAAACCAAGAAATGAACAAGGAAATTCTAACCTTTTAATCAATAAATTCTAAAATAATAAGTCTCTCACAAGACGTAGTAAACTTGGCACAAATATGGCTGCCAAATTTGAACAAAGAGAAAACAAGATTGAAGATGGGATTGATAAAATCGAATGTGAGGAAAGACATAAACACACTGTTATGGATTATAAACCCCAGGCTAAGGTTGCCTTTGCATGCTATATTGGCATACCCTTACCGATTGTTAGAACGTAACTAGGTCATGTCGTCGATTGTTTGCAGCTTATCTTTACACGTGTTTTATTAATTGCACGCTTGCTTCGTTTTCTTTTGCCAGCGTCTCTCGAGCCGATCGCAATGTTTTGTTGACTTATGAGGGTAAATAGTGTCCATTAGCTCACTCGCGTAATCGCAGATCTTGATTGCATACTTGATTGTTGATTCTTATCGGCGTGCGGATTAATATTGTGAGCTGTAAGCTTAAGGTATGCGTTCGTGCAATCTCTCTCGTTCTTATTGTTATTAAGCACTCGCGTTACAAATTTATAGAGCGGACCCTGGAGTTGTTAAATATTGAGTTGCTAGTTTGTGTCCGACTTGCAAAGTCACTGATAAGGCTTGTGGTTAGATAGTAGCTTTGGTTGATTATTATAGCTGATTTCTGGATGCCTTCGCCTAAGATCTGTTGTGTATCAGAGAGCTTAGTTTGGCAGCTGCATGTTACAGATGATTGCTATTTGCTTTCCGGTGCAGTTTTGCATTATTCTGGGAATATCTAAACGCGAACCCGAATTTCCCTAGGTAAATCCGAACTTGTATAAACCGTAAGCCTGGAGTTTTTGCTTAAATCTTAATTATGCATTCACTGAACAAAATGTCTATGTATGTGATAGTGCTAAGAACCTCCTACTATGTTTTGGTAATGGCATTACCGCAAACTTATAATTTCTCGCTAATTTAGGCTATTTATCAAATACCAACCCTGCTGGCCGCTTAAATGTTTACGTCTTGTGCTTTAACTTGTAACAACAGAATTGGCTGCTTTCATAGGATTTGGTTGTCGCGTTAGCTTTACCTGTTACTTATGCCAGTGCTGTCATTCGACTTTCTTCACTTCTACCGTCAGTGCATTCTGATGTTGTAACGTTTTGCTTGTGAATCTAAATTCTAAAGATACTTGGAACGTATTGGGAATTTAATTTTCCGCCTTATCAAACGTTTGCATCTCAAGACCGCGCTAAGAAGCGATAGCGCGGGCCGGTAGCCGATGCGCAGGAAGCCACGTTTGCGCGCAGGAGTGTTTCCCCCGCCGCCAGAGTGGGGAGCACGAGCGCCGACCGGGAACCACTGAACGTATAAAAAGGAGCACATGGCAGCTCCTGAGACAGATCCCATCCTGGGGTTCTCCCCTAAGCCTTCTCCCAATCCACCTGGAAGAGATTCTATTCCCGAGTCCTCTCCTGAACTTCTCCTGATCCACCCGGAGCGATCACTCCCTTGCTTTGGTATGGTTACTGTCTTAGCAAGGGAGAAATCGCCTAAATAAAAGTTCTTGCGGGTTTGGTATGGTTACTGTCTGCCTGGAAGAACACCCCGATAACCTAGAGATCCTTATCAAACCCGTTTCCAAACCGTCATTAATTTAAAGGCCGAAACCGTGGCTACTAATTGGCTTTCCCCGTATCCCGTGTAACCGAACCGATGTTAGTTAAAGGCCAAAACCGCGGAATTTGTGACTAGCGTTCCGGTAATCCGCTGGATGAAATCACCGCCACCGTCCCGTCCGTGATCATCCGAGTTCTGAGGACGCATTCCATTTGCGTTCTCGAAAGCCGTATTTCAACCGTATTAACTCTCCCGAATTGTGAGGCACCAGGAAGTCATCAACAGCCCGCCGCCGCCAGGCTGGACGCATACAGAGATTATGCTATAAGGGACCTGCCTGTAAGAGTCACCGCCAGCATCCTATGAGCGTTCCTGAAGCCCTCCGAGAGAGATCTCCGCACTGCCGCAATCCAATCGAAGCCGCAAATTTGCTTGAATAGCGAATTTTCCGAGAGTCCTACCGCTGCATCGTTTCGAGCCTCGAAAGCCGGCAAATCGGCTAGCGACCCCGGACCAGTTCGGCTCACTGAACGCGAACCCCTGCAGCTTCTTACGCCGGCAGGTATGTTCTTGAAACACCATTTCTAATCCGAAATGTTTGCAGCAGCTAGCCATTGTAAACAAATCTCACCTGGTGCATGCGGCCGACGACCTTTGCTCCGAAGTCGATGCGCGAAGCAGCTGATGCGCGGCCGACCCACTCCGAGACATTGCCCAGAGGCGTAACGTGCGCTAGGCCGGGGCATTCTACCAGACCGCTCCGCCTCCGCGTAGTAGCCCCACCGGCCACCAGGAGCAACCTCTGTTAATGCAACTACCCCCTTTGGCAGGAACGCGTAGTGTGCAATATTATTTCTATTTTCAATGTATATAGTTAAAAACAGTATATCTTATTTCGAATATTTACCCAGTGTTATTTATTTATCTACGCTATATCCGAGCAATTTGAACGTATTCTCCGACTTAGAGCATATCCGAGGCAATAAGGCCAATTAAAATATTCCTAAATAAAGGCGGGGCATTACAATGTTTACCAGTCTAACCACATCAATTTTAGCCTTTGTGCCGTCATCCATAATCATGTACAGTTCTGCATTTGCTCTTCTGGGTAGCGGTCCACTTTCTTTTTAAAGTAGCTTTTAGCCTATTTTATTTTCTTATACTTCTCCAAGCTAGTTTCTCTAAAGTTAAAATGTATATCATCGTCTTCCAAAGTTTGAAGCAACATTTCCAACAGAAATGAGTTTGTTCTATCAGATATATCTTCAAAAGCGAGTTCTTCTTCAGACAAGTTCCCCTCCAAGGACGTTAACAATCAAAAGCACTATTATATTCTTTTCGTGGCCTTCTTGAGGAATAATTTTGTACTTTACCAAACCATTCTCTCAGGTTTTGCAGTCATGACCTTTTTCAGCATTTTATCTTGTATAATAATCTATAGCATTTCGTATTTGCCATTTTACATGGCGTGCACGAGGTGACTCCCTGATCGACCTCGCAAAAGATGGATCGATCGCTTAACGTGGAAATCCCAGAAAGCTTAAACAGTAATAGAAGGTGAGCAGATGGCCCAGCGAGAAAATGCTCGAGTCTCAGGCGGCCGGTCCGGGTTCGATTCCCGGCCATAGAACTCATAGAACCACAACTTTGTGTATTTAAACCGACCACTGGCCTATAATAATAATAAGAAGAAGAAGAAAAAGAAGAAGCAATAATACAGAAACGAACCCCTAGAAAAAAATTAACTTTTTACACATGGTTTCAGTAAACGTTTACCTATGCTTCTACTCCATAATGGAGTGACTGAACACGAAACATTTATGTAGGCCAGTACGGAATAATAACTAAAGTATCTGCTTTTTGCAACTTTCGGTAAGCGCATCTACTTAGCATTGTCTATTGTGGAGCAGATCTTTTGTCTGTAGTCCTACTGTGCGTTTATCTATTATTTAATATAGATACCTATAGAACGCAAGCCTTTCTTCCATTTCATTTTCGACTCTTGGCAAGTTCGTTTCGTTCTTAACAACCTTCTACCGCTAGTGGCAATTTTCAACCTCGTTTTATTATTTCCATATTGTTACTTTTAACGACTCTCACAACTACAAAATCTTGCAGAACTGCTAAGCTGGTGGTCAACAGAATACTATCTTCAACATAACTCTGTTAACAAGTATGTCAATTTTTTTTTCCACAATACCTTCGGTGAATATCTTCTTCGAGTATTTGTTAAACACCAGGAGTGATAAAATGCTTCTTAGGATACTTATCGTGTCGAAAATCTCTTCATCCACTTTCATGGTAGCTTTCTAGAGCCTAGTAAAGATTGGCTATTATGCGTATATCTCTACCGCCCAATCCAACCTTGACAAGGACGCGGCCCATTTTGTCTTGCACTGTATCGAAGGATTTCTGATAATTAATGGAACAGACAAATAGGACTGCGTTTACATTACGACATCGTTGCGCTAGCACTTGCATACAGAGCAATACTTCACATGTTTCAACATTATTCCTAAAACCGAACTGTGACTGAAATTTGGGTTGAAATAGGAACAATAGGTAACCACTTTGCGCTTAAGCGGACAACAGAGACATCGTAGTGGATGGCCAACTAAATCCCACGAATTATAGCACCACAGAAAGACTGGATATTCTAGACATCGTCATCAACAATAAGGACACCCTCCGCCACCACCTCACAGCTATTAGCGAGCTAGACTCCGATCACAACCTGATAATTCTACATTAAGGAAGAGACAGAGACGATCTCACGTAAAGTAAAATATCGAAAGAAGGATCTGAAAAACGGAGTAGGCAACTTCACTTTCTGCATCTAAACCTTCACCAGCTTTACAGCAAACGCGAGAAATTCTCAAAATATTTTTTCCAGAACATGTTCAAGATCTCCGAAGAGGAAAAACCTGGTCAGAAAACAGTCTCAAAAAACTTTAAATCCAGCCAACTGCCACAGAGTAAAATAACTTGCTGCCAATGTTGAGACCAAACTCGAAAAGTTCTACAACAGCTGTTGTGAAGCCAAGATACAGTATATCACCTCCGCGGGCAACTTCCTGTGGAGAATGTTCAAGGTGCTTCAAACTAAGACATCGCCCATACCTCCAAATCCACTGTATAAACGGGATAGTATATACGAGCTAAAACGGGATAGTGTATACGAGCTAAAACAATGTGGAAGCCTTCGGCGACAATTTAGAGCAGCTGTACACGTAGACACCAAAACATCAGGCACCGGCTTCGCCAAGTCGACGCCCAGTACCTAAAGACAACGACAGCGTAAGAAGTGGACAAGACGGGGATCGTCAACAACATCTACGTGCGAGACCTGTCGAAAACGCCAAACTGCAATCTTAGTCAGCTCCCGAATACCACAACTCGCCACATGCAGTTTAGAACCTAGAGAATCAAGGTCAATGCCAAGAAAATCGTTGCCATCTTCTTCACAAAGACAAGACGACGCCCATAGTAAGATGTGGAAATGTTCGACTGGGCGATCTCGAGGAAAGCGCAGACGAAATATTTCGAAGACATTCTGGATTCAACGTACATCACTCACTGTATCGACCGCGCCAAGGAAGTCACGGCCAGCTTGACGAATCGACGTACCCAACTCAATCTTGAGAACAAGCTGAAAATCTTCAAAGCCATTATCAAGGTAATCATAACGTACCCCGCAACCGTGTGGAGCTGCGCAGCGAAAGCCCACTTGCAGAAGCTTTGAATAATTCAGAACAAGGCACTGAAGAATGCAGTCGGTGCAGCTTGGTTTGTCCACAACACAGAGATCCACGACGATCTCAACGAAATCCTGATACAACCGTCCATAGTGGAGGCGGCCACTAAGTTCTACGAGCTGCTTTAGATCAACCCGAACCCACTGATCTGGTAACTGAGAAGGACTACGACGAGGAAGCACACCAGCTACATAAGATACTTAAGATGGTTTTTTCCCTCGGTAAAAATTCCACAAATTAACACCAGATGCAAGAGGTGAGAGATCCAATCTCGGTATTCCAGTTGCCTTGCAGTCTATCGTCCAAATCCAGTCAGTTCTGAGTGCAGATCCACCCAAAATATTAATCAGCCCTAAGCTCCATGAAAGCTTAGACCTAGCACCCTGCAGTCAAAAGAAACTTACGTGGAGCTCTTCTAACCTGAAGCCGCCGCCAGTTCCGCTTTACCCTGAGAAGCGAGCCAGCCGGCCAGTCCATCAGTTAAATACAAAAACCAGCCAGAAGAAACCTTCCAGAGCTCCAAACGATCTCCTAAACACATAAGCCTAAACCACTCCACCTGGACGCTGGTATCGGTACCGGAGGATACCTTTAAAACCAGCTCCTATACTACCCCTCCCAAGTCCTAGGCTTTAAACTACTCTCCTTCATGCCGATTTCGGTACCAAAAACTACTCCTAAAAGCTGGCTCGTTCTACACCAACCCCCTGAATTACTCTTCCAGACCGCCGATTTTGATACCGAAAGTCTACCATCTCTCGTGCAACCAGCAGGCTAAGAGCTTCGTAATCCCATCGTTAAAACAGAACTCTCAGGCATCAACGAGATGCCTCACAATTAACCTGATCGTAGCTTGATAATAACGTTTAAGCACAACCACCACCGTAGTTAATCGTGAATCATTCCACAACGTCTCCAAGTAAAATTGCGTGTTATTAAACTATTCCGGGCAGCAAAAATATCTCACGGCGCCGCCAGAAATTTCGAGCTCACTCAGACTGTCACGCAGATGCATGTTATCCAGTAGGACGTACCGAGCCGGCCAGGCCCAAATTGGCATGGAACGTAGAGTCGGAACTATATTTATACACACGAAGGTCGGCTCTAGGGGTGTACTAGTAAATTATCTCTAAACTTCTACACGTAGTTCAGGCCTATTGGACAACAATAAAGAAGCAGCCATTAACCTTTTTAGTCCCAGAATTGGTCACCGGGCAGTGTTGCCGTATGCAGAATTAGATGGCTACCGCCGGCCGCCACAACCCCTGTCGCTGACGTGGCTGAAAGGTTGAAAACCTACAGAGGCATTTAGGATCCAGTAGTCGCTAATTAAATTATAAAGACTTGTTATATTTCCATGTTAAACTGTGCGTAAATTTCTTATACGTATTAATTTTAATTCTAATCATTCTAATAATAGAGCTAATATACATAATTTATTAAAGGTGTTCTTGGTTTAACCAATCAAAGCAATCAACGCACTCTGGAGTGTGGCTACCCACAGGCACTTTCATGCCAAAAGTTAATTCATGGGCATCGTTCCGTCGAAATTTCAACGTGCAATTTTTTTAAAATTTATTCATTGGTAACCACCGATAGTTCTTTTTATTGCTTTATTTGGCCTGATTTTTTAAAATAATTGTTAGGACTCATAATCTGCTTCCCACACGCCAAACTTTTGATACCACCAATCTCCATCTTCCAGTCCTGGAGCATCTATTTCCTGCTAAATAGTTTGTCAGTTTCTAGCTGGTCTTTCTCTTTTTTCCGGAGGCGCCCATTTCGTCATTCGTTTTGATCACCTTGTATTGTCAATCCGTTCCATATGGCCATACCATAGTAGTCGTTTTTCTTGGATTATTTATTTTTATCCTTTTTTTTATTTCTTCATTTCATATACATATCTTGAAGCTTGAATACCCCACAACTTTGACGTTAAAAACCCATTTCTAGCGCACCAAGTCCAAAGGATCACGTTTAGTTGTTTGATGACTCATTTACTTCGGACTATCTTATTTCCAATATTTTTCATGCTATTTTTTTAGATTGGGTCTTGCTAACATATATTTTCACACAATGTCGACGCAATTCAACAATCCTTGTTGAGTCTTTAAGATGTTTGAAATGCTTGTAATAGTCTTTTACCCAACTTTACTATAAAAGCGCAATCATTCTTTCACTACGGTCATTTATTGACTGTTATCCATAGTGATCCACTATTTTATAGTTTTATTTAAGTTCAGTTCTTATGTTAATATCCCCCAACAAGAGTAACACTTTTCAGTCATCAACGTTGTCTACTATTTTTGCAATTTTGATAAAACTGATTTTTAACCGCATCGTTATCGTCATTATTTGAGGCATACACACCAGTGATCAACATGTCATGACGCTTGGTGCTAGCTGTTTATGCATTGCTTTAGATTCTTTGGTATTAGAATTTTTACTCCGTCTCTTGAGACCTGGGCTGAATATGTGTATATCTCATTAGACCCTTCCTTTTTCTCTTAGATTCGGATAGGACAACAATATCAATTTGTAGAATTTCAATACATTTATTTCGAATATCTTGTACAGGTGCCTATAGCCATTATCCTATTTCGTCGTGTATTTTTGGGAATTTTTGCGAAAAGCTCAATGCTGAACCTTCCCGTACCCTTAACTTGGAGGAACAAATACTTTAATTTTTGCGTTTCCATGCCTTAGATAGATTGTTCTCTTGTTTTTATATATAGGTTTTATTACCCTCCTAGCCTATTTTTTTTCTTCTTTCAGATCCTTTTGATATTATATGGTTACTCAAAACGAAAATACATGGAGAAATGCTGAGCAGTTGAAAATGACTAGTAAAGTAATTTTAAAATCTTGTACATATTGAATGATTATTGTAGCTATGTGACGTTTCACGAGCCTCCAAATTGTTTTATAACGTTTTAATTACTGTTATAAATTTATAAGCACTATCACAGTCACAATAATGCGTGACGCGTGAACATTTGGAGCCACGCAGAGAATAAGAAAAACTTGAAGAAAGATGCTGCTGATAGTCCGATTCTTATCGGACTCTTGTCTAAGTACAAAACTGACGAGTTGCCCAAGCTTCGCCGCGCTGCTCGATAGCATATCGTTTAGCCCCTCTTAGATTTTCCTAAGAAAACGACGTGGAAGGAGATCCAGAATCATACAAAAAAGCGATGTCCGCTCAGTCCGAAGACAGATCTAACCTGTTCCTTTCAGAATCCAGACCAGAACCTGAATCCCAGCCGGAAACTCTTGGGCCCTCGGGCCCAAGGGGCTCCTCCAGTCATCGCCAGTCCATATACCTGTTCCGAACTACCTGTCCAAAAACCTCCCTTGCCGCGGTTAGTAAAACTGCCGAAGCAATCCGGTCCAAAACCTACCATATCCTATTAATCGTAGAGCGCACAGGAACAACATAATGCCGCTCACGATTAGTCCCAGACCTATCCTGTCCTGATAATCGTGGAGCGCATAGGAAAAACATCGTGCCGCTCAGAATTAGCCCCAGACCTACGCTGTTCTGTTAATCGTGGAGCGCATAGGAACATCATCGTAACGCTCAGATTTGTCTATCTTACTTGTCCAGTAACCTGTGAAATCACCCTGCTAACAAATAATTTCTCCCGACAGCTCACTACAAAGAACCAACAGCCCGAGTTCCACTAGCGGCCTAAATTCAGCTTAATTTGCAAGGCGCGAGTTTGCGTCATATATAAATTGTAAATCGAGTGCTCACCGCGGCCGCTCAAATTTTGCCGGCGTTCGTTTAATAAGTGGCCATCCCGGGCTCTCTAAATTCATTTAGCTAGCGCGACGAGCGTTCACGTTTTGCAGGCTTAGGGTGGCTGTTAACTGCCCCAGAATCATTTTGACTTTTGCCTAATCAACCTCAAAATCTGGAGAAACCCGGAACCGACCAACCGAAACTCAATTGTTTAATTTTGCTCTATTTACAGCTATTTGAATCACAGGACAGAGAAACATTCCATATAAGCCACTACAGAACGCCGCCCTTCACGCCGATGATCCGGCCGCACCGGAGAGACCCCAAAACCGTTGTGTATTTATTTTATTGTAAATAGTTTTCCAAAATTACGTAGCGTTACAACTAACCCAAATCAATAAAAAATGCACAAACACGTATAATGGAATGTCCTGAAAGATTGAAGGTAAGGTTCAAGGTATTTCAATTTTCCCACTGGAGGTAGAAACCTTGCAGTTCTCTTACATGATAGGTGAGAGAAATGAGGGGCTGAGAATGGCATAAAGACCAGGAAAGGTAGAGAAGTACGGCCCCGACATATGTCTCAGAGAAGGTATTTTGTTAATTCGGAAAAACCACCTGAAAACCTGAATCAGATCTCCCAAATGCCGATGCCACAACGCTTCGTAGTAGAAAACATAAGAGGTCCTTAGAAGTCATTCTGAGAAGCATGCCAAGTGACAGACTTTGTAAATTTCGTAAAACAGAGAATAAAATACTGGAATGAGCAAATTAGTAGGGTAAACAACTAAAGGCTAATTAAAATAGCAAAGGATTGGTAGCCACAAGAACGTCGAGATCCATGAGAGCCACAGAAGAGGTCGGGAGAGAGTTGGAAGTCGTCCACAGACTCCACGTCGTAGACGGGTAAAGAAAAACAGGTAACGCACCTACTATAAGAGAAGAAGAAGAAGAGCGGCGTATTGTAAATAAAATCATTTGGAATTTACTTTTCCCACCTATTTAATAACCAAAATAAGATGGCGCGCATGCCAAACCATTCTTTGATGACATTAATTAACTCGTTATCGTCTTGGTTCACAATCTAATTATTAATCTTCAATAATATTGCCATGTGATAGTCTTCGCTGGTCTACAAACAAGCCAAATGTTACAATATAACTCAAACGACAATACTATAAGAATTTCATATTGGTTATGATCTTATATCGCTTTGGTCTCTGATCGTTACATATCCAAAGCAGTTTAAATGAAAATAAGTACATACATCTAATAGAACAAATATTTGGTGACAATTTGTAAAATTTGCCATTAAATCGAAAAATAAAGCTTTATTCCAACTCTACTATTAGTCCGCGCATGGTGTATCTGGGATCATTTTCTACTCTAGTTTACAATATAATTTAGACGACATTTTATAGTCGATATAATCTTGCACCTATTTGGTCTCTGGTCATTAGATTCTCCAAATAGGTTTAATTTAATATATAAAAAAGAAAACTGTATTTCCTGCAGAACTATTTCGTGCACTATGTAGTTTAAAAAAGAAATTGAACATGATATTTGGTAACAATTTAATTTTAATGTCTGGTTCATTAGCCTCCAATGTCGCCAAAAGTTTGAAATTTTCACCTCTGAGGTGAGATCAACCAAATAAACTGTCTCTTTAGATGTGTTTAGACAGCTGCAGTTGAGGCGTGGTACTCCAAGAAGGTGTAGATTTTAGTTAGTTGCATACGAAATAGGTTTATCTGTGCTTACAAAACCATTCTTCATACATGCAGCTTCTGGTTTTACCATTGTGTGCAACCCTTTCCAAATATATAGTTCTTTAAATAATTTTATAATCTTTATAGAAAGGTCAAGGTGATCTGTGGCACCAATTGTCCTAATTGTAATACCAACCTTTACTATTTGAAAACCACAAAGGCTAACAATTAGGGTCGTTAGCACTGTACAAGTTAAGTATACATTAAAGCTTTTAGAAACCTCCACTCCGAGACTGCAAAAAATGCACAGGGTATGACTAATTCGGTTTTAAACAGAACTCCTTACTCTAACACTGACGAGTGGTGTCTCACTATCTCCTCCAGCAGCTGGTACCGTCGTCCCGATTTGTGGTCGCCTATTGCTTTAATCCTATCTTCGAGCATTCTTAAGTGAGCGATAACATGGTAAACTATTCCGGCAAACAACATGACGCAGTGGGTAATGCCATAAATGGCCATCGCAGTCCATAAGGTCAGAGTTAGATATGCAACCAGACGTCCTGGATTAGTTGAGGTGTCAAATGGAAAAATTCCAGGTGATGGCAAAGTACAACTATAGGCTTCATTACGATTACCACGTTGCACACAATATTTGTAGTCGAAGATGGGGATGAGATGGAAGTAGATAAGAGCTGCTATGGTGTACCCCGTGCCCCAGATTGTAGCCTTCCTTATGTGCTCTTCAGCTTCCATCGTGTATTTTTCGGACTTGAACTCCACCATTAACTCTTGCAGGGTGTCTATCAGCTTTTCAAAAGATTTCTCGATGGTTATAGACACGAAGTACAGAAACTGGGATGTAAATATGACTGCTATGAAGCTCAGGATTTCGCTTATGCACATAATGTCGGCGCCACACTTCATTACACCACACGCTAAGGATATATCTAATGCTATGTAGTTTAGAACAACTGTCGCCGTAAAGAGCTTGAAAGAGAAACTGCGATCCCCTACTGGATGTAGGCCTACTATTTGTACCCCTATTTTATTGTATTTTAGCAGTTCAACGTTCATATCTGCTTTTCGGATCGATGAGCAACCAACACAGAGCAATGCTAACAAGGATATGCAAAAGCTGAAATGTAGGTCACCCACTGCATCATTTAGTCTTTATTATGTTCAACTATTTATAAGGTATGTTCCAGCGTTTGATTCATAGCAGATAATTGGGTATCATCTTCCACAATTACCCCGGTTATTACACACCAACTTAGTAGTAGCAGTGTTCTCATTTATCTGAAGGCATTTATTATTTGACAAGCACTGCTATCGATTAAAGTGTTATTACTACATAATGCATATCTCATCTAAAGTCCTATTTCCAACAATAAAATGTCATAGCAATATAGCAACACTCAATGTAAAATGAAAATTTTACTAAATCAACAGGTTGGCGAAGTACAGGGTTTTTGTCCTTTAGCTTATTGCTGCAATCACCCTTTTTATACAGCTGTTGTTTCAGAATTTTAATTGCTTGGTTTTCTAGACTTCTCAGACAATGAGCAGTCATGCATACCGACTTTCTTTGAAGAATTCCTATGTTTGTGGGCTGCTTGCAAAACCCTTGCTACGCTCCTCCAAGACGACTTCGACAAAACTACACTACAATTTAGAGTAACAAAAGTGTACATACCAAGTTTATACACAAATTATGCTAAGCGAAAATGCCTATTTGTCGCATATAGAAATATATAGCGAAATAGTATATGGAGTGATCCCAGCGACATACCAGCTCTTAGAGAATTGTCTTTATGTAAAGAACAGGCGAAAATTGTATATTGAGAGATTGGAAACATAAAGAGGTGTGCGGAAAGGCAACACAGGAAATATGAATAACAAAATACACGAACCAGGAAATAAATAGGTAACTATAAATAACAAGATTTAAAGAACGTAACCTGGGATGCGGGATCCGGTAAATAAACTGGTCATGGATGTGGAAGGATTTCGAATCACAGTTTAGCCGCTTTCGATGTCGCTCCAATGCATTGTCGTGCTAAAGGAGCACTTCTTTGTTTGTTTTAATTTTGTTTTTTTAATTTGGATAGAAGATCGCGGTAATACAGACATTGGTGGTACCACCATTGTCAAGAATGTCGTTAAGCAAGATGCCGCAAAAATCCGAAAATTTCGCTTACAAGTTCTTTGTAGATAGAGAGTTGGAATGCCGCCACTTCAAGCTGACTCGTTTGGTGACAGAGTTATAGTGTTGGATCGAACTTTCGTCCACAGTGATGATTTTGTCAGAACTTGCAAAATTGGTCAAAACCCTGCAGCACCGTTAAAGGATGCGATGGGTGAACACCGCGCTGGCTAGCTCAAACCCTCGGCAGAATCTGACGTGAATAAGGACCAGGTGGCGGTTACAAGGTTACAAATTCAATTGTTACATAAAGAAGCAAGTGGACGCCAGTTGTTATTTACAAGAAAGCAAGTCTAGCTAACAATTCGCTTTACCACTTATCTTGGATGACTTCTGCTGCGCAATTCTAAACTTGAAATACCGAGCAGGTTCATGAAGGGTTATATGAACAGGTAAACAAAAAATAGTCATAATACCAGTAGCAGTAAAAAATTGATTTAATTATTACTAAGAGGTATCGCAATCATTAAGCATTATTAATAGGAGCGGAAGGCTTAATAATGTCCAGAAGTAACAATAAAAAATTAGCAAAATTGGTAACAAATTGTATTTAGTGCCAACCCCAAAAATAGTGTGTCAACCATAACACATTTGGCATAACATAGTTTCTAAATCTAGGATACCCTGCAAACACCCTAGCTGCTGCGCTGCAAAAACGGCCAGATTGCAGGCTATAATAAAACTTTTAAAATACTGAAATTGAGTCGAGATACCTTGCAATCCAGTTCGAACAAAAAACTGCACAGTAACCTATACACGCTCTGTGCATGATTTCAGTAAATCTTTTTTTGAAATTGTCAGTGCTACTGATAAGATAAGCTAAACGATTACTCTATCCGCACGTGATTTTTAACCAAAGGCCTGTGTATATGGAATCATTGCATAAATTCGCGCAGGCTAAACCGTGTGTTCAGTCAATAAACAAGTTTACTGAAAGTTACTTACTGCGTACTTTAACACAGGTCATCTCAACTGCAGCATCGTCCAGAAGCGTGCAGATGCAGCAATAATGGTGCAGTAATAATGATGCAGCAAGAATAATAAAGTCTACACATCACCCTTTTTCTGTGACGTCAGAAATAACAAAACATAGCTTTTAAAAAGTATGTCCTATATTACAGTGAAATCCAAAAAGATCATTTATATTACAGGTAGTAGACTTCAGAAATAATTTGACATATATCTAACCTTCAATGCAAGGAATGCTTTAAATAGCACATTATTCAAATCAATATATTCTTGACCTATGTAATCCGACGTTTCTCCTCTTCGAAGAAGTCACTAACGCTTTAAATAGGATTTTAGGCTTGTTCGCTTGCTTGTTATTGCGCGTTATTTTACTGTCATTTTGGACAAATGTCACATTGACAGTATTATAAAACAAGCCATACTTAAAGAGGACCTGACCAAAAACTGCAGATTTTTTGTTTCGTAGAGATACCTATTGTTAAATAAAGAGAGAAAATTGTTACGTCACAGAAAAAAGGTAAAGTGTAGACCTTACAGCAATAATGGCCTAATTTCCAATTTAATTCGTACAGAACCCTAACGAACGCCATGTGCTTACCCAAAAATCGTTAACGGGCCACAGTTTGTGTGTGAGGTGAAAATTTATGCTCGCACAAAAGATTGATGGCGAAATGATCCTGCCACCGCCAAATAAACGGCCTACTCGATCCGAATTGGGGAAATTCTCAAGAACAACCCTTCGACTCGAATGTTGGGCGGAGAAGAAAGCTTATCTTCCAAAATTCGAAAACCGAAATTTTCCTGACTACAGCGCTCGGAAAGTTAAGATGGGAGCTGCGAACTAATAAGTTACACCCCGCGACAATCGATCCTGTTTGTGCAAGGGTGTCGACAATTGAGACAACCATCAGGCTAACCCATTATTCATCTGCAAAATGTTATGCAGTATCGATCGAGAGTAAGAATGAACCATGAACTCAAAATAATGTTAAATGGCCCGAGTATTACCAATGAAATACGAAGCAGATGGTTGAGTTGGGGAGGCCACTTGCAACGCATGGAGAAGACCCGAATTAAAAAGACTCTAACGGGAAAAATTGATGGAAAGAGGTCACAAGGAGGACCAAGAAGTAGATGGACTGACAATTTAGAAAGGGACATACAGGAGCTCGGAATAAAGAACTGGAAGAAGAAAGCGAAAAACAGAAAGGAGTGGGCAGGGATTGTAAGAGGTGCGAAAGAAAAACTGAACAGCGTACATAATGATAACAACAGCAGACTGCGACGAACAGCGATGAGATGAACAGGCAGCCTTGCTGACTATAACCGCAGGGTTGAGGTGCGGGCAGCCGCCGCTCCCTGTAAAAGACCAGGCTCCGTAAACCGAGAGGGAGGCTATGGTCCTTTAAGGACTGATGAAGCCAAGGAGTAAGTAAATAAGTAAGTATCGATCTAACCGATTTTTCGTCAATTCTTACAGTTTTGGCTACCGTTTTAACAGTAATTCGCCTATCTCCCATCACTAACTTATCTACTTTGGCCACAATTTCTGTACTGTTGAACGTTTTCTAGTTGCATCATCTTCGAGACTTTTTTGTCCATCAACAAACGGTCGATTATGATGAAGAAGCGAGGCATCCTGGTAACTGTTTTCAACCTTTTCAGTAAATTGAACGCCCTGCTCTCTCTAAACAAAAATGTAATTACTGACCAGTGTTCAATTTTCTCCATTTCCAGAAACTATCACAACGCACTCTACTAAATCAACTAAAAAATATTTTATACGAATCGGAACCAAACTTTCCAAATTGATTTTGTATGTACCCGTAAGTGCAATTATGATCAACATTAAGATCATGGAAAACAATTACCAGAGAGTATTATAGAAATGTACTAACATGGATGAGTCAGGAAATATGAAGAAAAAGACAAAGAAACTGTTATGTTTTTAGAGGATAATGCTCTTAAGCTCTATTGCCTAAATTTGATAAACTTCTGAATGGAAACAAGTGGTCAGCTAAAAAATGTATTAAGGCTATGGTGCACTGGTTTATAGACCAGCATTTGTCAATGAAGTTACAAGCATTCCAGAAACGTTACAAAAAGTGCAGTAACTTGAAAAGGGACGAGGTTAAATGAGAAAGTTTTGTTGTTTTAGTCGTTTTCCTTCTACAATAACGCCGAAGCATACTGGATGTTATAATTAAGCAAGTAATATCTTTTTATGTAGGTACTCACTACTTCATAAGGCATAATTTAAAAATATAACGTTTCTGTTGTTGAGTATAGAGTGTTTTGAAGATGCTTCACGCTTTTCCAGTAATAAGTCAAAACAGTTTTTTTCACTATTTTAAAAATATTCCTTGGATAAATACCGGTGATGATTTTAAGCAGCTATGAAATCAAAGACAGAAGCGTTTAGAGGTAAACATTGGGAAGACAAATAAATATCTAAGACTTAAACAAGTTAATACAGTAATATATTTAAGTAGAAATGTAACAAATGACATAAACAGACAGATAACATGTGGTAAAAGTCCAACAACAATTTCTAAAAATTTATTAGCAAAATATTTTGCCAAGAATAAATATGTCACTGAGATTTTCTGTCCCAGTATCTTTGAAAGAACAATACATAAACGCATACATGGAGATAGTTACGTTCCTTTGACTTTTTATTAACGTTACCCTAGTGATTTACCTCACCTGATTGTTCCTTAGCCTCAGCTATGTTTAAACTTGATTTAAACACACATAAATTTTATTTTCTAAAATTTACGAAATCCAGTTGCATGCTTTTAAATGCAATTCCCATTTATTAGCAAGAACTGTTTAATGTTGCAATCACCAGTCTTTGCCTCATAATTACTAAATTTAATATGTTTAAATTAGATTAAAAACTATATATTTCAGTTCAAATTTATGAAACATTATTCGTAATTTAAAAGCCAGTGTTATTACACAATCATACGAGTTGAAGACCAGGAAAATGCAATTCTGCACTCCTTGCATAATATCGACCTACAGTAGTAAGTTCAACGGGCGACCTTCGCTCAAGCAGGAAATAAAAACTGCACAAGTTGCTTATCTGCTGTTTTGTAATTTAAACACTTTGTCCTATTAAACTGTATATATGAACTTTGATATTGTTACTGCGTTAAGCATTTTTTGTTTTGTATAAATACTAGTCTATTTTCATAATAAAAATCAATCTGCATTTAATGTTTGATTCATTCACTACCCTTTCTAAGCCATAATATTTATGGGGCATGAGGCTGTGCTCCAAGGGTGGTTTTTTATTGTCGTCCGTTCAAGTACCATTGACTACATTGGTTTAAAACGTAAACACAGTCTTGTTTACGTGCTTGACGGATAGAATCAGCGCAAAGTAACGGAGTCCTGACACAGCCTCTCAGGCATTTCTGTTCATGGTCCTTCGAGCCGGATCTGTCTCCAACTAACGAAAAAACACATCCCGAGAAAAAGACAACATCTGCCAACCACCCAGTTCCCAGAAAATGGCCAACAACATGGAGGAATTCAACAACTTAGCTATCGCCCAAGAAGAGCTCGCGCAGAAAATAAAGCAAATATTATCCAACAGCAAAAAGGACCCTGCCAGCAGAAAAAATGAAGCCTACATCGCCAGTCGCAACAAAACGCTGGACGAACTTTGGAACACTGCAACTAAAAATCACGCAGAAATGGGGCAGCTAAGTATTCCAACTCATAATTATTTTAAAACAGGGTATTACGACCAAATTAAAGCCATATACGGCGAAGCAAAAAGTTACTTGCAGAGCTGTTCAAAAACAACGGAAATTGCCAATGCCTCCGTAAGCAGAACGCAAGAGGAAATGGTGGACAACCCCGAGCAAAAGGTTCGTATCCGAAAACTGCAGATTCGGATCCAGAATTTTAAGCAAGCGATGGACGACGCCGAACTAACACAAGAATTAGGGAGGCCCGCCATCACGACAAGAGAATTAAGAGAAAAATGGGATCGTGTGGTCGAGATGGACGAAGAAGTTATGTCAAACGACATGGCTTCAGAACAAATGCACTTCAGTCCTGAATATACTACGTTGGAAGACAGGTATAGAAATTTAATTATTTTATTGCAAGCGCCGACAAGGAACGAGCAAGCAGCAGCCATCTCGCTTCCTCAAGTCAAAATTCCCATATACGAGGAAAATTATGAGGAATGGGCCACTTTCAAGGACCTGTTCACCAAATTAGTAGATGACAACCAGAATATGGACGATGTCATCAAGATGCAATATTTAAAGACGCATCTTAAGGGAGAGCCAAGCCGACTGATCCAGCATCTAGCTGTTACCCAAGCAAACTACAACACCGCCTGGAATCTGCTGCAACAAAGGTATCAAAATAATCGCCTTATTTTAACTAAATTGCTAGATACCATATTCGATCTGCCGGTCCTCTCCAAAGAGTCAGCCCAAGGGTTAAAAAGATTGCACGACTCCATCAAGGAATGTGTGGAGGCAATCAAAAATTTAGGCATCTCCACGGACAGTTGGGGTCCGTGGATTAACAGAGCTATCGCTCGAAAATGGGATCCTGAAACTAACAAATTATATGAACAGTCGCTTCAATGTCCAAATGAAGTCCAGGATCACCAAAATTTAATGGCTTTCCTGCAAGTGCGGTTTCAATCTCTAGAATCCATAGATGGAGCTCGAAAGCCCACGCAGGAAAGACCACAGAAGAATTACGCTTCCGCATCCCTAAATTGCAAGCTGTGCCATGGAGATCATTACATCGACAACTGTGGCCAATTCCAGAGGCTATCTACCTATGAAAAACTAGAAGCAGTAAAAACCAATCGATTGTGCTATCGATGCTTGCGGCACGATTCAAATATACCATGTCGTGCCTATTTGAATTGTAGGATCTGTCGCTTCCCGCATCATACACTGCTTCATAAGGCGCAGCCACCATCAAGGCCGCTCCCTGCCCAAAGGATGAGAACGTCAGCTCATGCAGCAGCTATGAAGACTTCCAACGCTCCAGAAAAGAAGCCGAAGTCGGACATCATCACCGCCAATGTAGGCGCACAGGAGAGCCAAGTTCTACTTGCCACAGCAATGGTTCAAGTAAAAGCAGCATCCGGGATGACTCATCTATTACGAGTATTAATAGATCCCGGGTCTCAGGGGTCGTTTATCACGGAAGCATCAGCCGAATTATTGGGGTTACCCAGGACCAAAGTTCGAGCTGAAATCACAGAAATTGGGAACAGCGAGCCAAAAATTGCCAAATGGAAAATCCCAGGTTTGATCACACCTAGATTTTCAAGTAACTTTTCCCTACCTGTCAATTTACTAATACTTCCCAAACTTACCAAAGCCATGCCTTCATCCCCTATCCCAAACATAAATATAAATTCCTGGAGCAATACCTTCATCGCCGATCCAACCTTCAACCGACCCGGTCCTATAGATATAATTCTAGGCGCCGAAGAATATTCAAAAATAATTCTAGAAGGAATCACTAGAACAAAGGATGGCATCTTGGGACAAAATACCAAACTGGGTTGGGTATTATCTGGAACCATTGGAAGACAGCATAACGACAGCATTAAAGTCAACACCATGGTTGCCAAAATTGGAGAAGAATATCAGTTGCAGAAATTCTGGGACACAGAAGAAGTACCCACACAAAGAACACTTTCCCCAAAATATCAGGTACGTGAAAAGAAATTCACAGAATTAGTACAGGAAAGACCGCAGAAAATCGAAGCTTCCGAAACTCTTAATCATGGAGGTCACTACATCAAAAGCTGTGGTCAGTTCCGAAGTTCACCTACCAATGACAAGCAAACAATCCAGCAGGTGAAGAAAATATTAACAACCGATCCTACAGCGGAAGAACGAGCAATCGCAGCTGCCAATATAAAGAATACGGAAGTTCAACATCCTGTTATCATCGAATGTGAAAAGGTAGCATCTTCTCATCCACAAGAAAATCACCAAGTGCATGGAACCTCCGAAGTCCTCACTCACGAAATCCTCGTTCATGAAGTCCGCATCCACGAAGTTCCCATTCAGGAAGTTCCCATTCACAAAGTCGATGGACAGAAAGGAATGGAAATTGCAGGCCACGAACAAATCGTTGAAACTCCTACATCAGCTCCAAGCAGTGGATGCAGTCCAGAAATTGCAGGCCACGAACAACTCGTTGGAACTCCTCCAGATGTTTCTACAGCAGCTCCTAGCGATAGATGGAGCCAAGCAGTTGCAGCAATAACTGCTGCTAACAACAACACCTCCGAGCCCACTAAAAACTTGACCCTCGGTAATGAATACAGCCCAGAAGTTACAGCAATAACTGCAGAAGATGGAAAACCCTCCGACTCCCTTAAAAACTTGACACCCGGTGGAAAGCGGCACCAAGACTTGTCGGCAGGGGATGCAGGAAAAGAAAAATCCGACACCAAACACTTCGCACCTAGCGATGGATGGAGTCAAGAAGTTGCAGCAGGAACTGCAGCAATCGAGAAACCCTCCGAGTTCAATAAACAATTAGCACCTAGTGGAGGGTGGCATCAAGAAATGGCATCAAGAGATGCAGCAAGCGAGCAAACCTCCGAGTTCGCTAAGCACTTAGCCCCTCGTAGAAGATGGAATCACGAAGACGGCTTATTAAAGTCTGCGAGGGAATTTACCAAAAACACGCAATGTGGAATACCGATGCGGCATCTTCTAAAAAAGCTAACCCCGGCAAGAGTGATATTAATTATCGTACTCACTCATATAATATTCATCTCCAAAGGAAGAGGCAGCAGATGGACATTGTCGGGATGTTCCAAACCAAGTGGTAACCTCTGCAACGACACGATAACACAAAAGCTCTTTTACAGAAATAGCAAAGGAGCCAGTGTTGCAGCAGCCGAACCACTTCGAGGATTTACAACCCTCTCGGTTAGACCTGCAGACGTCATCTCCAGAGGCACTAGTCCAGGAAAATTAAAGGAACATACACTATGGTGGGAGGGACCAAGCTGGTTAATTAACAAAGAGTTATGGCCGTGTCAACCAGACACCGCCACAACCAATGAAGAAGCAAAAAGTTACACTGTGCATCAAGCTACAGTTCATCAAGGCGAGAACGAGATTATTCATCGCTTCTCGTCTCTAACAAGAATGGTACGAGTCGTGTCATACTGCCGAAGATATATCAACAAGTGTAGGCGTCTTCCCATTCAACCAGGATGTCTATCAGTTAAAGAAATGGAAGACACCATCCTCACACTCATCAAGGTCGTCCAAGGAAGTGATCCTATTTTGAAGGCAACAGGATCTCAAATCCAAAAGAGAAAATGTGTGGACTCCAACAACAAACTCGCAAATCTCAAACCATTCATCGATCAACATGTAATCATACGCGTTGGAGGAAGGCTAGAAAATTCCAACTTATCCTACCACGAAAAACACCCAATTATCCTTCCTTATTCTAATCATATTTCCAAATTAATAATCCATGAGGCACATTTACGCACCTTACACGGTGGCACTCAACTCACACTGTCCTATGTCCGAAGAAAATATTGGATCATCAACGCAAAGAAAGCCGTCAGTTCCAGCATCAAGAAATGCTTTCGATGCATCCGATTCAAGGCAGAGGCAGCCCAGCAATTAATGGGGAATCTTCCACCAACCAGAGTCAATTCAACCCCGCCATTCTTCCATTTCGGAGTGGACTATGCCGGTCCAATACAAATCCGAACATCTAAAGGAAGAGGGCATTCTTCATCCAAGGGATACATTGCTGTTTTTGTCTGTCTGTCAACCAAAGCAATACACTTAGAAGCCGTCAGCGACATGACAACTAACAGCTTCCTAGCAGTCTTCAGGAGGTTCATCGCCCGAAGAGGACGCTGTGCACATCTTTATAGCGACAACGGAACGAATTTCGTTGGAGCAAGAAAGGTCTTAGACAAGGAAATCCGTCAAGCAATGGAAGGCCCAGTTATCCAAGAAAATTTATCCACCATTGGTACTCAATGGCACTTCATCCCCCCAGTAGCCCCACACTTCGGAGGAATATGGGAAGCAGGAGTAAAATCAATGAAGCATCATCTGAAGAGAACCATTGGCAACGCTACTCTAACGTTTGAAGAATTAACAACTCTGCTTTGCCAAATAGAAGCCTGCTTAAACTCACGTCCTCTGTGCCCACAAGGCAACAATCTTGAAGATACCACTGCATTGACACCAGGCCATTTCCTGATAGGAAGAGAGATAATCTCACCACCGGACCCAATCAGCACACCAATATCAACAAATTTGTCAAATCGCTGGAGATTGATCCAAAAAATCAAGCAAGATTTTTGGAAATCATGGAGCTCAGACTACCTTCATGGATTACAGCAAAGAAACAAATGGAAGAAACCGGTGGAGAATATCAAAGTTGGTGACCTAGTGCTAATCAAAGAAGAAAACATTAATCCTAGTAAATGGCCCTTAGCGAGAGTTACCGACATTCATCCTGCAACCGATGGATCAGTGCGAGTAGTCACCATCCAGAAATCAGGAGGACATCAATTAAAACGTTCCATAGGCAGTATCATTCCATTACCAACTAACGAAGAACCGCAGGAACCAGAGCCTGAAGAGAAAATTTCGGCCAACAGCACCCACACACAATCATTCCCAGTACCAAAGAAAACTATCCGGTCCAAATGGAAAATGCTTTTACTCATATTTACTCTCCTTACTACCAATACACTGAGTAAGGCAGAATTCAACATACAAAAACCAGACAGCGGGTACTATGTAGAGCATATTGGACACGGGAAGATTGAACGAGGAACATTCAGGATCGAAATCCAGTTCGAGAGAGGGAAGATCGAAGAAGACTTCGAAACAGTTACCGACATGGTGGACAAATTCGACGACCTCTGCAACTCTGCGAAAGAACTGTCCGAAGACACATTATGCAAGACATTGGTGCATCATCTTCTGGAACAAAAAAGGCATATGGAATGGATTAAAACTGGCATGGAAGATATCATAGCAAGACGAGAGAAACGAGGAGTGCTTGGGACTGTACTTACGTCAATTTTCGGAGTAAATGACGAAGTCTATCAAGATATTGATAGACTCGACAAAAATCAACAGGAATTAATAAAAATGGACAGTCAACAATCCAAATTCTTGCTGTCAGCACTTTCAAGATTTAATGAGACCGAAGAACGAATCGATCAGAAGCTGGAACATTTCCAAGAGAAGCTAAACCAAGGAATCAGGGCGATCAACAACATGGACAAGTGGTATAAGGCAACCGACTCCAACCGATTAAATATCCACATCATCAGTGTCTATCAAGTCGCCACAAATGTTATTAGTGAACTATGCAATTACCACACAAACATTTTGAACGTTCATTTCCAACAAGGTAATTTTTACGAGTTAATAACACCAGCCCAAATCAAGCAAATCCTCGCAAATGCAACAAGTAAACTCTCGCCAAATTTAGAAATTTTACCGACTCCAATCCTGAAGGTCGACATCGGACATGATGACATATACATCAACGTCCAAGGATACTTCATCATAGTCGAAAAAACCGAATATACCTTAATCAAGGTGACTCCAATTCCTCTCCAAATTAACAATGGGTCCTACTGGGTGATCGACGTACCAAAAGGGATCTTCGCTGTGGATTACAACTTACAAATGTACTTTCAAGAGACAGATGAGGAATTCAAAGAAAATCTCCAAATTACTCCAAACACGTATATCTGCAGTCCAACAGTCGTGAAAGGAATTGAAAATAACCCAAATTGCATCATTGATGATATATATCATCGAACAGAAATTAGTCAGTGCAGCCTACGAAGACATCAGATCCAGTCCATTATTTGGAAACAACTATACATGGAAAACACCTAGATGTTCGTAGTCAACAAACCAACCCGAATAGCTATCACTTGTAGTGGCAATAGGGAAGAAGTCACTGTCAATACAACAGGTGTGATTCAGATCTCGTCAGACTGCATCATACAAACTACAAAGAATACGTTAACCCCCAGGCATAGCAAGAAATTCAAGATCCTCGCAGGATATTCCAAGGCCGTCAGCATCAACTTTACCAACACAATAACACCCAACTCCTTTTCAGAAATTGCAGAGGAGCCAGTTCTAAAACAGTCAGACCACTTTGAGGATCTACAAACTTCACAGTTGGAGTTCCAGCAGCACCTAAAGGACATAACTTGGAAAACCATCCGCCACCACTCCTATCTATCCAGCGGGATCACAGGCAGCCTATTAGGAGGGGCTATTCTAATAGGAGCTTTCTACTACATTCGGAAAAGGATCAACCGAAGGAAGCATCAATCCAAACAACGCCAGTCAGCCGTAGAAGAATATCCTCTAAAAACCCTTAATGTGGAAGAAACAATATAATTTTCCTTTTCTTTTTCTTCGGCCTAAAATTGGCAATATGTTTAAACTTGATTTAAACACACATAAATTTTATTTTCTAAAATTTACGAAATCCAGTTGCATGCTTTTAAATGCAATTCCCATTTATTAGCAAGAACTGTTTAATGTTGCAATCACCAGTCTTTGCCTCATAATTACTAAATTTAATATGTTTAAATTAGATTAAAAACTATATATTTCAGTTCAAATTTATGAAACATTATTCGTAATTTAAAAGCCAGTGTTATTACACAATCATACGAGTTGAAGACCAGGAAAATGCAATTCTGCACTCCTTGCATAATATCGACCTACAGTAGTAAGTTCAACGGGCGACCTTCGCTCAAGCAGGAAATAAAAACTGCACAAGTTGCTTATCTGCTGTTTTGTAATTTAAACACTTTGTCCTATTAAACTGTATATATGAACTTTGATATTGTTACTGCGTTAAGCATTTTTTGTTTTGTATAAATACTAGTCTATTTTCATAATAAAAATCAATCTGCATTTAATGTTTGATTCATTCACTACCCTTTCTAAGCCATAATATTTATGGGGCATGAGGCTATGCTCCAAGGGTGGTTTTTTATTGTCGTCCGTTCAAGTACCATTGACTACATTGGTTTAAAACGTAAACACAGTCTTGTTTACGTGCTTGACGGATAGAATCAGCGCAAAGTAACGGAGTCCTGACACAGCCTCTCAGGCATTTCTGTTCAGCTACTTAATTGCAATGTAAATTTAAAGCATATATGTGATTTTAACCGACACAGGTTATCGATGAGATTTGTTACCCGTATACGTTGACTCTTGCCTTTTCCCCTTGTTGTATTATTTATTTATTGTATATTATTATGTGAAGTTTCTTGGTTCTGGCAAACCCCCCAAAAATAGGTGGTTTGGTTACTTAACTCTGAGAGGTCGATATTTACATGAAAAAGTGGGTGCTTATGCTGACATCTTAAAGGTTGAAAGCTGGTATTTGAGCGCATTAGGCGGTCTATTGTGCCACTTATATGAATTTATTTGACAGTTGATTCCCGATATTACATTGTGTGGCTAATTTGGGAGATTTTTTGAGGAATATCTCATATTGTTTTAGCTGAAAAGGCGCGCTTTGCTGGATTTTGGCGTATTGTCTGCTCTATTTCGTGGGTATGCGTTTGGTTGCCGTGATATTTAGCACGGCCATTTAATAACTTTCTTTGGCGTTCAGGTATTCTAATGTCATTTCATCACACTATGGTGGTAAAATTGCTTATTAGCGTATTTTGCTTTGGCTTCCAAGTAAACAACAGCTTTAGCTAAATAAAAACATTCCATCGATTTAAATGTCTTCTGATAAGTCTACACCTCCTAATTATACTACGCAGTACTGGGAAAAAGGGTTGAGCCGATTTACGTCTGAAGTAAGGTGTTTCTAGTTTCTCTAGTTATTCTAGTTTTTCTCGAATTTTGTAGATTTTCGGATTTTCGTATGGAAGCCTTTTCTTTCCTTTTTGGATCTCATTATGGACATTATGGAGTAGCTAGAATTTCTAATTTAGTGAATTGGTGGCGATTACGGCTCAGCTTTAATTTCTCTTTCGTGGTCTACACATTAGTTGGCTTTGTCAATGCTAGATTCAACAGGTAAGCTAATACCATATACAATAACTACATATTTTTTCCGTAAATCAAAAATGTATTGGCTCCAATAAGTATATGAATTGACGATATTAAAATGGTCCTTCTTATTTTAGTGTTATCATTTATGTATTAAGACAGTAGTGATTTATATGCGCATTTCCTACGTACCTTGCGCCTTGTTTATTTGTGCGTTAAACTTGCATTTGAAATTATAAATTACATAAGTTGTGCTGTGAACACAGCGTTAGTATTGGATTTTTGTTTCAATTACCTACGTATTTTGTCTTCGAATACCCTAGATACAATTTTTTATGTCGGTGTTAGAAACTACCCTCCTATACTATTTGTTTACATGTGAGCATTGAAAATAAATATCACTTTAATTGCGCCGTATTTATGCCTGTTTTCTTTCTGTAGCAGATTATAGCTTATCAAAGAGTCTGCATCTAATAAGTATATTTTTTATATAACTCTTTCACCATAAGTTGCGATTACGAGTACCATATCACTCCGTAAACTTCCAACCTAGATTGGCGAGCTGTTGAACTTATCAAGTTAGTGGCGCCCGTATTGGTACGCGATTGTTTTAGGTTTTCACAGCTCGCTGTTCGACTTCCATTGCAGTGTTGCACGATTTTTGTCAGTTTATTTTACCGCTACTGCGTTTTGGAGCGTTCAGAGGCTTGGGCTATTTAAAAAAGAAGATACTTGGAGAGAGGAGACAAGTATAAAAGCATTCGAGCAGTTTAAAGTGTCAAATATTACAATAATAAATAAGCAAAAAATCCAATATGGCTAACATGGCTAAGACGTGTTTAAATAATACTTACATCTAGATACAAATAGAGGAAGAAGACCAAGAAAGCAACTAGGAATAAAAAAGAAATACAGAAAAATACAGAGGTTTATGCATTGACGTCTCACGGTTGCCAAACCATATCGGGTTTTATTTGTCAAATTTGCACTCGTTTCGCAGCTATGCAACAACTTTTTGTGAATTAACTGATTAATTCAAGGCCCTAGTGGCATTACTGCAGATTAAAAAATATTTTCCTTAGTTTACTCCATTATCCGTAAGGAATATTTCCGAAAACCTTCTAAAAATGTGATGAAAAAAATGATGATAAGAACAAATTGCCAGCAAGTGCTCTTAATTTTGCAGATAAATAATGAGCTGCCAAAGCCAATTAATCAAAATAACTTTATCAGAGAGAACTAACAAAACCAGGAAACATCACGCAACTCGAGGAGGAAAAACGCGAGAAATCCAAACCAAACGCACGACTGCACCAAAATCACCTATATCGTTTTAAATTCGCACATCCATTAAGTAGCTTTTAGGGAAAACTAGAGATAAGGTAGATAACTAGGGCTAACGTTAAGAAATTAGCAGAAGTAGGTGCTTACGTTAAAATGCACGTAAAATGTATTTAAAAAAATTGGAGAAGCAACGAGAAATTGCAATGTAAAAAAGATTTTTGTAATATGGATAACCTGATAGTAGAAAATTCATTCTTCCACCACAAAACCATGGACCGTATCGCGGAAAGAATCAGAAATGAATAATTTATAATAGATTATATATTGCTGGAGACAGATAACACTTGCTCTATTTCGAGTACTCCGGCTACGCCGTCGTGCTCGAAAACTCGCGCGTGTTTTAAAGACCTTGTTATCCACTTATACTTTAATATACTATTATATAATATTCGAGAGATGTGCTAGTTTAATTTTTGCAAAATATAAATAGCATTGGCTTTGATAATAATTTGTAAAACGGTTTAGAAATAGTGCTAGCCTTTGTTTTAACAACAAAATGTAATCAGAGCAGGCTTGGAAATAATGTAGAACAATGTAAGATCGAAGACAAACAATTGGGAGAAAAGGCTAACCTGTGAAGTGGTGTTAATTTTGACTTTCCCAATAAATAATTATTAATGCGTGAATAAATACTCTTTTCCCAATTCAGTGTGTTTGAAATTAATTCTATATCTTTTAGGTAGACTGTAGTAGGTTGCTTTAATTCGTAGCACCTCTGTAGAGGTTTATAAAAAGTGTTTTATTTGTCCATCGAGTGTTAGCTGGTTTGTCGAGATGGTGTACGAGGTTCGAGCAGTTCAATTGAAGCTCTGTGCACTAAAAGCGACCTTCGTGGGAAGCAGTTGAAGCCCTAAGTATGAGACAACGGCCGTCGAGCAACAGGAGTTGCTCTACTGGGTATCAGCGGTTTGTATTTGCAGGCCAACGAAAAAAAGTGGCTCAGGCATCGTGGGACTTGCTGGGGCTCGAGTTAAGCTTTAGGTTTTATTGGAAAAGCAACAGAAAGGTCTGGAAAGTTTATCTTAAACGATTTATGTGACTGTTATTGTTATCACCTAGGCAACGCTTTAATTATGTAATCATAGGTAATTGTCAAATAATAGTGAATTTGTGAAGTTGGATCATCATATTTGAATTTTGTTCCTATTAATTAAAATATCCAATATTATAGCGATCCCAGTAGTTAAATGAGCATTGTTTAAAGGGTTTACAATTTTAAATTAGTAAAAATATAACACGATAATTAAGTTGACAACAGATGTATTTCCAAGAATTTATACAAATTAAAATAATACTTGGTAAGATGTAGAAACCCGACCCATAAAGAGAGTCATTTATTTAAATCTAATAATATCATATACTCCCAATGAGATGATTAAAGTCTATTAGTTAAATAATTACAATATCAAATATAATAATACACAACAAGTATAATAACCATAACAATATAGTATGTGTTAGATGGAATTTTCATATAATGTAATGGTTTACTGCCCACAGCAATTCTGATTGCCTAATTAACTAAATGAATAAGGTCAAAATGAGCACAGAATTAAATATTTTATTTATTGCAAGATAATCAGTACTTTACATTAATAAATGCACTTGATGTGGGCAGCAGCAACTAATAATCTGAAGGATAAAAGTTAGCATAAAATAGGGCAAGTTTCAGAAGGGTTACGTTTAGGGTCTCAGATATAATAAATGATCAGAAGGACCAATGCAATTTAATTTGTAACTGACGGATTTGAGTTTATTAATGTCAGACATAACGTGAATAAAATGATACAAAATGATTGTTAAGTACAGAAAGTATATGAGCGTTATGTATTAAAAGTGTACAAACCATCAAACAGCAAATTAGCTGAAAGATAAACGAAACAGTGCTAGCAAAATAATAATTTCAATAGAGCAATGAGAAATGGAAGGCAACCTATCAAAAGGCAATTAGTGAGATGCTAACAAAACTCCAAGTGTAGCAGTGCATTGTAAACCAAAGTGATTTAAAAACAGAACGAAATATAGTGACATGTATTCCAAGTAAAGGACAATTTTAGTAGTTAGGCAAAAACATGACATAAAAACTGTAGTCCATAAGGTCAAACATGTTATCAATCCTAAATTCCTTTATAAAATTGAAAATCTAGTTGCTAAGTTACGAGACAGTCTTTTGTTAAAAAATAACCAAACAAGTTTGTAAAAATTTGTGTTGGAGGCAGATTGAGCTCCACATTTTATCTCATAAAATTATAAATTAAAAACCTTTTGTAATACCAGTTGTGTGTAAAGTTATTCACCAGTGTACAGGGCATCTTTGAATATAGTTTGCCATGTGTTAAACGTGCCAAGTGTAGCAGTTAAGCCAGCAGCAATATTCGTCCAAGTGCGACTTACTTCAGGGGCCCATTTCCATAAGCAGCATCGCCCAGCAAAAATAGTGTCTGCTACGTGTAGAGAGGACCTTCAAGAGTCCGGGGTGTACAAAAAACAAGTCTTTCCCAATTGCATAATTCCCCTGGCGTTATTGAAAAGTGTATCCAGCTTCCGAAAGGTCTATGATTAAGGTAGGATTTCATAGGAAGCCTTGCCGTAGCCGCATAATTAGCGGGGTTTGTCAATTTCAGACTGTCTACGAGGAGTAGCACCAGGTTCCAGTTGTCCAGGTCAATCCAACTTCGAGTAATTTAGATAGCGTCCTTTGACAGTGCTAGAAGACGAGGAATTTTTCAGTTTTGCAGGATGCAGAACAAAAAGCAATCGCGCGTGAGTTTTGACGTCACACTAGAAACGAAACGAGGTTAGCAGTTGCTATGTCACAGAATTAATCGTATTTACCTGATGCTTCCTTGCAATTTTGGTGTTTAAAATTCAATTTTACGCTGTTTCTTGCGACCACAGATTATTTTGTTGTGACAGTCAAATGTAGAGGTTATCATTGTCAGATGGAAATTGTGCAATTGACCTAATAATTGAGAGTAATTGTCATACAACGAATTATTTTTCATACAGTTTCCTATTAATTTTATGAACCGACACCCTGAGTTAGATTTGTGTCATGTTTACCTGAACTAACACCCTAATTTATTGCAAATAGATAAAATAAGGAATGAGCAATAAACCATTTATTTTGGTAATAAAATACATTCTTTTAATTTACCCCGAGTTTGGCAGGCGATTCTCTATTTAAATTTAACAATTTATAAAGTGCAGTATCCCTTGCCACAACTATAAAATTTTATATTGTATTGGAAACTCCATTTATTTAAGCGAGGCTATTACAATATACATGTGTTTTTTGATAAATATAATTCTACAATTTTGTTTTTTAATTAGTAACTATTATATATTTTAAATAATTTACTAATTTCAATTTATTGTGGAATGTAAGGTGAGCTTTCTTAATTTTTTAATTGTGCTTATTGTTTTTTCTCTTTTCGGCAGGTTATGTTTTAGGTTAATGTTCTTTCCTCGGGTTATTTGTTTTGATCTAAATATGTATCGAATAATGCTGTTCAGCGATATGATACTTCTTTACATTTGATGTATAGCAAGGAGTAGGACTATTTTATAAAAAAATTTTTTTACTTCCAAAATTTTGTTTTGCAATTTGTTCATGCGCACATTAACTACTCTTTAATGGTGTGAATCTACATGTATCGCTGGATTAAATGATTCGAAGGAAAATAATGATGTATACTCTTGTTGGTGTTTTACAAGAAAGTGTCTATCTGTAATATAAGACTTGAGGACTTATTAATAAGTATACGGTAGACTACGCATGGTCTTGTAAAATTTGCCAAAGATCTGAATTATATCCATGAATATTGTTGATCAGGCAAGTTATTACATCTCTGTACCCAGAATTCAGCTTGTTACTTGAGTTGTCAGTTGCCAAAGTGAGGTTGTGTGCATACGCAATCCATAATAGTTATTTACTATACAAGTGAGATAACAGCATCATTAATATACGTGTGTGTAAGTTACAAACGAGTGCGTAGCACGAGTTATGTAAGCGCACAAGTATATTAATGATGCATTATCACACATGTATTGTACAGAATTTTATTTGAGAAAAGTGCATTAAGAGAAATGTCAGATCTGTCATTTTCAAAAATATTTTAGTAGGCAAATGTCATTATGTCATTCATTTGACACTATTTCAGTTACGTAATGAAGTCATTACACAACTCAGTTGCGTAATGAAACCATTACATAACTGAGTGGTGTAATGAGCTTTATTACCTAACTGAAATAGTGTCAAATGAGTGACGTAATGCGTTACTTATCCCACTGGAGTAGATAAAATAAGTACTGCATGACTTTCAAAAATTACTGATTGACACAAGGCCACTTGATAACGGTTTTTAATACACTATTTAGTCTTAGCTGAATGTAACCAGTCCAAGCAACATTTATTTAAATTGTAAATTCACACATTCACCAATGCACTTTATAAATGTGTGATGATGTAGACCAGTACAGCTGCTACATCATAATTAAAGAAACGCCTTTTACCGTAATCAAATTAATATTAATTCATAAACCAAACCGGTACAATTATTTAAGGAAAACGCGAATACAAAAAAATATGTTATTAAAGAAAATTACAGACCGAAAGAACCAAGAATTTAATTTAAGCTAAATTTATTACAAAGTAGGACATTGCGTAGTGGTTGTTATTTGTTTATTCGATATTTTTTATGAGATGTAGCGCATACCTTCGTCGTGTCAAAAATGGAAATAGGCATTTCTCCTGTCGGACTCCTTAAATTGAAGTGGAATTTTAATAACAGCCGTCACAAGCGCTCCCTAACCCTTGTCTTTACATAACTTGAAATTGCTTACGACGCTCATTTTCGGCACGACAAACGCGCATACTCACCTATTCTAATCTGTTTATCATACGCTGAAAAATCTGAAAATATATAAAAGCTGGACTTCAGAGTGGTGGAACAACATTCTGCACAAGAAAATGCAATTGCATCGTGTCCTATTCTGTGTCTCTGCCAACAGGTAAGAAAAATTGTTTTGTAAAATATGTTGCTGATAACAGCAAAATCAGTGGCGGTACTATGGTAGCTGCTTAAAATTGTGCTCCCATATTTTAGTTAATGTTAGAAAAATCCATAAACAAATTAATATTTTATGACAAAGTTGAAACAATTTGTTGTCGATCATTTCAGTTTGGTGCCCCCTGAAATTCTGCGCCAAAATCCCGGGCTTCTGCAATAATACCTACGCCACTGATCAAAATACAGTGTAACCTCGATAATCCGAACTAATTTGATATTAGGATTGGTCGGATTTGGTATTTGTTCGGATTAACGAATTTTCTTAAAAAACTGTCTCACATGGTAAAAACATTAAGTTTATATTTATTTAAGTAGCTATACCTATATAGTACAATGTAATACATACCTAGGACATATAAGTGCAATGCAGCTACATAGTACATGATTTTGAGACATTGTGAAGTACATATTTTGCTTATGCTTTTACTGGAATAAGAATACCTTGAAGTTGACAGGTGGACATGCTGAGGTGTATGTTGTGAATGTAACTTGTACCGATTTAAATTGGTTTGCTTGTACTTATTCTTCATCTATTTGACCATTCGCTAATTATGTCTAGATGGTGTTGAAAGTCGTCCCTGGTTGTATTGAAATTTATATGCTCGAATAAAATAGCACATCGTCAGCAAAAGTTGGTATTTCGGCTATACAGCAGTATAGACAAGGTATAAGACAGGTCAAAGGACACTGCCCTGTGGGACACCGGATTGCATGAGATACAGCGTTAGTATCTTTCAAGTTTCTTATTGTAATAAATTCTGCCCCTAACCATCCTATTGTCGCCACCCACGTCAAAGCTATTTAATACTGATACTTTATGTGTTTATGACAGTTATACCGAGTGTCCACTCTCCAACATTAGGAATTCAGTTTTTAGGTATTTTGCCATTATTTCTATACTATATTGGTAAATATTATCATTATTAGTATTAATGTGCAATAATTTTATCTTTGTGCCATTATGTTTCCTATAAGTTAAATTAGCGAGCAGAAATCAGCAAACACGTTCAATGCAATGCGAAATGCATATCTTCGAGTTTTAAATAGACACCCGGTATATAGTCGACTAGACCACCGCTACTATAGACTTGGTAGAAGGACAATAAACTTACTCAACACAGCACCTTTACAGCCTGTGGCTGACAACTGTCATACGAATGTATATTAGACATAGCAGCCCCATAAACTGTGCTCTTGTGAATAAGATCATTTTCCTGGTGAAGTAGGTACTACGACATTCTTCAGTTTGTATCGTCTGTTTTTTTTCTAACAAAATGTTTTAAAATTAATTTGAAGTAATAGTTGCGGCATAGCTTTTCCTTATAGTGGAGTCAGTTAATAATAGTTCCCTGGCAACCGTCACACGAGTAACGACAACTACAGAAACGGTACTCTTCGTACAAGTTCATTGTCCTGACGAAGTAATACACTCCTTTTCTGTTTATAACGTCTGTTTATTCTAACAAAGTGGTGTTTTGAAGTAGTAGTCGATGATAGATTTTTCTTATGGTGTAGTCAGCTAATGATAGTCCCTTGGCAACAGTCATACAAACAACGGCAACCACAGAAACGGTACTGTTCGTACAAGGCCATTGTCCTGGCAAAATACTATAGTTCGTTTCTGTTTGTAGTGTCTGATTACTCTAACCAAATGTTATTAAAATGTATTTAAAGTACTAGTAGTTGATGATAGCTTTTTCTTAGATTTTGGTCAGTTAATATTAATCCCCGTGGGAACCGTCACACGAACAACAGCAGCCACCGAAACTTTTATTTTCGAACAAGATCATTGTCTTGACGAAGTACTACACCTCTTTTCTGTTTGTAGCGTCTGTTTTTTCGAACAAAATGGTTTTTGAAGTAACAGTTCATAAAAACTTTTTCTTGGAGTGTCGTCAGTTAATGATAGTACCCTGGCAACCACCATGCGAACAACGGCAGCCACAGAAATGATACTCTTCGTACAATGTCATTGTCTTGGCGAATTACTACAACTCTTTTCTATTTCCAGCATTTATTTATAAATGGTTTTAAAATTAATTTAAAGTAGTAGTTGATGACTGTTTTTTAGAATATAGTCAGTTAATAATAGTCCGTTGGCAACCCTCATACGAATAACAACAGCTACATAAACGGTACTCTTCGTACAAGGTTATTGTCCTAGGGAAATATTACTCCACTTTACTGTTTGTAGCATTTGTTTTTTCCAACAGAATAGTTTTGAAACTAATTCAAAGAAGTAGTTGGTCACAGTTTTTTCTTAAAGTGTAGTGAGTTAATAATAGCCCCTGGCAACCCTCATACGAATAACGGTAACTACTAAAACGGTACTCTTCGTACAAGATTGTTACCCTGGCGAAATGCTACACCTATTTTCTGTTTGTAACGTCTGTTTTTTTATAAAAATGGTTTCAGATTTTTCAGATTTAAAGTAATAGTTGGTGACAGCTTTTCCTTAGAGTGTAGTCAGTTAGTCGCCTAGCAAACCACATACGAATAATGACACCTACATAAGCGGTACTCTTTGTACAAGACCATTATGCTGGCGCAATACGACACTTCTTTTCTATTTGTAGCCCTTGGATTTTCTAACAAAATGGTTTTTAAGTACTAGTTGATGACAGAGATTCCTTAGAGTGCAGTCAGCTAATAATAGTTTCCTGGCAAACCACATGCGAATAACGGCAGCTACATAAGCGGTACACTTTGTACAACATCATTCTCCTGGCGCAATACTACACCTCTTTTCTATTTGTAGCGCTTGGATTTTCTAACAAAATAGTTTTTAAGTACTAGTTGATGACAGAGATTCCTTAGAGTGCAGTCAGCTAATAATAGTTTCCTGGCAAACCACATGCGAATAACGGCAGCTACATAAGCGGTACACTTTGTACAACATCATTCTCCTGGCGCAATACTACACCTCTTTTCTATTTGTAGCGCTTGGATTTTCTAACAAAATAGTTTTTAAGTACTAGTTGATGACAGAGATTCCTTAGAGTGCAGCCACTTAATAATAGTCTCCTGGCAACCGTCATGCAAACAACGGCAACAACAGAAACGGTACTGTTCGTTCAAGATCATTGTCCTGGCGAAATGCTACAGCAGCCACTGAAACGGTAGTGTTCGTATAAGATTATTGTCCTGACAAAATACTACAGCTTTTTTCTATTTTCAGCATTTCTTTTATAAATAATTGTAAAATTAATTTGAAGCAGTAGTCAGTTAATAATAGTACGTTGGCAACTCTCATACGAATAACAACATTTACATAAACGGTACTTTTCGTACAAGATTATTGTCTTGGCGAAATACTACACCTCCTTTCTGTTTATAACGTCTATTTTGTTTAGAGTGTAGTGAGTTAATAATAGTCCCCTGGCAACTCTCATACGAATAACGGTAACTACTAAAACGGTACACTTCGTACAAGGTTGTTACCCTGGCGAAATGCTACACCTATTTTCTGTTTGTAGCCTGTGTTTTTTACTAAAAATTATTTTAGAACTAATTTAAAGTAATAGTTGGTGACAGCTTTTCCTTAGAGTGTAGTCAGTTAGTCGCCCGGCAAACCACATACGAATAACGACAGCTACTTAAGCGGTACTCTTTGTACAAGATCATTGTCCTAGTTCAATACTACACCCCTTTTTTATTTGTAGCGCTTGATTTTTATAACAAAATGGTTTTTTAAGTACTAGTTGATGACAGAGATTTCTTAGAGTGCAGTTAGTTAACAGTAGTATCCTGGCAACCGCCGTGCAAACAACGGCAACCACAGAAACTGTACTGTTCGTGCAAGGTCATTGTCCTGGCGAAATACTACAGCAGCCACTGAAACGGTACTTTACGTGCAAGATTATTATCTTGACAAAATACTACAGCTCTTTTCTATTTACAGCATTTGTTTTATAAATAGTTTTAAATTTAATTTGAAGTAGCAGTTGATGACTATATTTTTGTAGTCAGTTAATAATAGTCCGTTGGCAACTGTCATACGAATAACAACATATACGTACATAAACGGTACTTTTCGTACAAAATCATTGTCTTGGCGAAATACTACATCTCCTTTCTGTTTATAACGTCTATTTTTTCTTAGAGTGTAGTAAGTTAATAATAGTCCCCTGGCAACCCTCATACAAATAACGATAACCACTAAAACGGTACTCCTCGTACAAGATCATTATCCAGGCGAAATGCTACACCTCTTTTCTGTTTGTAACGTCTGTTTTTTCTGAAAATGGTTTTAGAACTAATTTAAAGTAATAGTTGGTGACAACTTTCTCTTAGAGCGTAGTCAGTTAGTCACCTGGCAAACCACATACGAATAACGACAGCTACATAAGCGGTACTCTTTGTACAAGATCATTCTTCTGGCGCAATACTACACCTCTTTTCTATTTGTAGCCCTTGGATTTTCTAACAAAATGGTTTTTAAGTACTAGTTGATGACATAGATTCCTTCGAGTGCAGTCAGTTAATTAATAATAGTCCCCTGGCAACCCTCATACGAATAACAGTAACTACTAAAACGGTACTATTCGTACAAGATCTTTACCCTGGCGAAATGCTACACCTATTTTCTGTTTGTAGCGTCTGTTTTTTACTAAAAATTATTTTAGAACTAATTTAAAGTAATAGTTGGTGACAGCTCTTACTTGGAGTGTAGTCAGTTAGTCGCCCGGCAAACCACATACGAATAACGACAGCTACTTAAGCGGTACTCTCTGTACAAGATCATTGTCCTGGCCTCCTGGCCCAATACTACACCCCTTCTCTATTTGTATTGCTTGATTTTTCTAACAAAATGGTTTTTTAAGTACTAGTTGATGACAGAGATTCCTTAGAGTGCAGTCAGTTAACAATAGTCTCCTGGCAACCGCCATGCAAACAACGGCAACCACAGAAACTGTACTGTTTGTGCAAGGTCATTGTCCTGGCGAAATACTACAGCAGCCACTGAAACGGTACTTTACGTGCAAGATTATTATCTTGACAAAATACTACAGCTCTTTTCTATTTACAGCATTTGTTTTATAAATAGTTTTAAATTTAATTTGAAGTAGCAGTTGATGACTATATTTTTGTAGTCAGTTAATAATAGTCCGTTGGCAACTCTCATACGAATACAATATCTACGTACATAAACGGTACTTTTCGTACAAGATCATTGTCTTGGCGAAATACTACACCTCATTTCTGTTTATAACGTCTATTTTTCCTTAGATTGTATTAAGTTTATAACAGTCCCCTGGCAACCCTCATACGAATAACGGTAACCACTGAAACGGTTTCTGTTTGTAACTTATGTTTCTTTCTAAAAATGGTTTTAAAATTAATATAAAATAGTAGTTGGTGATATATTTTTCTTACAGTGTAGTAATAGTCTCCTGGCAACCGTCATACTAACAATAGCAGCCACGAAAACGTCACTCATGGGAACATCATCATTGTCCAGGCGAAATATTACACCTTTCTTCAGTTTTTACTACCTGTTGTCTCTGACAAAATCGCCTTCAAATTAATTAACACTGTGTTGCCACTAAGCCATTTTATTTACCAAAAAGAACTTTGGATTAACCAATTTAAAAAGTTTCTTTAAATGAAAATGGGTTCAAAGTCGATTTTCTGGTTCATTTAATTGATTACAATCTATCAAATTATATTTTTTGTGTAGAAAGGAATTATTGGTATTAGCAAAATATTATCAGAAAAAAGCAATAGCGGAAGTAATAATATATTTATAGCCTACAGTATTTTAAAATGCTATAGCTAGGTGCTCTTGCACACTGAAAAGAGTTAAAACAACGTCTCAAGCTGGCCAGGTTTTACAAACTACTAATATTTAGACACTATCAATGACACATGGTCTTTGGAAGACAAACTTCTCCTAAAGAAATAATATTGCATATGCCATTTTTCCTGTAAAATTCAGTTCCTGAAAAAGTATAAACAAAACTTAACTTGATGCGAAACAATGCTCAGCCGCAACTTGGTGTATTCTGTGCTGTATATGCTACAACGCATAGTATACAAAAAGAAATTATTATATATGTTAATAAATGTTATTTTAAACAAATATGTATTCTTATTTAATACCGCTCGTCTTTGTTACAGTGCCAGCAAATGTTCCCCTTACCGCCGTAGAGATCTATACAACGTCCGCAAGCACTTACAATCAATTAATGACATTATACTTCACGTTGTCCATTGTTTGACATTTGCAAAGCAAGTAATATAATAACCAATAAAAAATGAAAACAGAAACTGACTGTTTTGTTTTGTTTGAAAACTGAAAAAACCATCATTGCCATGCATCCACAAAGCTCTTAAAATTTAAAAAATTAAACCTTTTTGTTAACATTTTTATGTTTAATATAAAACAACTTCTTCTTTATCTATTCCTTATACCTTAAGATGCTCGGGTCCTCTATTCACTTTCGGAACTTTCTCCAGCCTTGCGTCAATAGCTTAACTTCCACCAAACTCGTTCGTCTCTTCACTACTTTCCTCTTGATAGTATCCATCCATGTAAGCCTCGGCCTACCTTATTCTCTTTTCCCCTCTCATCTTGCCTCAGATACTCTTCTTGGTATTCTCTCTTCTCCGATGTGTACCAAGTGTTCATGCCATGTTAACTGTCTATTTTACACAGCAAATGATTCTATATCTACTTCCTCGCTTGTTGTGGTATTTCTAACCCGTTCTCTTTTTGTTCTTCTCACCACTCGACGTAGGTACTTTATTTCCGCTGATATTACAAAAGACAACAAAACATAAATAATATAACGCTGCGCCCTGTTGGTGGGGGCATTAGAATTTCCTAACCGTGAGCACCACGTGAGGTACGAGCCCTCTTTGTGCAACCCCAACCCAAAATGTTATGCGAACCGTGCTGAGGGGTGAATGGCACCAGGGGCAAACAGTGTCTCTAACGGAGCCTCTGGGGTACCAGGCGATTTCCCAGAGTATAGCAGCCTTACTGCAGTACTGCGGGGCTCTGCTGTAGCGGACCTACCCTTCCCTAGCTACTCGTGGGACTCATAATGAATCAGTTAAATGAAAAACAAAGTTTATGTATGTGTGACGTCAATCCTAACGAGGGGGTTAATCCTCTCGATCAGCAATCAACTGAACCCCAACCGATGAAAGCACAGGTTCAACCTGGCGCTTGGGCCGATACTCCCATACCCCCAACCCGAGAGGATATGGGCCTTGAGAGTTCCGACAGTGAGGACGATGCCGTCAAAGCGGTAGATAATCTAACGCTTAAACGAAAGAGGTTTGGCGGTGCCGCCAGAGCACGGCTTTCGCGGCTTCTTAAGAGCAGAACTCCTTATGAAACCGCCTTAAGAACAATGCTTGAAGACCCATACCACAAGCAGGAAAACCAGGAAAGCAATTCCTCTTCTCCATCTACTAGCATGAGTAAGCCAAGTAATGCAAATCCTCTTTCTCCTGAAGCGGGCACTAGTAGTAGACTTCGGACAGACGGCAGTACAGCCCAGATGGAGACCAAAAGACCAAGGAAGGCTGAAGATCGACCCTCAACCGTCTCCAAACCATATAAGGATGCAGTGGAAAGCATCAAAGTGGGTATCATTCATCCTGACTATCCGAATCATCTTATTGATGATGCACATCTCTCGATTCTCCAACAAGCTATTTTGGAAGCCATTGAAGACATCCCCGCTGGTGGCCCACAAGTTCGTTTCCAGAATTGCTCCTATCGCCCTGGATGGCTTCTCATCCACTGCTCTGACGAGGCGAGCCACTCTTGGATAATGGAGACGATTAATCGACTCCAGCCCTGGGAGGGTGTCCGACTTAAAGCGGTAGATAAAGAGGAACTACCGAAATCTCATGTCTGCGTGGCCTATATTCCTGATGACATTAAAGGAACCAAACTGTCGGCAGATAAGATCCTAATCAGACTGAGGAGGATGAATCGCGGGCTTTTGACACAGGAATGGAAGGTACTACACTGTGAAGAAGCTGGACCTGGACACACTTGGACGTTCTCCATCGACGAGGAGTCCATGAAAGTTCTCGAAAGGTTGAGCTTTAAGCCATACTTTGGCTTTGGTCAGATTCATTTTCGGACAAAAAAGATGCACGTTTACGATATCTGCGAGCCAACTACTTCTAAAATGGGTACAGCCCAGAAGTCTAATGATGCAACGGCTGTACATCTAGCTGTAAGAAGAGAAAATCCACTACAGTTAACGCCAAAAGCTGTGGAGAAAGGTAGTCGGTAGAGGTGACGATGAAAAAGAAAATCAGAAGTAGCGAATAGACGGTTTGGTGGAGCAATATGCACCGTCGAAGCAACAGTAATGTCCTCCACTACTAAATATCTTCAGCCAAGCCTCCATATCTGCTAGTATAGCTTGGGGCTGGTTAGCGGTAAAGGTCGTTTATATACGAAAAATAAATCTTTCCGACCTATCAGCTTGATATCATTTTCGTTAAAAACAATGAAAAGCTACTTGATAGGCATATCAAAACGAAAGTATTGAGAATTAATTTCACTAAATCATATGTTGAAATTCATACTAGTCTCAATATCCTTGAGGGGAAAAAAGGTCATATTAAGAGCCGTCAAAATATACGTGCAGAAAAAAGTGTTACATCTCTTGTTTTTGTCATATTTGATGGATGGATTAAATAGCAATATTGTCCTGCAGGGTGTTGAGGTACAAGCTTATGTCGACGATCTTAATCAGAAGCCAATTTCGAGAAATCATGTTTCACAACTACTGCGGAAGATGTGAAAAGGAACAGTTATCTATAAACCCCAGAAATCTTCAACAATGCCACTCACCAAAATAAAATATGTGATAAGCAATTTCCATTTATAGAGAAAGTTAAACATTTACATAAAACTCCCATATAAACAAATTAATGGCCAAGAAGAATTGCTTCGACAAAAACAATATTCAGCAAGACTGTTGCAAATATTTACTGCTTCTACGATATTGATGCTTTCTACTCTTTCAATTTTAGAGAGAAAGGCGCCATTTCTAAGAAGAGAACCTTTGCAATTTCTTGTATTTTTTGTTGACAGCTGTCGGTCGACGTTGTTTTCTTTGGATCGACAATAATCATATTTTAAACAGAATGCAATCACAGTTTCTCAGACTTTTATCTCATGGTGTGACCAAACAATTCTCTTATGGTTTAAACAAAAACTGAGTAACTGTGCTTAGCACAAGATTTTCTCATAATAACATTTGTTTATAGTTTTTTCTTGTTTAGTCACTGTCGCCTTCTTCTATCTCTTTGCCATCATCAAGAAAAGGGGTTGTCTTGGTTTAAACACGAAACAGCTATTTGTACAATATTCCAGATCACATAGGGCTTCTTTAAAGTGCTACAAATAATAAGTGCACCTGTTTGGTCCAGTAGAGGATGATTTAAGCAGTTTTGTAGAATTGACAAATTAATCGTGCCCTCTGCGTTCTTATCTTTATCCCATTCTGTATTTGTGAAATTTATTTTAACGATCATTCTCCAAAACCATTTATTGATTTAGACCAACCAAATTGATGGCTAACAATTGAACAGTATTTAGTATATGTTTCTTCTTATCACCTCCAGTACTCGATCTAAGCAACCATTTCTCTCAAGTCAAGAGAATCCGAACAGGTAATTTTCGAAGAACAATTTCAGTCTGGCAATTTTCGACGAACAATTTATGAAGGGCCACTTATGCTTAATTTTATATAAAATAGAAATATATATTTCTTCTCATTATCACCAGTACTTGATCAGAACAATCATCTCCCTCCCCCTGACTATTTTCGACTAACTGCTTAAGTGCTTAATTTTATTTAAAATAGAAATATTTATTTTGTCTCATTATAGCCAATAGTTGATCAAAGTAACCGTCTCTCTCAAATGAAGGGATATTGAACAAGTAATTTTCGAAGAACAATGTCTGTCTGACTATTTTCAACGAACTATATCTGCAGAGCCACTAATTCTTAATGGTTATTTTAAATTAAAATCTCTTTTTTTTTTATTATTTCCAGTACTCGACCAAAACAATAGTTTCTCTCAAATCAAGAGATTTCGGACAGATGATTTTTGATGGACAATTTCTGTCTGCCGATTTTCGACGAACTATTTATGAAGGACCAGTCAATCTACATTTTTATTTAGAATATAAAGCTCTGTTGCGTCATACTACCTACAGTACTCGATTGAAACAACCATCCGTCTCAAATCTAGAGATTTTGGACAAGTGATTTTCGAAGAACAATTTTTGTCTGGCTCATTTCGACCAAATGCTTTTGAAGAGATACCCATGCTAAATGTGTATTTACAATATATCTCTCTTTCTTCCTATTACCTACAGTACTCGATCGAAACAGCCATCCGTCTCAAATCAAGAGATTGCAGAGTGGTGATTTTTGAAGGAAAATTCTCTTTGTCGATTTTCAACCAACTAAACTGTATCGGAAAAATTAAGGGATATTAAAAAAAAGCTCAACCGCTGAGAAAACTATAGATTTAGTAATTTAAATTGTCACAATACTGCAAATATTTTGATCAAGGCGTACACCATGTTTTCTTATTGACCATAATATATCAGCTTCTCAACAAGCCTTAATTTTGTTGCTCTTTGTTTTTTTTTTGTACCCCTCAATATTTCCGATAGTTTATTTATGAAGAATCATCTTTTTCTACTCACTACCTTCAGTACCCAAAAAAAAATCAACCATCCCTCTCAAATCTGCTAATTTTACAGTCAAAATATGAAGTCGTGTTGCTTCATACTACCTTGACTACTCGATCGAAAAAACCATCTATCTAAAACCAAGAGATTTCGGATAGGCGATTTTTGAAGAATGGTTACTGTATAGCAATTTCCGACGAATTATTTTTAAAGTACCACTTATGCTTAATTTGTATTAAAATAAGAAGCACTGTTTCTTCTCACTGCGTTCCGTACTCAATCAAAGCAACAATCTCTCTCAAATCAAGAGATTTCGGACAGATGATTTTCGAAGAACAATTTCTGTCTGGCTATTTTCGACGAAATGCTTCTGAGGACGAACAGCCACCCATGCTAAATTTTTATTGAGAATATGAAGATCCGTTTCTTTCTATTAACTACAATACTCAATCCAAACAACCATCCGCTTCAAATCAAGAGATTTCGGACAGCTAATTTTTGAAGGACAATTCTGTTTGTCGATTTTCGACGAACTAAACTCCATCGGAATTTTTTTATATCCCTTCATTTTTTAAGGGATATAAAAAACCCCAACGGCTAAAAAATTAAAGATTTAATAATTTAAATTGTTACAATGCTACAAATATTTTGGTTAAGGTATCACACCATGTTTCCTTGTTGACCATAATATATCAGCCTGTCATCAAGCCTTAATTTTGTTGTGCTTTGTTTTTTTTTACTCCTTAATTTTTCCGGTAGTTCAATTATGAAGAGTCATTTATGCTCAAATTTTATTTCAAATAAAAATCTCTTCAATAAAAGAACAACTTGTTCCTCGCCATTTTCTAATTACTTCTAAAGAGCCACTTATACTTAATTGTTATTTAAAGTAGAAAGCACCGATTCTTCTCACTACCTTCAGTATCCAAACAAAGCAACCATCCCTCTCAAATCAAGAGATTTCGGATAGGTGATTTTCGAAGAACGGCTTCTAAAGTGCCTCACCTGCTAATTTGTCAATTAGAATATAAAGTCCTGGTCCTTCGTACTGCACTACTCGACCGAAACAACCATCTGTCTCAAATCAAGAGCTTTCCGACAGGTGATTTTTAAAGGACAACGTCTGTCTGGCTTCTTTCGGCGAATTACTGTTAAAGAGTGTTTATGGTTAAGCACTGTTTTTTTTCACTGCCTCCCGTACTCGATTAAAGCAAACATCTGTTTCAAATCAAGAGATTTCGGATGGGTGATTTTTGAAGAACCGTTGCTGTATGGCAATTTTCAACGAATTACTTTTAAAAGACTACTTATGATTAATTTTTATTTGAAATAATAAGCATTCTTTTTCTTGCCGCCTCCCGTACTCTATCAAAGCAACCATCTCTCTCAATTCAAGAGATTTTGGACAGGTGATTTTTGAAATACAATATCTGTGGGCTATTTTGGACTAACTATTTCTAAAGACCTACTCATGCTTACTTTTTATTTAAAATAGGAATCGCCGTTTCTTTCACTATCTCCAGTACTCAATCTAATCAACCGTCCGTCTCAAATCAAGAGATTTCGGACAGGTGATTTTTAAAGGACAATTTCTGTCTGGCTATTTTCGGCGAACTACTGTTAAAGAGTCAATTATGCTTAATTTTTATTTAAAATAGAAAGCACTGTTTTTTTTCACTGCCTCCCGTACTCAATTAAAGCAAACATCTGTCTCAAATCAAGAGATTTCGGATGGGTGATTTTTGAAAAACCTTTGCTGTATGGCAATTTTCAACGAATTACTTTTAAAAGACTACTTATGATTAAATTTTATTTGAAATAGGAAGCATTCTTTTTCTTGTCGCCTCCAGTACTCTATCGAAGCAACCATCTCTCTCAAATCAAGAGATTTTGGACAGGTGATTTTTAAAGGACAATGTCTGTCTGGCTATTTTCGGCGAATTACTGTTAAAAAGTCAATTATGGTTAATTTTTATTTAAAATAGAAAGCACTGTTTTTTTTCACTGCCTCCCGTACTCGATTAAAGCAAACATCTGTCTCAAATCAAGAGATTTCGGATGGGTGATTTTTGAAGAACTTATGCTGTATGGCAATTGTCAACGAATTGCTTTTAAAAGACTACTTTGATTAATTTTTATTTGAAATAGAAAGCATTCCTTTTCTTGCCGCTTCCAGTAAGTACTCTATCAAAGCAACCATCTCTCTCAAATCACGAGATTTAGGACAGGTGATTTTTGAAAGATAATTTCTGTCGGGCTATTTTGGACAAACTATTTCCAAAGACCTACTCATGCTTAATTTTTATTTAAAATAAAAATCGCTGTTTCTTTTACTATCTCCAGTACTCATTCTAAACAACCGTCCGTCTCAAATCAAGAGATTTCCGACAGGTGATTTTTAAAGGACAATTTCTGTCTGGCTATTTTCGGCGAACTACTGTTAAAGAGTCACTTATGGTTAATTTTTATTTAAATTAGGAGGCCCGGTATCTTCTCACTGTCTTCAGTACTCAATCTAAACAACCATCCGTCTCAAATCAAAAAATATCCGACAGGTGACAATTTCTGTATGACTATTTTCAGCGAACTACTGTTAAAGGGTCACTTATGGTAAATTTGTATTTAAATTAGGAGGCCCAATATCTTCTCACTGTCTCCCGTACTCAATCTAAACAACCATCCGTCTCAAATCAAGAGATTTCCGACAGGTGATTTTTAAAGGACAATGTCTGTCTGGCGATTTTCCGAAAATTAATGTTAAAATGTCAATTATGGTTAATTTTTATTTCAAATCGGAAGCACTGTTTCTTCTCACTGTCTCCTGTATTCGATCAAAGAAAACATCTGCCTCAAACCAAGAGGTTTCGGACAGGTGATTTTTGAAGGAAAATATCTGTGGCTATTTTCGACGAACTATTTCTGAAGCGTCACCTATGCTTAATATTTATTTAAAATTAGAATTTCTGTTTTTTTTATTTTCTTTAGTAGTCGATCAAAGCAAACCTCTCTCTCAAGTCAAGAGATTTTGAACATGTGATTTTTGAAGGACAATTTCTGTCTGGCTATTTTCAGCGAACTACTGTTAAAGCGTCACTTATGGTTAATTTTTATTTAAATTAGCAGGCCCAGTATCTTCTCACTGTCTCCCGTACAAAATCTAAACAACCATCCGTCTGGTCCTTCATACTACAGTACTCGACCGAAACAACCATCCGTCTCAAATCAAGAGATTTCCGACAAGTGATTTTTAAAGGTCAATGTTTGTCTGGCTATTTTCGGCGAATTACTGTTAAAGAGTCACTTATGGTTAATTTTTATTTAAATTAGGAGGCCCGGTATCTTCTCACTGTCTCCCGTACTCAATCGAAACAACCATCCGTCTCAAATCAAGAGATTTCCGACAGGTGATTTTTAAAGGACAATGTCTGCTGACTATTTTAAGAAAATTACTGTTAAATGGTCAATTATGGTTAATTTTTATTTAAAATCGGAAGCACTGTTTCTTCTCACTGCCTCCTGTACTCGATCAAAGCAAACATCTGCCTCAAACCAAGAGATTTCGGACAGGTGATTTTTGAAGGAAAATATCTTTGGCTATTATCGACGAACTATTTCTGAAGAGTCACCCATGCTTAATGTTTATTTAAAATTAGAATGTCAGTTTTTTCATTTTCTTTAGTAGTCGATCAAAGCAAGCCTTCCTCTCAAGTCAAGAGATTTTAAACATGTGATTTTTGAAGGACAATTTCTGTTTCTGTTCTGCCTATTTTCGACGAACTTTTTCTGAAGAGCCACTTATGCTTAATGCTTATTTAAAATTAGAATCTCCGTTTTTTTTTCATTATTTCCAGTACTCGATCAAAGCAACCATCTCTCTGAAATCAAAAGATTTCAAGTAGGTGATTTTTGAAGAACTGTTTCTGTCTAGCAATTTTCGACTAAATATTTCTGAAGAGCCACTCAGGCTTAATGATTATTTAGAATTTAAAACTCTTTCTTTACATTATCTCCAGTACTCGAGCAAAGCAGCCATCTCTCTGAAATCAAGAGATTTCGGGTAGGTGATTTTAAAAAACGGTTTCTGGCAATTTTAGATGAATTACTTTCAAAGGGCCACCTATGCTTAATTGTTATTTAAAATAGGAAGTGCTGTGGCTTCTCACTGCCTCCCGTACTCGATCAAAGCAACCATCTGCATCAAATCAAGAGACTTCGAAGGAAGACTTCTGTCCGGAGATTTTCGACAGATTATTTCTGAAGGGAATCTCTGTTTTTCTCATTACCTACAATACTCGATCGAACCAGTCATCTGCCTTAAAACTAGAGATGTCGGACAAGTGAATTTGAAAGATCTATTTCTATCTGGCTATTTTCGTGTCATTCAGTACTAGTTCAATTAAAATTAATCAAATGACAATTATTCAACAAGATCACCAAGTATAATAAACTTAATGTGCAGCTAAGAAGATAACAAAGAAGTTAAGTTTATTTCCTACAACATGGCTCCCTCATAGTATTTACAATTTTTGACAATTTGCACACGTAAATTAAATAGGTAAGAGATGGAACACAAGTAAATAACACCACATTCTAAGACAAGTCATTTCTTCTAGCTCATCTTCCATGAAAATGACAATCGGTGCTTCTAGTAAATGCAATATAAAGATGAAATAGCTTATCAAGAACAAATGGAAAGCACGAATAAAAAAGAAGATCAGGTAGTGCAGCAGTAGAACCTTCCTTGTTCTAGTGTTACCACAAATATTCGAGTGTAATGATAACTTAAGAAACGTTGCGTTGGTTTAAATATACTTCTTGTAAGGTTCTTTGCCAGCTTTAGTAATAGAAAAATTACATTTAATATTAGTTTGTATTGGGTCAGGCGCTGTTTAGTTCCAAATTATGATGCAGTAGAAACCATAAAATAAGAAAGGATGAATGGGAAATTTAATAATAATTAGATATTTTGTTATACTAGATGCATAAGATAAGGCAATATACGTCATAAAGGTGAAAGTGACGTCAAACAATTAATTTGTAGGTATAGACTTACTTAACGACTTAAATAATTCGGTAGTATAGGCAACCCATTATACACATTTACAAACATCGATCAAACAACGATGCCACAACACCATTAACAACATCAAGTAGCAAGAAAATAACGCTAAACAACGACATAACTATACACGAATGAATGAGGGGAATCGATAGTACAATCGATATATAAACGTACTGACAATTATGTCAAACACCGAACACTAAAATAATAAACTGCGTGTAAATGTATTATTTACCTAATAATATATAAATCGTTTGAAATATATGTGTTATATGCTACCTATGATTTTATCAATTTATTGAATCTTTTATTTATAGAAAACATTGCTTGTTTTTCTATAGTTTGTAAAATTGATTACTTCCAATTACGCCATTGGTGACGTGCATTGACTGATTTTATGCCTTTATTATAGCTCCGAACATTATTTCACTTTGCAATTAATTCATTTCTAACAGATGTAAAATTGTCTCTTCTCTCAAAAACGTTCTTATGTAACCCATAAAATTCTTACACGCCGAAAAAGACAAATTAGAATTAATACGTTGCCTTTTAAAAAAAGGAAAATGATGGTGGTAGTACTAAAACTAGCCGTGTATTCAATTTTTTTCACAAATCAGTTATTAAAAACTTAACAAATTCGTTCCGAACTTTACACGTTACACCAGTTTTTGTTTGTTTATAAATATCTATGTAGTTACTTAATTAATATTGTTTTATGTCTTATATAAACTAAGGTAGTTTTAAAGTTGGAAGTTGCTGAAACACAATTTTCAATTGGCTGCTACATTAGTGTCGCACAATTCATTGTAGGTATTCAAAACGTTGGTATTTCACTGTGATGTAATAAAATAAATAAATATAAAATTCCATTATGTTTAGTTATTTATTGTTTTGGTTCAATAACAACAAAAAATTGTAACCTCAGCATATTCCCAAAAACTTCTACAATGTAAATATTTCCCCTTAAACAAAAAGAAGTGCAATAAATTAGCACACTAGTTTACAAAAATACTTACACCAAAAGAATAAAAGGGGGGGTGGGAACTAAAGAAGGATAGAAACAAACCGATAGCAGGGTTGAATAAATATAAAACAGGTTGAAGAATACTATAATAAAAACAGGTGAAGAAAGTAGTAATAGGAATAGTCAAGAAGAAATAAGAAACGTGGTGGAATACGAACTGTAAGGAAGCATTAATACACGCAAATAAAGCATGGGAAGAACTACTGCAAAGACCAACAAGGGGAGGGGAGGACTACTACCAAAACACAATGAGAATAGCCAAAAGTGGTGTGTAGAAGACAAAGAGAGAAGTTTTAAACGAACAGCTACGGAAACGAAATCGAGCGCATCAGAAAAAGAAAGCTAAAAAGATATACAAAATAAGGAACTTCATCCCAGACTTGCAATGTAATGTGCATAGACAAGTAGGAAGAATTTTTAACCGAAGAATATTTATGTTATGGCACTCGCTTTCACTACAGCCTATAGCAAGGGGACTAAGGGAAGGAGATGGATTGGTACCAATGCCATTCAATCTGGTTCTAAAGAAAGTCACTAGAGACATAGAAATAGATACCTGAAGCACAATTGCGAATAAATTATACTACTAAATGGTAGGGTAGGTATGCCTTTTTGTGAAACGACACTTCCAATGAACAAACAAATAGATAAATTTTAGGTTTACAAACCAATCTTAATTTTAAATATAAATTTTACGAATTTAGAAAATTTTTATATGCCTTTTAATCTCTTGGATTATTATCGTTCGTCGCTCAGTACTGATAGTTAATTAAAAACGGACTCACTTTGCATTTTCACTTTCTTTGTGAAGAATCTGCTAATGTTCGCTTCCAGAAATCGCCTCTGGGACTCTGACTGTTGACTCACTCTCTGTGGCTTCTGTGGTGATATCTTCAACGTCTCATGAAAGTTTTTTAAATGTAGAACGCACACTTGCAATCACTTTTAACTATATTTATCGTGGGTTCTACCCAGCTCGTCCTTTTAAAACAAAAACAATTGGTTCACTATCCTGGCACGCTTTTCGGAAGGAACATTTGCTAATTACCGGCTTGAATCAATTTAGTAAAAATTCTGACAGAAGCCAATTTTTTAGGTTAGTAATGTTTATTTATTATATTTTAAACGCATTTGAACCTTTCCCTGGTTATAAACAAACTGCTACACTAACAAAGGTAAGTCATAACTTAATCCTATGTAATGTAAACTTTTTCTTTACTTTAAAATTCTATTTTAGGTTAAAACGAAATCACAAACTTGGAAAAAAGGCACATGATATGGCTTTATTAAAATCCTGCATGCCTCAGCACGTTGCAATATTCCGCAATGCATCCTATGTGAACAACAATCAATTATGAACAGTTCAAATTACTTGCTTTAGGCCTAATTACCAATTCCATTGTCATTCGAGCTTCGAAAACATTGCGTTAAATGAACATTGGTATGTTATTTATGTTGATACTGATTTATATTATTTTAATTGACTTTCTGTCGTTTTTTCAGGTGTTATACATATGCAATAGTACTTTATATAACTAGTCCTCAAAGCAAGGCTTTAGGGGACGAGTCGTAATGTTTCCGGACGAGGCGGAGCGAAGCGCAACCGAGTCCGTAATATGAAGATGAGTCCTCTAAAGCCATTGAGGAAGTGTTGCATACAAGGTTTTTTTGTGTTAGCTCTCCAAACATTATAATATGAAGTTTCAATTACCATTAACTCGGCATTATATTAGGAGGCCGCGCGAAAATGTATTTTTCGCTCTCCAAACTGGTTACTTTGGAAACTGTCTAGGATCCTCAAAATGGCCATTTAGAGGCCTTGTACTTAAAGTCGTCATGGCAACTAATGTTTGAGTCCGCTAAAATGTTGCCATGACGACTTTAAGTACAAGGCCTCTAAATGGCCATTTTGAGGATCCTAGACAGTTTCCAAAGTAACCAGTTTGGGGAGCGAATACAAAAAAAATATTGTAATCCAATCTTGGCCGGTTCTAAGTGATTCAACTTTATTAGAATATATTTTTTTAGATTTTATTATTTATTTGTACATGTTACTATACTGAATTATTTTTATAAGATATTTTAACCAAGCAATATATTGGAATGCATAAGCACTACAGTTGTATTACTTTTTAATATGTAATAGCTTCCATTAATGTGATATGACAATCAAACATCTTTTGTACTGTTTTAAAAATTATGTATTGCATTTAAGAATCTCATTAGGGCGGGGTTCATCAATTAGTTCACCTATTTTTAGATATTCAAAATTTGTATATGAATTGTCAATTCAATAAATTATATTAAATGTCAATTTGACTTTTAGCCAGTATAATAGCACAAAACTATCAAAATTGACAAATATACTTTCCCTCTTACAATTCAACGAATATTCCACGAAAATAAGTTTTGTTATTAAGTTATTTAGCTCAATCAATTGTTTCTTTATTATTTATTAAATATAACTACCACAAACCTGACTTCCTTACACTTTTTCAGCTACTCACATCAAACACCAACGATCCAGATGATTCTCAGCCATGGTAAATGTCAGTCTATCCTTAATGTACACTCAATCAACTAGAGAACTTCCCAAAAATCAAAACTCCCTGCTCCCGCAGGTCCAACCTCACTCCTGGTATTTCTAGTATGCAGCTGCAGAACTCAGCCCTCTGGTAATCTTCAACTAGAAGATAATTTCCAAACTAACCTCCTTTGTCCACACACAGCTCCTTTACTACAGCAACCAAACCACGCCAGCACACCTCAGCAAACCAATTCAAGTCCTTAGTAGAATTCCCAACTCCAATAATGATTGTCAATTACGCTTCGCCTAATTGTTTCGCCAGTTATCCAATTATTTCAGGCTTAACCTGTATATTTTTAGTTGAATTATAAATCCTTTGCATTTCAAATTCTTAAATTTTCCAAAACCAGCGCATTTTGTACCTGGTTCGAGTTCTTTCTTTCGCGCGATGAACTCTCGACCCGCGCTATCTCTTATCAGAGTGCGAGTCTTCCTTTGGGAACGAATTGTTCGTACCTCGCACTTGCTATTTTTGGCCCGCCGTGACCGGCGTGGTTAAATAATGTTTGTTCAAGTCAAATTACGTGCGCTCAATTAATCTAATGAGCAGTGTATGTTTCCTAGGGCTGATTACGATCAGGTACGATAGCGTTCTTCTGTTTTATTTTCTCCACAGTAATTACATTTTTTCTTAGCTCTTTATTACCAGTTTCAACCACGAGTTTTTCTCGGAGGCCAAGCCGCTAGCCTTATCTCATTTTCGACACCTGCTGGCGCTTTGCTTAGTTGCTGCCGTTCGAGGGTGCCTTTGTTATAATTTGCATCCACGGCGATTTCGTCCATTATGGTAGCAGTTCACGACCAGCTTATTTAGCCGTTTATGAGCGTTGGAGAAGCGGGGTTAGTTTGTGTTATTCCGGGATTTATCGTATCTTCAATACCTGGATTTTACTTTTATACATTTTAAACCAGTAATTATTTGGAATCTAAATTCATACGTTTTGCCATTATTAACATGTAATGTTCAATTTCATACATGCTCTTGCTTTTTACATTTGAATTTTTATGCTTATAGTTAATTATGCTCAGTATTTAAAGCTGCAATTTTGATGTGTATTGACCCTCTGTAAAAGGTACAGTCACGCTTTTTTATTTTCAATCGCCTAAACAGAAGGATTTATTGAATGACTGTGATAAGCTTATCCAACGAATGATTTGTTGGTAAAGTTATTAAAATAACCCGAAAGAGGTTCTTGATTTTATGCGTGTCGCAACCTTCAGTTTACGTACACAACTTTGTCATAACATTTATTTGCATTTTAATTATCCTAATTATTTATTACTGACACTTCAAGACTTTTTATTATTTACTAATTAAACGCTAGTCAGTTGTAGTTTATTTTCTTATTATTTGAAATCTTTTGTTTTATGGCGCCCATTTCCTTTCTTTTTTTTTTGAAGACATTCCAAGGTACACAGCTGATGATTTGAACCTACGATCCAAGGCCGCCGAAATTTGAATTAGTTAGGGCCATCGCGGTGAGTAAAGAGTTTTCAGAGCTGCCGTGGTGTATAAACTGTAGGGGGGTTGATCTGCGATTTTTACTACCATTGCTTAATTTTATTAATTAATCGCAGGTCGGCTTCTTTATTGTTTCAACACCTTGCAATGCTTCAATAAATCCAAATCTATCCAAACGTTGTCGTTTCCTTCTTCTTTGTATTTAATTAAATTGTATACCACAATCTCTTCACTGATTGTTACTTACATCAACTCTTGTTTATATTTTCGCTTATTCACCTTTTAAACCCGTTTACAACCCATTATACCTGTATACATCCAAATTCCACTCAAATAAAGGTTTAATTTCTAAGTTTTTATTAGGTCTCAATAGTTTTTTTTTTCAAAAATGTCTGTACATAAATTTTCTTGTTATTCAATCTCTGTTTTTAAACAAAAATTTTTATTATCTAGATACGATTATTACTGCCCACTTCTTAAATTACATTATCTGAAGTATTCATACTACAATTATATTTTTGCAGAACAAGTATATTTGTCTTACACTAACATTAACTTTTCTTCCAATCACCAATATGGAATACTCAAATGTAATAACTTTTCAAGATAAAATTACAATTTACTTTATTTATTTAATCTGCATTTCCAAATTTAAATCAGCCAACAAATCTTTTTAAATTTTTCTAAATTTGATTGCAAAACACACCAACTTTATTTCTTTTAAATATTTCTTTTCTATGATTGACCATACCACTTTATGTATCATAATAATATAGATCACACCTACCTGAAATTAACGCTAAGTTAGCGACATTATTCGATGATACGGCCATTTTCGCTCAAGTGGCCAAACTGGATGAAACAGTGTTGGTTTTGCAACGAGCAATAAAACTTTTTTCTTGGTTCAAAATTTGGAATATCCAAATCAACTCAGAAAAGTGTCACGCAAAAATATTCACACTAAGAAGAATTAATAATCCTGCCAGTGTACATATTAGGGGCGGGTGGGGAGACTTAATACGTCGGGAGGTGTAATACTATTTTAAATTGGCGCTAAATACAGATATTTTAATTAACTACTGCATATTTTTGCCGGGTATGCGTAAGAATATTTTAAGATGTTATTAAAATATAACAGATTCAGTATATTTTGCCGAAAACTATGTATATAAGGCTCTCTTTTCATAAATATATAAAAAGAAAAAAGTTGGGCCAAGTTTGTGTTGTCAGCAATTAATAAATTTTTGTACATATGGGAGGTTTGACACAAAAAATGTAAGGAGACTTGATACATGTATCAAGCCTCCCTTGTAGTGCAGATATGTGTTTTCCTGTAATAGCACTTAATTTTTTTTATAGGATGCTTTTTCGATGGATGAAAAAGACTGATAGAGTTTCTGCCTCCCCAGAGAGACTGAAAATAGCAGTAGAAAAAGTTGTTGAAGAGAACTGCAAGCTGCGTACTACTGCTAATAAATATAATGTGAACAAAATGTTTGTGTACCCCAATGTACCAGATCAGGCAACAGTGCCAAAAAAAGATATTAAATTACCACCTCCCAACTTCGTGGGAGGAACAGCCAGATCCAATAGGAAGCTGTCATTGGCTACTAAATTTGATAAATTGGATAATGTTTGCTAAGTTGTTTTGTATTTAAAGGTAAAATAAAAGCATTTTGTGTTTACAAGTTGATTTTATATACAATAGCATTAATTTGGGTGAAGTGTACCTATCAAGGCTCCCATGTCATGTATCAAACCTCCCAAGTCATGGAAGGGTTGATACAGTTTGCAAAAAAACAATTTTTAATATTTCTCCATTTCACATATTTTTTTTAAAGTTTTATGTATACCATTGTTAAGGTAAATAATTAAACTATCAAATGTACAATTTATAGATTTTAGCTAACAACCTTAACTATGTTATGAGCAAAGCTGATATTGTATGGCAAATGCATATGTGAAAACAAATCGTTTAAGCCAAGTTTCATTTTGCATATTTTGCATATTTATACATTTTTGAGTATACTTTTTGGATTTTGCATATTTGGCTATATTTAGCAATAATTTTTAATGTATGAACTTTTTGCGATTTTTTTGTAAAATTTACTATTTCATTAAATTTATTAATAACATTTGTGTGCGACTGAGATATATACTTTCACTTGTTGCCGCTGGAGTGCAGTGCGCGTATCGAAATAAGCATAGGAAAGGGGAAGTCCTTGTTAAAATCTTTGACTATATAAACATGAACTGCCAGCAACCCCCACTTTTCCCATAGAAGCAATGTGTAAGGAATCAGCCAACATAGAATCGATTTCAATAGTCGAACTTGGAGTGTTGGGTGAATAATAGTCTTGGGGAGCTAGAGGAAATCTCATTTTTATGTTGGCTTACAACGTGAAGTTGGCGTTGGCAGTCCATGTTTATATAGGTTAAAATGAATGACGGCTTTGAATAAAAATTAGAGAAATAAATATATTCATACAAAATAACTAAAATTTTTACATTATTTAAAATACTTCTACTTATTTTCAAAAAAAGTATGCATATTAAAGTAGGGACAAGAAATCAGACGACGTGCGCCACCAAGCAAATTTTAGTTTAGCTTAAATTGTTAATTTTCCATTGATAATTGATTAAGCTTAAACCAAACGCATGATTTCAAATGAGCTGTAAAGAAGAAAATAAATATCGGTTTTGTAAATCTAATGGTGGTATTTATGTCGTCACTAAAATTTGTTTGGTGGCGCACGTCGTCTGATTTCTTGTCCCTACTTTATGTGCATATCTTGTAACTGCGGGTGCATATAGTCAACAAAATTTATGCATATATTGCTATGGTTTTAAGCCCTACACATCAACTCTGTTAGCATTGCCAAATTAATGGACATTTCATGAAATCTCAGAGTGAGATATTTTATATAACTGCAAATCTCAAATTTGAATTTGCCAGAATGAATACAGTTGTAATGAGATGCCAGTAATTGCAGAATAATTAATTAATAAACGCAGTAAGCAAAGCTCGATACGCACAGGGATCTAAATTGAAGGAAGGCATTAAAACATTTGAAGGAAACCGTAAGAATCAAAAGGCAAGGGTTATAAGAATTGCAGAAAAGCAGACACATAGGAACTTAAAAATGTGTGTTAAAAGAAAACAGTGAATTTAAAAGAACCCAGTGCAAGATATGCGCGAATTAAATACTTGAATCAGTGCAGTGACATGTGGATATTTAAAACGCAAATTAAAGAGACGTGCAGTGAAAAATAGACACGCAAAATTAATATAAATGGAAACAATTATTTTAGATATAGTATTAGTGTACAAAATCATAGTTTTAAGTAGAATTATTGTTAAAAGTTAGTATTTGAACCATGTTAATATCCGCAATTTATTTGAAGTAACTAGCTTTTGTTTATAACAAATTAATGGAGGTAGACAACTGAATAAATTATTGTAATGACAGCCAGTTTTTGTGTCTCCAAATAAATTGAGTTTTTACATAGAAACCATTTGAATTTAATAATAAAAAGTACACCAGTGGATTGGCAATTTACCCGGCTACAAGGGAAAGTGTGGGATTCAATTTCAATTACAAAGAAATAATCTTCCACCGTTGCGGTCTCCGAGACCTTCGCCATATTCATCCGAGCCTCCGATCCTGAGGTACAGGCAAAAAGAGGTTTCCTGAGCCCGGAGTTTCAACTGCTGCACGTCCGTTCAGCGAATAGGAGTCCGACACGTTAATCACAGCACCCCCAGTAGAAGATCCGGTTACTTGACATCACCCGAGGAGCTTGCCGCAGACTACAGAAATCGCAGGTTAGTTTTACCAGAAAATATTGGCGCTAGAAGCCTGAAACTTACCATAAAGCAAAAGTGCAACCTGAGAAAGCCGATCCCAGGCATATTAAACATCCATTAACAGCCAGAGATCCGGAAATTGCAGTAATCTAAGTTGAGGTTATGTTTTTCTAAAAACCGACGCTATAAAAACAAATGAAATAGCGTGCCCGCAAGATCTGAAACAGAACACAAATTAATGCCGGGAAAACAGTCTAATTCAAATAATTACCGATAACACTTTGACCGATTTTACAATATTTATCATTCAATTAAACGCAATCTTGTAAAAGGCATCCATCTTGGTTAACACTTGACCTAATTTCAGATTTTTCGATTGCGCGTTTGAGCTAAAAGCGGAGAACAGATCCGTATTTAACGAAGTTCAATAAATAATGCATTCAGGGTGAACCTAACCGAGACGAGCCTTGCTTTACCGAAATTTGAGCTAGCGTTTTTTTTATTTGATTAGTTGCAGATAAATAAGATATTATAAAGGGCATACAACTATTTATTTTAGCTATCAATTTACAAGTAGCTTTTAATCAACCTGAGATTTGATAACACGAATACAAAAATATATTTGGGTGGTACCTTTATTAAATTATTAACAGATCATAAACACCTAAATTAGAGAAGTACCATCCCAATATATGCGCATATTTTCGTACATTTGAGTGCATATAATTATCAGCTTTAGTTATGAGGGTTTTTTGTTAAGCGTATCAACCCTCCCCTAACAACAATTTAATACCATCGAACTCTAATATATAATGATTCTGCAGTGAAATACTTGGGAGTTCCTCTTGATACTCGATTAAGCTAGAAGTATCATATTAATCAACAGGCTAAGATAGTTATATCTATTATTAATTATAAAATCAACCTTAAAAACCGAATGTGCAGTATTACTATAGAACAGTTTACCAAGAGCTTTGGTATTATTCGCATATCCGGTGGTCTGCTGTAATACATCTAAAACCAACTTTCAAAAGCTACAGCAGTTCCAAAATAAGGTACTAAGAATAGCTGTTAACGCTCCATGGTACGTTTGAAACACTCAGCTGCACTATGAATTTGGCGTTTCATTAATCGAAGACTACATTGAAAAGTTGCTAAAAAGTTTATTATCAACTCAAGTGCGTGTAGTGGTGTGGTTTATTATGAACTCTTTAAGAAAAACGTTCACACTAGACTTAAGCATAAATTACCCCAAGACATTATCTCATCTGATTATGAAGATAACTAAGTTGATGTTCAAATGCAAGCTTTTATGGTCGTTGTCCATAATGGTAGGTTATGCCGCTGCTCATGCTGTCAGTTTCTTCACGGCATAACCCAGAAGAACCTACCATTATGTTAATGTTTATTATTTTCTGTCGAAATCATTACTAAGTCTCACTATGTTATGTTTTAAGTTATTAGTTTCTACTTCATAATTCATAACAAATTATTATTTGTTGATCTGGCAATAAAAAACATTTTATAATTTTTTTTTTAAATAATTTCTATACGTTTCCAAATTTATGGTGGACACTATATAAGTACCTACATACAGTGCCTTCAGAAATGATCGAACGTGTTTTAATGGTCATGCTTACACAGCGCATGAATAATATGTTGGTGGCACTGTAAGTCTGTGTCAAATTCGAGGTTAGCAGGTTAGGTTTTGTGTTAGTTTGTGGCAAAACTGACAGAAAACCTAACTTACTAACCTCAAATTTGACATAAGACTTACAGTGCCATTCACATATTATTCATGCGCTGTATAACCATGACCATTCAAAAACGTTTGATCATTTCTGAAGGCACTTTATTAATAAGTAGTTTGTTACCAAATACAGATTTTTTTATGCATTAAATTCTGTCATTAGAAACGTTACTACTTACTTGACATAGTAACTATAGGGGTAAAATAAGATATTATCTAGAAACTATACTTTTAATATCACTATTAGGTCATCTATGTCTTGTAATACAATATATAGTTATATTCTCTAACAATTCAACGACTAACAACAACTATTGTCGAATAATAACAGCCATTTTGGTAGAACGATAAGCAGAGCTTTATCACACTGAATAATTTGGTATATATCTCTGATCAGTTCTACATGTCACAGTATTGACGTTGACTTAACTACCTAGGCTACTTCTAAGTGCAACCTGTAACCTGCTGGTTTTCTAGCGTGTTGCAAGGGACATTAAAGGGAAATATTTGGCCGAAGGTCGATACTTCCACTGGGAGCACACTCGGTCTGCCTCTTCCTTTGTGTAACCATTTCTGAAATTGTAAATATAAATTGTTGTTTCCAATTTTCATCTTAGAAACAAGTTAAATAATTAATAAACAAGAATTGCACAAAAAAAAAACTAAAGTAAATAAAGTTTATTTAAAAAATAAACAAACACAAAGCATTATAGTAACTGTAACTAAAGTAACTAAGAAAAAGCATCACAGCAAATTCAGTTTTCTCAGGAATTTGTTAATGTAAGATTCGACCACTTCTCCTCTGGTGCCGTAATATAAAATCCTGTCACCGGGAACGTATCTATCACCGTCAATAAACTCAAGACCGCACCGGGAATCTGCGCCTTCAACATTATTGCTTTTGTCTGCCTCACTACAAGTGCAGGAAATTATTTGCCATCGGCTCGTCTCATCGCAAGCAAAAACACATCACAATACTACACTTCCCCTACCTTTGAAACTCTGAACAAGGACTCCTTTGCTTGAAACATATAACCTGCACTACGTTAAAAAATATGGCTCCGATTGTGTTGGCTGTTTCAGAGTTCACATTCTGCAAGCACCTCCGGAAACTCGCATCGCAGTCGCAGTGAGACCTGCAGAAAATCGAATAGCATCACCGAATCAAAGCATTGCTAACGTTTTTACCTGGTGAAGGGCGATTTGTTGCATATTCCTTGCTTGCACTCGCCTCGCTGCAGCGCCTGCGGGCAGTGGTCGTGCTCGCGGCAGCACATGTCTTCTTTTCTGTGGTTGCCCAGATCCGTATAATTGTCCGCAACGGCACCTAAAAGTTTTCTTTAAAAAGCTGAAAATTTGTAGTAGGTTTATTCACCTGGTCCACACCATTTTGTCCCAGGGTAGATAAAGCCGCCTTGGTACGAAGAGCGCAGCTGCTTCTTCTTGCATATGTCCTCCAGCTTATCGATTTCCTCGTCTGATGTTATTTTTACCTTTCGCTGCTCTGTGTTAAGAATAATGTTTTGGATAAAGCCTCTGTAACACAGAAAAGGAATGAATTTTATATAATGCAACAAAACTAAGCTAGTACCTGTCGGTGTAAAAGTAACAGTAGGGGCTTTTTGATGTAAACTGTATCATGCGGGTCATGATGCGATCCGCAATGAAGAGATGGCATTGCGAAGCCCCAAAGGATATTAACAAAACAGCACACCAACCAAGCAACTGTAAAGGAATTAGTATTACTTGTTGAAATAGTTAGCGATACCGTGGACGGTACTAAGACTTACCTTCATGTTGTAGATAATCTCTCACTGCATCGACTTGCTGAAACAATATCTTTAACAATTAGAGGTAGTAGCAAATAAGTTATTCCAATTAATAATTATGAAAAAGGAGTTTGCTACAAGTTAAAAATTTATATAAGAGCAACAGGAAGCTGGTGTAGCTACTTGACTACTAAACCCTAATATTCTCCTATTTATACAAATAGCTCCACATTTAGTTATTATATTTCTATATTGGGAAATCCTAATTAACTGTTTATATTTATAATTTGCAACTGGTAATACGATAATGGAGAGACGTATAACCTATGTTTCTTGCTGGGTTTTTCGCTTTATTCGCGTTATAATTTCCTAGAACATTAAAAAAAATATCACAAAAATCTAAAAAAGTGGGTATATTAAGACATGGTACTACTAAGGGGAAAATCCAACCAGGAGTTACATTTTGTAGGGATACCAAAGGAAACCTCGTGATATTTGCAAATGCATGAACAGATGGGAAGAATGTTTTAAGCAGTTGTTAAACGCAAGAGAAGAAAATAAATCAAATGACAAACAAGAGCTAAAAAAGGCGCAGCACGAAGAAGAAAGTGAAACGCCAACAGAAGAAGAAGCTGTTGAGGTCGTAGTTACTCTGAAAAATATTAAAGCTGAAGAGGAAGATCAAATTGCAGTAGAAATGCTTAAGTTTGGGAGAAATGGCACTGAGAAGAAGCTTTGAAAACGGGGCGATTTGGACAAAAGAACAAGTAGGTACTTCAAAATCCAATTCACAGAGAACGGGGTACGAAATTATCAAAATGGATATAGGCAGTATATTTATACTGTAAGCTAGATACTGGAGTAGAGTTACAAAAAGGAATCAATGATTCCAAGCACGAGTTCTATCTTGTATAAATACAGAAGAAACCCTCATGATGATCGTAAATGTGTGAACAGATGGAGGGAATATTTTAGAAAGTGAAGGAGAATAAAATAAATCAAATGACAAACAATAGCTAGAAAAAACTCAGCAGGGAGAAGAAACTGTTGAAGCACCAACAGAAGAAGAACAAGTTGCTGAGATCGTAAGACTTCTGAAAAACACTAAAGC
>OW679203.1:37223683-37533906 GCA_940337035.1 Agriotes lineatus
ATGGCGTTAACCGAGTTCATTGGTTTCAATGTCGAAGAGTTGATTTATACACTTCCTTGTCCAAAGGCCTTTGTGATAAGCGTCGCGTCTGCAAATGCGTTTAAGAACGTAGCTTTTTGGAGTGCCTGAGAAGACTTCTTTAGTATGAGTTAGCTTCTCTTTTTGTATTTACGCGGCGCAATTATCCATTTATTCTTATTTATTTAGCAAACCCAGGTTATGTATGTGTTTTAGCTTTAATTTAAAACGTCTATGATGACTTCTAATCTTAATTTAGTCCAATTTACTGTACATATACATATTACATTAATTAAAGCCTTGGTATTTAAATTTCACTTCTGGTATTTTCTTTCACACGATCTACTGATAGCTCCTTATTTTTTTAAGTAAGGTTCATGTAAGATTAAATCTGTAAGTGGAGTTTGTTTCTACTGCTAGTTAGATTTATCGTACCTAATGACAACAGATGACACTTGCTTCATACGAAGGTTTAAATTTTTATTTTGACGTCAAATATGAAAATACATAAGAATTTTGTTGAATTATGACAAGGGTAAATGCGCTTGTGCTCAAGAAGGTTTACATAGCAGCAAACTTTTTTTAGTGGCTAATTTGCAAATGTAATTTTGGCTAATTCTCGCAAATGTAAACGTAATATATGACGCTTGCGCAAAGGAAGTTATTGTAACTATAAATTCAAAACTCAGATGGCGTTTGTATGACAAAAAGCTTATTTACACAGCAAAGTGTTTATTTCCGAGCTAAATTTGGAGAATGGATGTAAGTTTTGATGGATTTTGTAAATAAGTATAACGAATGTTAAGAGAACAGTGTTGGCGCTTGCCACACGGAAAAGTTTACATAGATATTTCTTTGTCGCGATGGTGATGTATTTGAATAAGTGTTAAGGATGGAATATTTGATGGTTTTGGGGTGTATTACTTTTAATTACTACGTTTTCCATTCCCTGAATGTTTTGAGCCCTGGAATGTAATATAATCTTGACAAATGTATTTTGGAGACCCAGGCAACACGTGCACCCAATGCACCGTATCGAGTGGTGCTGGATTGGAAATGGAATTGGGAATCGGCTAGACGTTCGGGGTTGTGGCAGAGGCGCGACGTATCACTGAAAGTGGGCTGTTTTGCGTAGTTATTTCTTGGCGTAAGCGATTATATGCAAACCAGTAATTAATTATAATGTGATAACTTGCAATAATGCGAGGCAAAGCTGCGAGCGCTGCTATGCGTACCCTTAGATGAGGAATTAGATTAGCTAGTGTAGATTGTGCGTACTATTTTAGACAAGTTAATAATATTTGGTCGCTTTTTGGCAATTACAGCGGCCGGTAGACGCCAGAGGTTCTTGCTCGTGCTGGTCGATTATGTAATAGTTAAAGATATGGATCCCGCAAAAGCACGAGATTTCACACAGTGATCCGCAGAAACATGAAGTTCCGCAATGATAATGTAAGCCCGCTGAAGCACGTGGTTCCGCTATAGCCCAGCAAGATTTACGGTAATTACTTTACTGTGGAAGACCAGTAGCCTCCCAGTTATTACCGACTCTGTACCGGTTGTTAAAATAGTCTAGTGGACTACTATTGAGCAGTACTAGCGAAAGGTATCGACAGCTAACGCAACCAGATAAGGCAGCGATGAGGTGCCAAAAGGTTGATGCTGACTGATGTAAGGCCAAGTATTGTAACGTCACTGCCAGAAGTATGGAGGAGCCAGGGGGCAGCCATCCCCGGTGAGTACAATTATTATCGATGAGATTTACAGGTCATTAAATTTATGTTCTTTTACATTTAACTGCCTGCTTTCTCCACTGAGCCAAGAAAGGCTCGAACCTGCACTGTTTGTACTCCGTCGCCGCCTTGAGGTCATGGATGAGTTGCATCCACCACTTTGACATAAATGAAAAGTTTGAAATCTGAATGTTAATATAACACACAAAAGCGCGTCTAACATAAAATTTCAGAAAAATGTGTAGAATGAAATATTTTAATTATTTTTACGCATAAGAAAAATTGTGGTGAGTTAAAGACTTGTGTGGAAAAGAAAATAAATTGTTTATACCAAAACGTTTTGTTGAAAGAAATTCTACATTTACTGTTTTATATACCATACTGAACGCTGTACGCATTGTTTACGAACACTTTTTGTTCAAATAAAGACTTCAAAATACTCAGCCCGTCATTGCATTAGAATAAGGAAAGCCTACAAAATCCGAGTAGATTGTGTCACGTTCCAAATGCGGGGAAGTTAGCTCATATTACAGAATTGAAACGCTCCGAATGTTCTAGAGGGAATTTACTCAGCGTGACTTGGGGCGGCCGAGCAATAAAATTGCATTTAAAACTGATCGACTTTAAAAGGTGCTTTAGTCGGAATGGGGGGTATTGTTCACTGGTCTATCTAAAAAAACACCTTTTTGTTGTTTGTTTATACAGGCAGCCATCGATCTATTCAGATTGTTGTTGTTTTCGAAGCTCAGCTTTGTAGTTCTCGTGTCGAATAGAGGCGATTACGACCTGTTATTAGGACAAAATAACAGTAGGGAGTAATAGTGCTTAATAGTTGTTTTCATATCAGTTGATTACGAGATATTATAGCTAGTTGCATGTGTGTTATAATTTAATGTTTTGAAGTTGCTTATGGCAAGTTGGAAAACATGAATTTGATATGTATCAATTAAACTGCGAGTGGCTGCTTGTTTATTATTTTGTTACTTCTTTATATTTTTTCTGCGATTTTAATAAAGTTAAACTCTGATTTAGTAAACATTCTTAAATGATATGCTTGTTTATTGTTAAACAGTTCTGAAAAAATAGTATTCTGTTGTAAAGTATACAAAATGCGGGTGTTCAATGTAATTAAATATAACTAGCATGTGGTTTCATTAAAAGAATTCAAAATACAGAGTACATATAAAGGCAAATTCATTAGATTCCGATCATACTGGGGATTCAAATAAAGTTTAACTACAAATTATTATTTTACTAGTTTAAATTAGATTATTATTATTATTATTATAAAGATTCAATTAAGCAAACAGGAAACGGCTTATGTAGTAATTAAACGCACCCGGAAGCGATTAGGCGAAGCTTCGATCTTTAGTTAGATAACAATAGGTTCGAACTCCAGTTAGGTGATAAGACCTCATCGAATAAACGCAGTTATGAAGAGGTAGTTCACTACGTATAAAATAAGCGTCAACCAGAACACTCTCCAACCACCATACAATGAGCATATCAGTGATGTTTACCATTTACTATTTTTGAAAAACACATTTTACCGAATCGATTAGACTCTCTAAGTAAACAAGTCTTTAAGTTTCTTCAGACTGTGGTGTTGCTAGAGGTTCGTCCTAAGAAACCATATGCAATATCAACCTGTAACATGCTTACGCCTTTTCTGTCCTCTAATGCTTATACAAAAGCTATTAATTGTGAATGCATGGTTAATTATAAACGCAAAAGTTGTAATATGGTTTCTACTGTGCCCTATACTCTCCTTTACTGTGAATTTATATTATCCTTTGCATACTAGTTAGTCCAATCGTAGAAGTACAAGACTCGCTCTTACTTCAGTGCACCTAAGGGATATGTCAATATGGATAGTTCCGTCCTCTTTATATACTCTGTAAAAGAAACGTACATGCATGGAAATACATAAAAATAATACACAATGGTAATATATAAATGTTATATGCACTATTAATAGTAGCACGAAACAGTCCACGAGCTTCATTCTAAATCTACATGCTTGAATACACTCCTTATGTGTAAGTATGAGTTATTAATTAACAACAAGTAAAAAACTCACAGTGTTAATAACGTTTAAATTCCGCACACAAGTTTGCTTAATGCGGCCCTGGCTTCAGTAGCTTGAAATCAGGTGACACGATATGTGTGAATGTTGTAAGCATCTTGTTCTGACGCGCTGACTCAGCAGGTTGCCGTTGCTTTAGGGCACGTAATTTTTCCGGTAAAGTTATTGCGTAATTTGTTGCAATCCTTTCATAATTCATTGGTATGTCGCAGGCTCAGACAGAAACTTTCAATCACTTTTTATTGCTTCGCGTGATGTGGCTTTGTCTTTCGACGTAACGCACCGGTCGCCTATTAGTGAGCGACTGACTCCCCGCTCCTCTAAGCCCCCGCATAACTTGCTTTTTTTGTAAATAACCACACCCGACGACTAAATCAGCTGGTTTGCGAGCACAAACTCACGCGCGAAACTCGTAGGTTTTAAGTACACAATATGTTTTATTTTAATTACTACAATGTAAGAAATACAGTTCAGTCATATACCTGGCAGATTAATTATTAAATACCAAGGTGCTTATTAAATGCCAAGGTGACACGAACTAGACAGTTACATAGTTTTAATTGATTTATTGACAGCAATGTAAACATACAAGATTTTATAATTGATTCTATAAGAATCAATAATTTTTTTAAATAAATTTGTTTCTTTGAATTTGAGGTTAGCTTGAGATATATCTAAAAAACCATTCTTTATAATTTCATATTTGGTACTAAAGTGTTGTATAACAGCTCTTACAACATTTTAAATAATAAATATAAAAGCCCTACTCTTAAAAATGTGATGCTTAAGGTATACGATGGGTGTTTATAAACTAAGTTGGTGAGTGTTTAATTCACTTTTATTTGATAGCGTTTTGTATGTAGCTGATTGTATACGGCATTTCTAGCTATTATGGAAGGTTCTTAAGTTCGCCGGTACAGCCTATTCTGGAGAGTCTGCATTCCTTCCGTTCTGGGAGCATCATTTGATTTTGATTGACATCAGCTAAGCTATCCGCCTTGCTGCCGTATTTCGCTTGCCATCTGGGAATTTCTTCAAGCATCCTCAGCCTGCTGTCAGCATAGCTGTGACAGCCCGCTTGGAGGCTATTTAGCCATCCTCTACAAAAGCTTGACCCCTCGGATACGTACTTACGACCTAGCGAACTGCGCTGCCGTAGCTCCAGCAGAGCTGTATAATTATACCGGCTCGGTGTAACGTTCTGACTTTCGCTGAGTTTAGCTGGTGGGTCCTCAAGTATACTCTCGTACAGTTGCGATATTTGAGATTCTGGCAATTTAGGAAAACTAAAGCTAACAATTGAACAATAAAAACAAGCACCGGGGTCAAAATTGATCCTTATTGGTGATCCAAAGTATGAGTTTTCTTCTTCTTCGTCTTATTATAGGCCATTGACCTGGTTTAACCACAAAGGGGTTCTAGGAGCCTCCTTTGCCTTTAGGCCGGGTAGGTGGCTAGCCTAGCCCGTCAAAAGTGAGAGTTTCCCTGTTATGGGTTAACGATTATAACATGTGTTAGCGTGGTAGCCTAGGAGCGTACAATTTAAAAACTCTAGAGTCGCCGGGATTCGAACCCGGGCTGGCCACCCGAGAGACGAGTAATTGTTCGCTGGGCCATTCGCTCGCTCTAATAAATAAAAGTAATTTTAATTGTATATAAACCGGAAACTTAGCAATATCAGTAAAGGTGTCCCGCATTACTTTTTAAATAATAATTATAGGAATCGCTGGCTGGCTGTGTGCGGGGGTAGATTGAATTATGTACAACGGAGGCTAGCTGTTTTGATGTCAAGCTGTGTCTCTCTTTCTATTTACAGGGACACCTTTGTATTATGTTATATTTTTGCTGTATTTCTTATACAGGGATTTTATTATAACGAGCAATATGTGTAAATGCGTTTATTTTAAATTGCAATATGGAAACTGAGTATGTAAAAACATAATAATATATTGTACGGGGGAAGGAATTCTGTTGATCAAATAGTATAAAGACTTCAGTTTGCAACAAGTATGTGGGTTATTACATGCCCTGTTGTCCTTTCTGATGCTTCTTTTTCAATAAAATTACGGATCATATATTGCATTTTAAAAGAAACGCATTTACACATGGCGTGGCGTACCCTTAGAAACCACTAGTAACAATCAAGTCCTTATGGAAACGGAAATGCCACATTTCCCGATATAATAAATTCACTGTATGTCATAATTAAGTGTCTGAATTGCGTTGACTATAAACTAAAGGAGCTTTAATTTTATAAATTCGTTTGTGTGTAGCTTGCATATAAATGTGGAATAAATCTCATTTGTTAAACTAAATTTTTATGTGTTTGAGTGTAAGACAATTTGTTTAAGTAATAAGGAAACGTGCCCTTCAGGGGCGCTAAATTTATATGTTGTGTTTAGTCATTGCTCGACAAGTATTAAGCAAGTGTAAGGGAAAGTTGAACTCCCACAGCTAAAGCAATTAAGTCTTTAGTTGAAAACAAATTAAGCTTTGTACCACAGTCTGCTGCTTCGACCGTGGAGAGAGCAAATTCATACAGCTACAGGTTCAATTTTTCAGGGTGGCGCCTTGACAATTATTTACATTTTTACTGTCCTAAGGCAGGACCGGACTTCACGAGTAATGTGCACCTCACTCTGCCAGCGAGTTAGCTATCAATCTGTGGTAAGTGCGGTCCGGTGTTGTCGTAAAATCCCGATTATACTGTAACAAAGTAGTAGCTACTAAAACATTTATGGAGATAAACATAGAAAAAAATGGTTTTAATAGCAGAATATATACTTTTTCAGATAGTTACCCTTCAATCCCTAACCACTGAGAAAATACAATCGAAACTGTTATAGAAGTGGCGGAAAATTTTAACCTTGCAGAAAGAAATAAAGGTACAACAAAATGGGTTCCAGGACACATAGGAGTCGGCGGCCAATACTACGTTTATAGAATCTGCATGCTTTTGAGGCGTTCCAAATATTTCAATTACCTGAACAAACAAAAACTCAAATACTGGGAAAAAGTACCCGACTTAAAACACGCGAGAAAAATCGTAAGTTAAGAGTTTATACAAGACCATCAATTAGACGCTGCCGACTAACGTATGTTCTAAAGAAAATTTGTGTAGTCCAGAATAGTATCTGTCGCTTCTGTCTCGATGACAGTGCGATGCAATAGTCCGCAAACGTTGGTGTCGATGGGGTATTAGATAACCTTTGGCCAACGACATAAAAGAGCTCTGGCCACAAAAGGTATTGCGCTTCATTGAGGTTATACTGTAACGTTTTGGTCCCCGAATTTAATTTTAGCCCTGGCATTTCATTTCGAAAATGTATCACTTTCATTAACTTCGGAAAGGTTCAAACGTTTTTATTAATTTCTACCTCGAGTAGTCCAATCAAAGAAAGGTTCATACAATCTCAAATGTATATGGTCAGGAAAACACAATATATTTACCAACGATATAGGTATTATTTTTAACTATATGTACAAAATAATCGGTAATTCTTAGTAAATAGTATATTAATAAAATTTACAATTCGTTCTGGGAATGTGTTTCTTCGGTTTCTTGGTGAACTGCAACCCACTCAGCTGTAAGTATCGGTGGAGGCGGCATTTGACCTAAAGCGACGTATAGTCACTGCCCCGGTGTATAACTTCTGGCCGACGCGGTGGGCGTGGCCTATGGGAACTTCAGTTTTCTTTACATTCCGAACTGTTGCAAGCACACGCATAAAATACACCAATTATATTATACCTGTGGCTCCTGGGGCGGTGTATTTGTGAGGTTGGTGCTTGATAGTGCCTTGTGGCAAGAGTACGTTATTCCCAATGTAAATGCGCCGTCGATTGGTACCTGGTGACATTCGCTTATTTAGCAGGCTCCAACTCTTGTGGCGTAATTTGCCTTTGGGCTTCAACATGACGTCGTTGGACGTATAATGGGTAAGTTAATTAATGCGAATATATCGTTCGTGCCGCCTTCATGCGGGACGTACAATATGATTCCTATAGGTAAGGTTATTAACAGGTTGTGATATTTCAATCGTCTCGTTGATTTTGGTAGTGTCGGAAACGAGGAATTCCGGTGGTTTTGGGTTAACCGGGAGTTTTCTTTATGAGACAGTAGGTAGGCGCTGTTACAATATAAAGCACGAGCAGAATATGGGGTTTACGTTAGGAGGCAGTAGGTAGGCGCTGTCACAATCTAAGGTACGAGTAGGATCTGGGGTGGCTTTAGGAGACAGTAGGTATGCGCTGTTACAATCTAAAGCCAAGAGAGGATTTGTAGGAAAGGAAAACCCATGGACTCAAGTAATTTAAACTGGTCAAGACACCTGCTTTTATATTCTTCGGACCGGGTTATCGTAACAACCACTACGGGCACCATTGAGTGGGAGGCGGCGCCGGGGTTGCTTCTTCGAATATTCGCGCATAGAGGGTGCGTGATTTGTTATCAACAGTTCGAGCGCCGTATAGATGTAATGCTCGATTACGCGATGTACAAATTAAATAAATTTTTAATATATGACTAACATTTGCTGCAGAAGTTAGCGTTAGAACACGACTCAGTGAACTTTAATAGAAGTGTTTTTTAATTACAGTACATATTGTAGGTCACAGTGTAAAAGCGCCCCATGAAACTAATTCTAACTCTAGAGGTGAAACGATGGATAGAGAGAGGAATGAGAGAGAAGCCAATAGCGAGATGGTACGATGGCATCAAGACTTATGATCTTAAGTGAGTTGAAAGCGGCTAAAAGAAGACGAGGAAGAAGTTAGAAAGGGAAGTAGATTGCTAGGAGGAGTTTTTCTGAATGCAGACTACAGTCCACTCTCTAATTCAGATCTCTTTAGACTTTCGCGCTGTGTTGTGCTCGATCAGTTCTAAGTTTGGTGTAAAGGGTGTGTTTTTCTTTGTACCGTTAGAATATTTTATTTTCCCAGGGCCAAAGCTATTACAATACTTTATTTTTGCAAGCAAACGGTCGGAGGCTATATTAAGTTTATGAATGCTGCAATTTCGGAAAGTAGAGAAATTAGTTTATGGGAATGGCATTTAGTTTGATACCGTTTGATGCGTGGAAAAAGCCGTTGGAAATTCAAAATTTGACGTGGTTACTGGATGAATTTTAAAACTGGGTATGTGATTAAGTGATTAGTAGGTATTGTTGAGAGAGGCGAAAGGGTAGTTTAGGTGGGCGAATGTTTGGAAATTGTAAGTTAGTCTTAATCAACATTTCAAATTGTACGATCTTTATTTGAATTATATTTTTACTCGCAGAAATATCGGGGGATTGTAATACTAGCTTGAAATTTCTACTGACGATGACAGCTTATTGTTGAAATCCGTACCTGGAGAAGATAATAATTTGTGATTTAGAAGCAAAAAGGGAGTTGTTTGTGCCAGTAATCAGTAACATGTTGTGGGAATCGTATATTTGCAACTGAAACCAAGCGATTAGATTTCCACGAACAAACAGACGAGATTATGATAAATAGCGGTCGGCAATTTCGCGATAAGCCGTGGTAAACACCCCTAATGTGTGCTTTAACAGGGTAGATTGCAATCAATGGCACTTGTTTGTACTATTGGCGTTAACGCAGGCCACGCTCTATTTTCAGGACGTGTTATGTGTTTATTATTCGTCGCCCCACCGGTCGACAGGGTTCGATTGAAAGGTCGGTGGACACTTGCACAACTTGTCTTACCAAACCAAAACGTATCCGTTCGCCGCTGGGAAATTTCCGCTGCGACTTAAAACAATTGACGACGCAACAAAGACTGCTTTTACCAAGATTACAATTTCTAAGAGTGTCGCCAGATCAAGTAAAGTGATAGCGCGTTCATCTTGATAAGCGCGCGTTTGTCAGGTACAGCGACAAGTGCAGGTTTTCTTGCCCTCGAGATGTCTTTGGATGGCATTGTATGAATTTGCGCGGAAATAAAATGTCCCAAAGACAGAGCGTGGCTATTTCGGAAGTCATGAAGGTGGCGTCTTCGCCGATTATTCTCGTGGGGAGGATATGGGGCCTCTTCCCCTTCGTCATTCGCAAGAGGGGCTCGCATCTGCAGCTGAAATGGTCGGGGAAGTACGCGGTTTATAGTTTTATATTAGGATCCGCGCTGGGTGAGTCGTTTGCTTTCGAATTTTTTTTTTGTTTTAAACCGTTTTCTTTTCTTTCTAATATCATCTCTCAGTTCCCTTAATTTTTACCCACTGCAGGAATATGTTTAGACACTATCAAGATAAACTGATGATTAATATTTCCATGAAAATGCCAAAATTTTGAGGCACAAAAATTTCAAAAATATACTGTATCTAAAAAAATCCAAAGTGAAACCATTTAATTCGTCTTACTTATACTTACCTAAACGAAATTCGTTAAACCAGCATTCTGCTTCAACGTCCTTTAAAAAATAATAGGATATTTGGATCGACTTGGATGACAGTCGATATGACATTCCATTAGGATATAAGTATACAGGGTACGACAACGATGCGGGGGGGGGGGGGGGTGAAAGATATTTAAACAATTAGTCACAGAAAAATCGCTTGTACAAAAGTTGTATGTACGACAGTGGGCACGAAAAGGTGTGGCGAATCAAACTTACTTTTTTTAATGGAATTCCCTATATTTAGGGAGCTTAAAAGTCATACATTGAAATACTAATCACTTTGATGTAAAAATGTATGTGTCTAACATTAATATTAACGACTTTATGCAGAAAATCCTGAATTTGAGGCGGCTGCTCTAAGTAGCAGAAAACAATAGAATAAAAAAAGGTTACCAAAAAATTATGTTTTTCGAGAGTTACTCTTTCAATGTAAAAAGATGACTCTACGAATTAATGCATATTCAACAGTGTCGCGTTTTTAAAATAGAGCTCCCTGTATATTTTTGTATTTTTAGAATGCTCTTTTAATAAGGTGTTTTTGATATCTTACTTTATACCTCCAATTTCAACTGTTTTTCGGATATGTAAGTTGAACATAGAAGTTAATAAAAATAAAAGAAATAGAAAAAAAATACAATTGTAACCCATTTTAGAAGTATTCAACTGGAAAATCACCTATCTCACATCCATTCAAAATGTAATAAAACTGTGAAGTTGGAAAAAAATCGTTGGCGCCGTTTTTGAAAAAATTGAAAAAAACTGAAAAATTACAAGAGGAAACACTTATTTCCGGTTATGCGATTTTCTTCAAAAGCTTGCTGTTGCATCTACACAAAACTTATATATGAAGTTTCAACGTCATATCTCTTTTCGTTTTTTGAGATATTCTGTTCACAGACAGACAGACAGACAGACACACAGACAGACAGACGGACAGACAGACACACAGACAGACCAATGAAAAAAATATGTTTTTTGGGTTCAAGGGACTCTAAAACGTGAAGATCTGGTGAAAACTCAATTTCGAATTTTTGGGGTGAATCCAATACTTTTTTTATTGTAAAAGAAAGTAAAAAGCAATTCAAGCTCCTTCAGCTGCTTGATAACAGATAACAAACAAACGCCGTTAAAATGACAATTTAAACTCTTTATCTTTCCAAACGCAACATAAAACCAGGTTTAGAAAATACAAATCCTGTCATTATTGACACAAAAAATAATAAACACGTAAAAAACGAGAAGTGCAAGAATAAATTAATTCCAATATCAAATAAAATCAGATATAAAAGAAAACAAAAACAAATACCCCAAAATCGTAAACGTAATTACGGTTAATGCTCAAATATTTTCCCTAATTTGACCTCAAAATTTGTAAATATAATCATTGAGTTTTTCAAAATAAAACACTGTATTTTTTGCACTTTTGAATAGTCATTTTAATGAGTGTTTATTGTATTTGATCATAGTTACTTTTAGGAAATAGCGTGCAATACCTATATAGTTTATTATATTGATTATTGGGACTCACTTTCACGCAAACGTCGCATTCTGATTCGTATTACTGGGTTAAACTGCAACCACTTGTTTATATTTGTAATATGATAGTAGGATTTGTGCAGATTTAGCTCTAGCAATAAACAGAATAATTTACTAGGTTGCCGATCTTGCTAGATTAAGCAAAATAACTCAATCTTGATATGGATAATTTGTGTAATACTTAGTGAATGTTCTTTAATTTTCGATATAGTTTCAAATCTTGAGCTGTATTTATTACTGTGAGTTGGCGTAGGCGACAAATGTCACTGCGCGCTTGTGTAAAATATTGCTCTACAGTAACAACTAAAAATTGTGAAAGAAACTGGAAATACTTTAATAATTTTTTAAAGCAGACTCAATAGACATCTGATTAATCGAATGTTATAATTAGAAAGAGTCGGTCAAGTGAGTTAATTGTGGTGGAATAATATATTGCTCCGGTACTTAAATTGAGGAATTCTGTATCATCTAGGGTTACCAACATTGGGTCGATGCTCACTCGAAGAAAATAATTTTTGGAGAAGAAAAAAGTGGGATAAGATTAATTAAAAAGTTCAAGGTGAAATAGTTTTTTACATAATAACGATATAATTCCTAAAATTGTTTTATATTTTTTAAGTAGCATATGAAATGCAGTATTTTTTACCCCTCCGTGGATACATCAAATTTGAATAAGACGTCTCGTACGCTTTAATATTTAAATAATAATTTGCATTTTTTATCCCTTAGCTATCTCAGTAATCATGAAACTCTCTTAATGTCTCAGTTAGTCGCTTATGCAAGATCACTATCTGCCAAAATAGATATCTGATTTTCCCTTATAGTGTTGGTCGGACTTTAAACAATGCATAAAAAATCCGAATTCTTTATATCATCTATTGATTTCAAAACACATAAAAAAACGCTCATAAAATTATAAAAAAAATAAAGAAAATAGAATTAAGTTCTCACCTACGTGCGATATAGATTGAGGCTACTCGCAGGTGTGTTGCAAACATACATGAACAACGTAAAACAAAAAATTGCGTTGAAATAATTATCTTTTAAAAGAACGCAAATGTCAAAATGTCGAACAAAACTGGAATGTTAAAATTACCTGAAGCCGCTACTTATTTAAGTCCTGCGCGTTTGCAAAATCTTTCAGTTAAACGCAACCTTATCACATTTTACTTGGAACTGACTGCTGCATACCCTTGGAAACGGCATGCCTCGATTGCATCATCCGCTCCTGGCGGACATTCTGTTAAGAACCACTGAGCGCGTGCAGACCTCGTAAGGACAGTTGAATTGGCGCCTCTTAAAATTAACGCTTCAAATAAGCCTTTAAATATAGCACAATGGGTGTACTTACATGTACACTCGGAAAATGCGCTGCACTTTAACACTGTTTGCAGCAAACGTTGGCTGCCAGATTCTTTTAGGGCCACTTCAAATTATCTTATATTTCCCTAGGCGAATTCACGTACTATACTTTTATCTCAAAAGAGACTGCATGCGACTGCTTCCTTTTTTTGTTCCATTTGCATGCTTTGAAAATCCCAGCAGTCCACGCACAGCGCGTTTTCTGCTACACTCGCGAAAACCAAACTTTACAATACACGTCCAGCGCAGGACCGGCATTTACTTACATAAAATACAATATTAGTTCTAATAATAGAACATACGAAATACAACTTGGCTTCTACATTTAAGCATGAAAATAAACATTATCGGTAAGGGATCCAGCTGGCCCGTTACATATAACACAATTCTTTGTAAATCATAGGAATTAAAGAATAAAACCATTTTTTAAATTCCATAAAAGAAATGTTCAAAATTCATCTTAGAAGTTAAGTAAACTACTACGAAACTACATTTTTCTGAAAAAAAAAATTAATATATTTTCTAAAATTATATTTTTTCCCCTTTGGCCACTTTCTTACCAATGACTTCTGCTCTGGAGCTTTTAAATGGGAGTCAAATTTCTGGCAATCCATGTATGTATGAACCTTTAGTTAACCCGAAGAATTTTATTGAAAACCCGAAGCTTGAAAAATTATTGCCAAACCCGAAGTCTTTGGGTCAAAATGACATTGTTGGTAACCCTAGTATCATCTGTTTGCGGGGTTCAGCAAACCAAGGTCAGGAACCTAAATGAGCCAGATAATTATTCTTATTAACATAAAATTTCGGCTTAGACTGCGTACCTAGTGCTTGTGGATAAACACCCATCATTCTCTGGCTTAATGTGCCTTGCACCTTGTTAACTCGAGCACGGATCCACGCAATGGCCATGCTCTTTGGTGGCTCATATTCTTTGAGTACCTTGACAACCAGGATACTTAGGCAGATTTGCCTTGTTGTTTGCGCGTCCATATTCACTAACGTTTTGCAAGACCTTGCAGCTTGCATCATCAGAGTGAAAGTCGCACAGTGCGACTTTTTACAAAAGAACGGATACACAACTACCGCCATACGAAAAGCGCTAGACAAGAATATGACACAAAAGGCTAAAAAAGCCTCTGGAAGGCTTAAGGGCTCGATTGATAAGATAGGACGTGTCCTGAAACGATGCAACATCAAAACTGTGTTCATGACTTAAGAGACTTTGGGTAACGGCTTCAGATCAGTAAAAGACAAATTCCATGTTTAAAAACCGCTGGCGTATATCACATTCCTTGTTCTTGCGGTTCGGGTTACATTGGACAAACTGGTCATTCCATTGATCAAAGACTTCAAGAGCATAAAGGCGATTGCAAACATAAACGCATCACAAAATCAGCCGTAGCTGAGCATACATTTACAAACCTTAGAATTTGAGCACGCCAGAGTACTTGCCAGAATACTTCACTACTTTCGACGAGTGATACGAGAAGCCATAGCAACAAAAAACATCCAAATAATATAAACACGGAAGATGGTTTTAAGCTTATTAAAACGTGGACACCTGTGATACACGATCTAAAGCATTACAACCACTGTGCGTCATACGGCCATGCCCCACGGATTATGCTGCACTTGAATGACCAATTATTAGTGTTACGGAGCAAAGAACTATAAATAGCTCCACACCGACCTTCAGTTCCCCCTACCGAGCTCTGTAGTTTAGTGGCTAGCACGTCTACTTAGCATTCGAGAGGTGATGGGTTCGATTCCTGCGACCGTGTGCTCTGATTCAGGTTTTTAGGTGGTTTTCCTGAGTCAACAGAGTACCTTTCCTGGCCTCTCTTCCATACTCCACCCCTTCTTTCTCTCACCCATCCTATAATATATAACGCCTTGTTTGCTGATGGTATCAAAGTATGGAGGGTTATCGAGACTACTGACAACTGTTAATATTTATAAAATGATTTGTATAATATCTGTAATTGGAGAGAAGAAAATAATTTACAGTTCAACATACACAAATGCTCTTCTGTAACTTTTACTAGAAAGAAAAAAATTATAAGGTTTTCTTATTGTATGAATAACGCCTTGTTTTTAGTTAATGGAAAAGGATCAGCTCAGCCGTTGTTCACCTTTCCCATAACAAAATACATACATAATGATAAAGTGTAAATATTTTTGCAGTACACTCAGAGGTATTTATTTTAAGATTCCATTTCATAAACCATTTCATGATTTTATCTGTGGCACTTTGAAGCTGATCTACTGCTATGTGCAGGTGTTGGTGTTGAATTAGCAAGGCTGTGTCATCTGCGAACATTGCCAAGTTAGCTTGTGTTTTTACGATGTCATGCATGTAATGTTAAATAATAATGAGCCCAGAACACTACCCTGCGGCACACCTGCGGAATATTCTTTTCAACTGAGAGAGCTCTATGGACTTTTACTACAAATGTACGATTTTCTAGAAAAGAGAAAAGTATTGCTTTGAGATAATCTGGTATGTTTACATGTAGAAGTTTATATTTTAGACCATGAATCCATACTCGGTCAAATGCCTGTGAAATATCTAGAAATAGTGCCGCCGTATACTTTTTCTCTTCGAATCCAGTTTCGATGTGGTTGATAAGTCTCTGGAGCTGATGACAAGTGGAATGACCGCGTCTAAATCCTAACTGATATGGTGGTATGATGTTTAGATCGTTGATTTCATCGTTGAGCCTGGTCCAAACTAACTTTTCCAACAGTTTAGACAACGTCGTTAGCAGACTAATTGGCCTATAGCTTGTGATATCGCCCTTATGCTTCCCTGGTTTGTGAAACATTAAAATGTGGGCATGCCGCCACGTTAGGGGAAAATATCCCAGTCTAGACAACCATTAAATAGGCTTGATAGATAAGCTAGGTATTTATTTGGTAGGTGTTTCAGCATGGCATTGGTTATTTGGTCGGGGCCTGGCGATTTGTTTGTTGGTAGAGTTTTTATTATTTGGGTTAGTTCATTAGGACTGGTTGGTTTGATCTTGCTTGTTGGGATTGGTACGTTGGTTTCACTGTAATTTATTATATAGTTCGTAAAATGAGGTGGACTATGATATAATGGCGTAAAGGTTTTTTCCGCCAATCGTACTAAAACTGACACAATATTGACAAAATTTTGTGGAGTAAAGTCAAACTTTCCATTACACCCGCCGTTGCTAGGTAATTTACAATAAAACTGTACAGGAATAATATTCCCGGCCTAGGCAAGGAATATTTTTCGAATGTAATTCTTGATGACTAGTGAGTCACCCGAACTACGCTTCGGTTCGCTAATTGAAGAGAGATTTTATTAATATGGATTAAAAAAAGGATCAGAGAGATTTCCTCTCCAAGGGGGCCCTTGGGGCTCCGACCCTCTCCAAGGGAACCCTCTCCAAGGAAGCCCCCGGGGCTCCGCCCCTTTCCAAGGGGGCCCTCGGGGCTCCGACTCTCTCCAAGGCGGCCCTCGGGGCTCCGCCCCTCTTCAAGGGGGCCCTGGGGGCTCCGCCCCTTTCCAAGGAAGCCCTCGGGTCTCCGACCCTCTCCAAGGGAGCCCGTGGGGCAACGCCCCTTTCCAAGGGGGCCCTCGGGGCTCCGCCCCTCTCCAAGAAAGCCCTCGGGGCTTCAACCCACTCCAAGGGGGCCCGCGGGGCTCCGCCTCTCTCCAAAGGGGCTCTCGGGGCTCCGCCCCTCGAGGCGCATTCACTCAATCAGGCACATGGTGTCTGTAATTGTCGTGACGAACACACACGTTTGGATCGTCTCCTTTATTATATAGAGGATTTAAAAAGAGACGTTTCCTTAATGTTTTAATTACTCGTTTCGATTGGCGGAAAAATAGTATGTGTATCTAGGACGAAAAGCGTAACATTCCCAGACTCCTGTGTTGTATTCACAGTCGTCTGGGAATGTTACGCTTTTCGTCCTAGATACACAATATACAATTTCCAGATGATCTGCAAAGGCTGTACATTTTTCCTCATCAGTAGTATGTGTTGAATTTTCCGTAGTAATTGTGGGTAATTCCTGCGGAATTCGTAAAATTTTTCGTGTCGCTTTCCACATTCCAGGGTCTCCCGGATCCAATGAGCTGATATAGTGTTGGTAAGAATTTACTCTTCGTTTATCGAGTTCACTTTTAATTCTGCGTGAGAGATTATTAACAGTAGTTTTTAGTATGGGATTTCTTGTACGTTGTCACTCACGGCGGACGGCGCTTTTGTCTTTTATTAAGTTGAGTATGTAGTTTGGTGGCCGATGGTAGTTTACTGACCCCTTGTCGTCGCGTGTCCTAGTTGATTGATATACACTAGTAGTAATTGCCTCGGTGATTTCAAGAACTCTATTGTCGATTTGTTCTTTGGTCTCTAAGGCTACGTGAGTGGTAAGGTTTTGGTTGCAAGCGTATTCAAATTGTTGCCAGTTTATTATGCCAGTTCCAAGTTTCGGTTCAGATGTATACCAAGCCGGCGTAGTTTCAAATGTAATTATAACTGGCAGGTGGTCTGAAGCTCATTTTGTAATGACTCTTTGATGAATCGCTTTGTTAATATTATTTTGAGCCACTATATCGAGTATATCAGTTTGATAGTCGGCCCTATATGCGTAGTAAGTATAGTCGCTAGGCGCCATGATTTCAAAAGCATAATTTGCAGCAAAGTTATATAGCCGTAATCCGGCTGCATTTGAAATTCTGCAGCCCCAAGTGGTGTGTTTACTGTTAAGATCCCCGATTAGGAGAGTAGGTTTAGAAGATCCGAAGATCTCTCTCACATCTGCATCGAGAAGTTGCTTGTTAGGTTGTTTGTAAGCACAAGCCACAATAATTTGGCTGCCGTTTGCAAGTTTTATTTGTACTGAGACAGTTTCGAGATTTGTACAATTTAGATTAGGCATTTCGTTGTGGATTAATTGCTTTCTGATAATGATTCCTACTCCTCCTGCTGCGAATGATGCATTTCTATCGTTGCGGTAAATTTTGTAACCAGATATTGACATTTGTTCATTAGGAGCCAGATGCGTTTCTGAGATGCACGCGATATCTATTTTATATCTTGCTAGAAAAGCAACAAGTAAAGATCGTTGGTTCTTAACACCATTTGCATTCCAATTCAGGAGTTTGAGATTGAAGAGATTTACATGATTATGGGCCATTACAGAAATTGCTTAAGAGATTTGTTATGATGACGTTTTTGATTTTCCCAAGATGGGGTTTAATGAGATTTAGAAGTGTGATAAGAATTTCAATTATAAGTGTTTCGGTTGAAGATTGGTTATTGGTTGGGATACTAGATGGTTGGTTATGGTATTGGGTGAAATTAGTTATAAGGATGCTGGCGTAGCTGCTCGGACGTTCTTGTGCTTTGGTACCGCTTGCGCTAGTGTTGGGTGGGATAACCCTACTCTGTGTATTTGGAGGTGGTAGGTTAGTGAGATAATATTTACAGCCCCTATAGTTCGCCGGGTGCGCCTCTCCACAATTAATGCATTGGGAGCTTAGCCTTTAGGTTTGTCACAATTATTGTATAAATGATTTCCTTGACATCGAATGCACCGGGGTGGTAGTTGGCAATAGTTTTTGGTGTGCCCGTATCGTTGGCAGCGATGACACTGAGGTGTATTTCTTGATTTTCTTCTTGCTTCGACTGTAACGATAGAATAATGCAACTTATTTACTTTGTAAATTCCTGCTGCTTCTTCGTTGGCGGTGAGTTCAACAGCGCACACTGGTATCGGTTGTCCTTCACGGTTATACAGTCTACACAATTTAATTATTGGGGGGTTATATTGAGCCAATTCTTCTTGGATTTCTGCTTCACTTAGGGACGGTGGACCATTTTTTATAACGACTGAGAGCGGTTTGTTATTTTGATTTCTGTATGTGTAGTAGTCAATTTTGTTTTCTATATAATATTTAGTTAAGACTCGATAGTCGGTTTCGGAACTTAAATTAATTTTTAGTGCATTATTAGAAAATACAGTGGAAAACTCACCTACAGTGAGAGCTTTTAAGTCGGATGTAACCCCTTTATGGTTGAAGCATCATTTTAAAAATATAGGTGGAATTTTACCTTCTTATTTTGTTCTTCTGTGTCGTCCATAGGTTTTGGGCTTGAGGATTCAGGTTGGCTTAAAACGTAGTACCGGTTTTGTTCTAAGACGTTGTTAGGGACCCACTGGTAGTTCTTTTGAACATCGTTGACGAGTGGAGATAATTCATCTGATTTTCGCTTCGACGAAGTCATGGCTCCTGTTCTTTGGTGTTGCACACCGGCGCGGCGCCTTTAAGAGTCACCGGCTGTGGGTAAAATAGTAGCAATTTCACTTGTTAATATGCTATTACAATCCGTATAAAGGTGTTAAAATAAAAACTTTTTAAAAGGTCAGCAGACCGAAGCACAAATTGACGACGTCACAGCGATATGATAGCGCAAAATCACGTCTGCACTCTCTGACTGCTCGATTGAGACTCTCCAATTGTACTTCTGAACGCTTGATTAGAAGATTATATAAATATGAAGGCTCCTTTGATTTTATAATTTTAAACAGCATTGTACCAAATAACAACATAAATATATACTGTATCTTTAGAATATTTAAGCTAACATAGTGTGAAGTAGCATGGCCCCTATAAGGAATTAAAAATGAAAACCTCAAGCAACAATTTTGTATGATTTGCAACTCGTTCTGTATATTTTTGGCCAGAAAGTTGTAATACGCACTGCTTCTGTAGTCAAGATAACTTAAAATAAGTGAATTGCGTAGATTCCTCTTCAAATGTTGTGGTAATACGTATTTAAATTTCCACAATGCTTTTAGTTTTGAGTAACATTCACTACGTTTTCTGATAATATGCTTTTCAAAATTTAAGTGTTGGTCAACTAACAAACCCACATCACGAGCACTTTCATTAATTTTTAAAACAGTGGTACTTAAAATTATCTGTTTCGTAAACGTTGCACTTGTTTTGTCCACTGCTGATTTCGAACCAATGCATTTAAACGCAGACCATTTTTTCTTGACCGATTCAGTACCTATATGCTCCAAGATTATATTAAGTTCGCTGATAAGAAAATTGACTTTCCCTGGTACGTAGGATTTATACAACTGCGTATCATCGGCGTAAAGATGGACATTCCATTGATTTACCATCATATCTGGTAGATCTGCAGTTAAAATTGTAAAGAAAGTGGGGCCCAACATGCTTTCTTGCGGAACACCATGGAATACCTGAAGTTCTTGTGACATACAATTATCTGTTTACTGTTTAATACCCATCTGATAGGTAATTACAAAACTATTGTAAAGTTCTTGGACTGATTCCGTATTACTGTAACTTGGCTAGTAACAATTCTCGGTTAATAACGTCAAAAGCCTCACTGCGATCGAGGAGAACTAAATAGGTAACTTCGGAGTTATCCATGTTGCATAGCAGTAGTTGTGCTGAACTTATTCCGGAAACTTGATTCCGTGTTAGGTAGCAAGGCGTTTAAGAAGATATGCTGAGTTAAAAAATTATTAACTACTTTTTTCAAGTACTTTGGATACAGTGGGCAGTATGCTAATGGGTCGAATGTCTTTTAAGTCTTTTGCTGTAGGTCCCTTTGGCAGAGGGTTAATAATTGCTTTCTTTCATAATAAAGGTACAGTTCCACTTTCAAGTGAGAGATTGATAATGTTCGATATGGGCTTCCTACAAAATGGTAAGATTAGTTTTAGCATCCAGTTGCATTTGATTTTAGACCCAAAATAATTTTATTTATTTCGTCTTCACTTACTGATGGTATATGTGGGTCATGGTGTACTTATTAAGGTTGAAGAAATCAAGTAGGGCGTTATCTACAGTTACATTTTGTACACTATTCACGATGTAGTTATTAATTAATCCCGGTTGGCTTGTCAACAATTTGCTTTAGATTAAAAGCAAATGCTGTGTGTATGTTGACGTGACGTTTAGCAGGTCTATGTTGATATCCCCCACCATGACTATATCATCGACAGTCATAGAGATATTCAATAAAGCTGTTTCAACTTCATCGATGCTCTCGTAACGCTTTTTTGGTATGTACATACAGTGTTCCAAATGCAATATTTTTATTGTCAAATTTATGGTTATCCATAGCTGCTCAGAATATTCAAGAGCCATCAAGTCCAATTTAATAACTTTATAGCGTATATTTGTTTGAACGTACCAACATACTCCATCACCTCTAGAGTCTCTATCAGCACGAATTATTTCATATTCAGAAATATGAATCAGTTTTGATGGAAAACCTGGATTTAACCAGGTTTCAGATACAGCTATTAATTGATTGTGATTTTTTATTGCTTTCGAAAACTTGTCAAAGCATGATACTAGAGACCTGACGTTGATGTGGCAAATATGTAAAAAGTTTTCGCTATGAAGGTGTGGAAGTGATCAGATTATTTAGCTTTTTCATAATTTATCCCTAATTTTTGGCACACCCTTCAAATACCTGATGGTTCCCTTTTCTTCGCTATTGTTCAATCAATCAGTTAAAGATTTTCGTAAATTTTCCAAATATTTACGCTGTAATGGGGTTTGATCTGATGCATAACGAATGTTAGATTTTTCTTGTAGCGTGAATTTATTTTTCAAGATAGTTTTAGCGGATTTTTGAAAATAACATTCACAGGACGGGCCTTTCCCGAAGTTGGTTTTCCAATCCGGTAAACCGGTAACGGCTGAATGTTGACGTTAGGTAACTTTTTTATACTATTACATCTTTACCATGAGGTATACGGCTATTTTTATTATATATAAATATACATATTATAAATTATTATATTGGATGACCTTTTATTACGCTCATTAATTTCATTGATTACATTTTCAATTCTATCCTCTTGGATTTCTGTCACAGACTTTGTTTTTTGTTTTAAAGCCTCAAGTTTAGTTGATAGCTTTGCAATCAACGTTTTCAATTCAGAAATTACAATTTTATTAGAAGTGCCGGTATTTGCTATCACTCGAGATCAGCAGTTGAACATCGGTACGGGTAAGACCCTAGCAGGCAGAATTTAATGGAATTCGACACTTATCATAAACACAAGCTACCTCTTTTTCAGGAGAAACGGGCTTGCCGCAGGCACCACAATTTTTTATTACCTAAAGGCATGATCGATTTGCACGATATTCTTAAATATTAAAGAAGCGCGTTACTACTAAGATTTTTGTATAGTATGTAGAGAAGGAAATAAACCCTTTCGCACGCTTGAATTCTCAACTAGACCAAATGATTTTATTATGATTTTCCGAAATCTTATTTTGGTCGATTTTTATTTTGCCTTTCTTCTAATGTGTCCTCGAATCTCTCTGTTCTTGTTGGATAAGTCATCATTGATGTAGACGTTTCTGTCAGTAGTTCTTAGCTTGTTTTTAGTCTTTATCACTTTTGTTTTTACTCTGCGTTTTCCAACCCGATCAAGCATGTATTTTGTCCTAATTTTCTTGCTATTTTCATCTGGATATCGATATTAGGTTCGTTGTCACGAAATCTATCATTTTTTCTTCAATTCTGCTTGATCATAAATGTCAAGTGACAGCCCTTGCACTACCACATTGTTTTTTCTCTTGTCGTTTCCCAGTCTTTCCATTCTTATATTCATCTCACGTAATTATTTCGATATTTGTTTTTTCTTTTTGATATCATCATTTTCTTTCTTTAGTTCCGTTATCTCCTGTTTGTATAGGGTTGTCATATGTCTCGGTTTCCCGGGATTGTCCCGTTTTTTGGTGATTTTTCCCAATGTCCCGAAAAAAGGCACCGGAACGGCAATTTGTCCCTCTTTCTAAACTTTACTTACCAAACATCAATTTTACTCAATTTTTATCTACAAATTATTGATAATTTAATTTACAGTGATAACTTGTAACATAACTTATATCTGTGAATTAGAAATTTACATCAAGTCTTAAAATGGCAACGCAGCGCAGTCTATGGTTAACAATACTCTTACGCCTACCACGAATAGGACTAATAATATTTTTAGATTGTGTGAATATGTACTGTCTATTCCACGTAACAATACCTAATTCCTTCTCTATTCTCTATTCCTTTCCATAATGCCAAGGTTGAGCGAATATTTTCGCTAATGGTTAGTTATCCAATTGACAGATGAATGAAATCGTCTACAATCATCAACGATGGAAGCTATTCTTCAAACAATGGAAAATTTTTAAATGAATTGTAATGTTTTTTATAAGTACGTTCTGGTTAACACAGAGTTACACAAATTGGCAAAATCTTCTGAAAAGTAAGAGTGATGTAATAATAATAATAATACCAAAGAATAAAAATATTACCAACTTGTGTATTTTGACAGTTCTCAAATTATTGTTTTTATCTTTTTATTATTTTCTATAAGGTTATATTAAGGTGCGAGTTATATATTTTATTTTCTGTTCTTTATTAAGTATATATATATTACCGGTTTCGCAGAGACTGCGGTCGCCTTCCGGATCCCAGTTTCGATTGATTTCTGTTTTCCCAATCTCCATCATGAAGATTTGTTTCGGACATTGCTCTTTTTATTCCTTTTTCCCAAGTTTCTCTAGGACGTCCCCTTCTTTTTCTTTCCCTTGGGATCCATTCCATTACTTTCTTTGGGAGCCTATCCTCACCCATTCTGTTACATGTCCGTACCATATAAGTTGTTTTCGCCGTATCTCTTCCATTATTGTTGTTTCTCTTTTAACTCGCCGTCGTACTTCTTCATTCCTCACGTGTTCTGTCCTTGATACCTTTGCTGATCTTAGGAAATCCATTTCTGTCGCTAATAGTTTTCCTTTCATGTTTCTGTTTATTTGCCATACTTCGCATCCATAGGTCAATGTGCTTTTCATAATAGCATCATATATGTGCATTTTTGTTTTACTTGTTATGTCTTTTTGCCAGAGGATAGAATTTAACGTGCCAGTTATTTTTCTGGCATTATTTATCCTGCTGCTAATCATCTCTTCACTTTTCTCTGTTTTTTCCATTTTTGTTCCTAAGTATGTGTAGTTTTCACAGCTTTTTATCAATCTTCCATCATCCAACCTGATGTCTTGGTTCAAACCACCTACACACATGTATTCTGTCTTATGTAGATTGACTGTAAGTCCCCATTTAGCATATTCTTCACTAAGCTTTCTCATCATATAATCTGCATCGTCATAGTCCTGGGCAATTACTACCTGATCATCTGCGTAGTGTAAAGTATATAATGTTCTGTCTCCTATTGGTATGCCCATCCCTTCACATTTCCTTCTCCATTGCTTTAATGCTGCGTCTAAGTATATGTTGAATAAAATTGGCGACATACAGCATCCTTGTCTGAGTCCTTTTGTGACTTGGAAGTTAGATGTTAGCTTTGTCCCAACTTTCACTCTAGCATATGTGTCTTTATACATTTCCTTTATTGCTTTTATAATGGTCGTGTTAATAGGGGAATCCTCTAGAATTTTAAACAACTTGCTTATGGGTATGTTGTCGTACGCTTTTGTGAGGTCTACGAATACCAGGTGAATTTCCCTTGCTGTTGCCATGCGTTTTTCTATTATTTGTGTTATGCAGAATATATTATCTATTGTTGAACGGCCGGCTCTAAATCCTGATTGTTCTTCTGTTTGATATAGTTGGTAGTCATTAGTAATAAGCTTTGTTATAGTTCGTCCGTAAAGTCTACTAAGAGTGCTAGTCACGGAGAGCCCTTTATAGTTTTCACATTGATTTCTTGAACCCTTTTTATGTAGTGGTGTGATCCAGCTCTCTTTCCATTCGGATGGTATTGTTTCGCCAATTAAGCATTTATCAAATAGTCGTTTTATCATTCGGTGAAGCTTATCAGTTCCATATTTTTTTAATTCAGGGCTAATTGCTCCTGGGCCAGCTGCTTTGCCATTCTTTAAACTCTTTATGGCTGATTTTAGTAGATTGTATTCTATTTTTATCTCTTCACCGTCGACTTGTATGTTAATTTCTTCTGGTATTTGTTGAAATTCATTTCTTTGTTCTGTGAGTATATTTTCGAAGTGCTTTTTCCATTTTTCTTCTGTTATTATTTCCAGGTTAATTTTGTCGTTTGTTTGTTTTCTAAGATTTTTAATGAATCCCCAGGATTCAGTATTTCGTCTTCCACCTATATAATGTTCCAGTTCCTGACATTTTCTTTCCCAATGTTTATTCTTCTCCTCTATTATTTTTTTCTTAAACTTTGCCCTAGCCCGTTTGTGTGCTATATGGTCATCTGTTTGTTTGGTTTGAAGCCATTTCTGGTGTAGTTTTTGCCTCTCATTTCTCAAACTATTTAGTTCATCGTTCCACCAGAAATTTTGTCTTTTCACTATTTTTTCTTCTTCACCTAAGGCTTCAGCGGCAGTTTGGTGTAGAGCTGTTTTTATGTGCTCATATATCTTGGATGGATTTAGGCTATTAGTTTCTTCATTTAACTTTTGGTCTAGTCTAGCTTGGTATAGTAGTTTTATGCTTTTATCTTTTAATAAATGTAATTTATATTTTTTGTGTGTTATTTGGGTTATGTCAGTGTTTTTCAGAATCTCCCGAGGTGTGTTCATAAAAGGTAAGAAAAGTTTTGACTTTACTAGATAATGACGACTTCCACAGTCGGGTCCTCGATATACTCTCACATCTAATATTTCCATATTCGTTTGTTGTTTAACGATTAAATAGTCGATTATTGATTTTCGATTTCGTGCTATTTCCCTGCATGTATATTTATGTATATCCTTATGGTTGAAATATCCATTCATTATCTTTAATTCGTGTTGTTCGCATATATCTACTAATCTCTATCCATTGTTATTCTGTGTTTCCTCTCCGTGGCTGCCCACTACCTGATTTTTGATTCTTTTTCCTGTTCTAGCATTCATATCCCCAATTAGAATAATTTCTCTCATATTCCCTACTTCTCTCAGCGTTTCATTCAACGATTCTTCGTATTGATCTTTTACTTCTGCGTTTTCATCTTCATTTGGAGCGTAGACACCAATTATGGTAAGCCTGTGTCTTAGGTGACTCATTTTAAGTTTTATTATACGCTCATTGATTGCTTCCCAATTCGTTATATACTTTTTTAAAGTTTTTAATATCATAAGGGATACACCACTTTTATCTCTTTGTTCTTTTGGGACACCACTATAGATATGTATATAGTTTCCAATTTGTTCAACGCCACTTCCTTTCTTTTTTGTTTCAGAGATAACGGCTATATCTATTTTTAATTCCATCAGTCCTTTCTCAATATCTTCGGCTTTTCCTCTCATGCTCTTGACGTTCCATATACCTATATTCATAAACCGTTTACTTTGCTTGGGTCGTCTGGGTTGCTACTCCCTGCGATCCAAGGGTCGTCTGGGTTGCTACCCCTGCGATCCAACCCCAAACTTGGAGGGCCAGGTGATTTGTAATCGAGGTTTTCTTCCTCTAGCCTTTGACGAACCAACGTCTAGCTACAGCATTTCGGATTTGTGAGCCATTAATTCCATCCTTGGAAGTTGCCTCCTTGCTGGTTTTGGTCCACCCCGGGTATTTTATTTCGCCGGTACCCGCTATATCTAGCGAGTGTTCCCCTATCCGCCACCTGGGGAGGCGCCCGGTTGGGAACCAGCAACCCCGCCGGGTTCCTTATTTAGTTACTTAAGTAAATAAGTTTCTTTTATTTTTGTAATATAGCATGATCAAAAAGTATTTTCATCTAGTATTGTCATGTAATACTTCCTAATTTATGAATGCAACTAGAACTCACTTAAAAAGCAAATGTCAAATTTTGACATTAAGTAAAAACGTAGTTGCATTCATAAATGCCCCTCTCCAAGGAGGCCCTGGGGGCTCGGCCCATCTCCAAGGGGCCCTTGGGGCTTGGCCCCTCTCCAAGGGGGCCCTCAAGGCTCGGCCCCTCTCCAAGGGGGCTCTTGCAGCTCCACCCCTCTCCAAGGGTGCCATCGGGCTCCGCCCCTCTCCAAGGGGGCCATCGGGGCTCGGCCCCTCTCCAAGGGGCCCTCGGGGCTCGGCCCCTCTCCAAGGGGGCCCTTGGAGCTCCACCCCTCTCCAAGGGGGCCCTCGGGGCTCCGCCCCTCTCCAAAGGGGCCATCGGGCCCGCCTCTCTCCAATCGGGCACTCGGGGCTCCGCATACAAATCGGTCCGATATAATAACTGTACTTTTAATCTTCATAAATAAGATTTTATAACCTCTTAAAGTTCTCCGTGCTTTAAATGGAATGGCGTGTTTTATAGACAACATAAAGCACGCCGCATATGACCCTTGGAAATAAAATTTATTTGAAACGATTAGTCTATTTCCTATTATAAAATGATAACAATTGAAAGTTTTATGGTGGGAGGGGCAAGGGTCACTAGGAGTACCGGCTTAGAGTTTTAGAAATATGACAACCCTATGTTTGTATGTTTGTTGCTCTATTCGTATTTGTTTAACCTCCGTTGTTAGGTCTTGCATCATACACAACAGCTTATCTAATCTATCCTCTTGCTTTCCTGCATCCTTGTCTGGTGATCTGACGGTTCTTTTACTTCTTCCAAATACTCTCATTTGCTCTAAGGGTTTCCTTTTTCTGTTAACTTCCTCCGCGAAATATCCATCATCCCCACCATCTCCTAGATCTTTTTCATCCATTTCGGTTTCACTAGCCATTATCTCCTTGTATTTGCTTCCTCTTTTAATTTATTTGTATTTATACGATTTATTTCTGTATATAGTACCACTTTCGTGCGACGCGGTAAAAGCTGCGCTCGAATCTACTTCTCGGAAGCTGGGCGCTTCTTAGTGTACTTTATTTTATTTAACATCTTAAACTTATTGCTGCACTTTCCTGTATTTAGGCGACCACACATACTTCGTTGATGTATAATGGGTTGCCTATTTTATTTGTAACGAGCTGGTCCCTGCGCTCGGAGATTTTTGCTCATCGTTCCTTATCACTATTCGCTCAAACAATTTTCGTCCTTATTATGAGCTTTCTATAATCTCCACATTTCTATTTGCAGTTAATTTACTCCCAGTTTCGTTGATTTCTCTAACTTCCTTCCTTCACTCACTTTTCTATAAATATATTATTGATGCTTAATCACTTTGCTCGTGTTTAAATCTCACTCGAAACGGCCCAATTTAGGCTTTGATATCGGAGGAATGACACACCCACTTAATGAGTAGGTGCCAGCTCAGGCATGAGTAGTGATATCACAGCAAAAATAATCTACATAACTTTGACCAAGAATAGTATTCGAGGGACTATTCAATGACCCAAAAACACCACCGAATATCGACGTTTTTCTAATAACATATTCACTTCGATACCTTCTCGGAATATATTGATGGTGCCATAATTATATACAGATTGTCCGAAATCCGTTTTGAACATAGGAAATTAATGAGTGCGACAAGGAAGACATAAACAAAATGAGTAGCAGGACAAAGATAGAACGTAATCATAGCTAGCTAAAATTAAGTCAATGAAACAAAAACACTCCTGTCAAATATTTTATCTGTCATCAAGAGTATAAAGTGAGGTTTAAATAATTAAAATAATTATGTGAATAGTAAACAATAGTATATTTAAACCTCACTTTATACTCTTAACAACAGCTAAAATATTTGACAAAAGTGTTTGTTTGTTTGATTGACTTAATTTTAGTTGAAAAATTTAGCTAACCATGATTACGTTCTGTCGTTGTCCTGCTACTCGTTTTGTTTATGTTTTCCTTGTCGCACTCATTAATTTCCTATGTTCAAAACGGATTTCGGACAACCTGTATAACAGCAATGGAACAGCATGAATAAGAAAACAGAATGAGTAACAACACCCACGTTTGAGTAAGCTTGAGGCTTATTTTATTTATGACAGATGTCAACTAAATATGCCTGCTAAAATAATTTTTCTTTATAGCTCTCTCTTTCTTACTCAAACATGATGTTTTCTTGTTCATGCCATCTCATTGCGGTTATAACGGTTGTTCATTTAAATTCGTAATCAGAGTTGCCTGTGATACGTGTTTTACGTTTGGCAGTACTGAAAACATTCTAAAATTGCAGGTTATGATTTGCGTCAGTCTGTGACAAATAACAAACAAAACCTAACCTACTAACCTCGAATTTGACATAGACTGGCAATACACTTCTGTACTGCCAAACGTATAACACGTATCACAAGCGACTCTGATTACGAATCTAAATGAACATCCGTTATATAATTATAGCCCCATTGGTATATCACTCCTATTTTTTGATTGGTCAATAAACATCAAATTCTGGATTTGTATTGGTCAATTTTTGACAGATAACATCTATTGATTTGAGTTGTAAGTTCTTTCATGAATTTCTTGTTTTCCATACTATATTTAAATACAATAGCTTTTTTATTAAAATCGATAAACTATAGCCAGAATTCCAATTTTCAATAATGTCACTTTAATTCGATCTAGATGGCTTGCGTTTAATACAATTTTAAATATTTTTGATCAATTGACACCTGGTGTCATATCACAAATTTATTTTAAAAAGTAAAAATAATCCTTTGATCACTATTGAACTAGAAACTATGGCGCCACATTTCATACTGCAATAATTACAACTACAATGTTGTAGTAGCCAATGTGAAAATAGTATTTAAGAAACAAATACTAAAAAATTCTGTAAAGGACTTTAGACGGAACTGCCCTCGCAAGTACAGCATGTATCGATCGCTGTACATTGATATATGATATACTGCTCTTTGCGACTATCGTTAAATGCACTGTGCGCGATCACTTTACCTATCCGTTGCGGTGCCTACGGTCCGCAGCGATTGTTTCATGTTTCTTCTGTTTTACGATGCCCTTTTTATGTTGGTTTCTATTTTCATCAATAGTAAAATCCTGAGCTGTGTACAAAATATTAGTTTTATCGATTTCTGCGTTAAAGCAAAAATAGCAACATTAATTTTTCTAAGGCTCACCCTATATATATTACACAGGAAGTATATTCTATTTAAGCTAGGTAGACATCTAATGCGCATGCAAAATATCGTTTTCTTTCAGCAAGTTCTTTTTGACCTATACCGCCGACATACGAACAGACAGACGGAATTGACAAAATATTTTTTTCGTGATCTAGGAACTCTAAACGTGAAGATCTGAAGAAATCGTGTCTAAAAGTCGAAGGAAGTATTGTAATCGCGAAAAAACACTTTCCGAGATTTTTTCTGAGCTTCATATTTCAGGGTCCTAGATTGCAAAAATAGGTTTCCTCAATTGCGTTTGTCTGTCTGTCCGCCTGTTGGCGGTGTAAGTTTAAAACTATTTGTTGGACGAAGACTATATTCTGCATGCGGATTATATGTTTATATAGCATGAAATCGAGAAAAATGCTGTCAAATATATACAGGATGAACACCTTAAAAACCAAAATTCCGCCTATTTATCCTTAACTCAAGAACTATTAGTTAAATAAAACAAATATTTGCATATGGCTCAGGTTTTCTATCTTTGATGAAAAAGAGCTTATTTTCGACCCAAAGTATACAGGGCGAACACCTTAAAATAGTTTAAAAAAAATATTTTCCAAAGTTTTAGTTTTAAAATTTCTAATTGCGAGGGAAGTTTAATGTTAACCTCTTTAGAGATTTTGTGAATACAAATCAGATTAATTTTTAGAGCTTATTGAGAAACCTATTTTTTTTAATTTTTAAGAGTAGCCTTATTTCTGCACAGTTCTCACAAATTTCAATTGTTCAATTAAAAACAGTCCTGGAATTGTCTTTAAAGTTCGATAGATTTATTAGTCCAGTCAAATGGTAGAAAATAGGAGAAAGTTTTGGTGGAGTTTTGATATTTGGTTCCTATATGTTTTTTGCGTCGCTGAACACGAATATCAGGTTTTCCAACAAAAATTTTGATCGGAAACACGTTTTTTTAAAGGAAAAACGGTGTAAAAACCGATTTTTTTAGTTTCTCTAAAATTACTCTAGAACTATGGTAGAAAATAGGGGAAAGTTTTGATGGAGTTTTGATATTTGGTATGCAGTTATTTGTTTTCGTGCAATTGGTATAAAGTTTCTAATCGAATTTTGCTTGTAACTCTCTTTAAAAGTTGTTAAAATTTTAATGTTTATTATTAATACCCATTATACAATTCTAATTAAATCTCGTTCTATATACTATTATGAATGTCGCTATATAAAGCTATACTTTTTATTAAAATCTTGCCCTTTTAAATTCAATCATAATTCTTTAATAATAATAAATCAAATTCTCTTATCTCAGGTGGTTCGCCAAATCAAGATCTCTATCTATTAATTGAATGTCAATATTACAGTTAATGACTTATACTGTCAAAGTGATTTCGAAATCTCAACAAACCAAGTAACCTGACAAATGTATCTTACATTGACATTTACTATTATTCAAAATTACCTATGTAAGTACTTACTCAACTTTATGTTGTCACTTTTAAAATTGACAGTTATTTAAAATGTTTTGTCAACTTATCTTAACAAACCTTAATAGCTGCTTACGCTTTCACTGCAAACACCAACCACCACTGGACCTTATCTTCAATAGCCTGCAGCACTCAATGTATCTACCATTCACTAACAACAACCCCTTTGATGGTACATGAATCCTTTCAACTTCCTCCGATCTGTCAAACCAACTGCTTAAATCTCCAATTTCAGTCCTGTCACCTCCTGGATGTCACCGCCGTACGGTGCTAGTTCCTGCAACCACCCTCTGGTTCTGTTAAGTCACGTTAACTACCCTAGCATCAAAATCCTGTCCTGGCTCCTACTGGAAAGCACTGTTCCTCCCAAATGTTACTGCTCCTTCTAGATGTCCAAGTCACAGCTGTCGTCCCTTTTAGATGTTTCCACCACACGATTCAAATCCTGGTAAGTTTCTTTGTTTTGATAAATTCCAATTCTAACTTTGTTCCATTTATTTGCAGATGGTCTAATGTCTCAAGCAACATACACCAAATATCCAAATCAAATTATAAACTGTAAAATACCTCTTCTTATGTCTTGTACGTATGAATAAATTCAAATTCCATTAACTAGTATTAAGTCCTTTATTCTATTTCCAATTACTTGTATCTGTAGCTCTTCTTATTACACAATATCACAATATTCTTTCCAATTTGTAATATTTTATTTGACCTTCACCTCGGAGATTTGTTTTAAGCCTTTTCTTAATTTGTAAGTACAAAAATTACACAAATTAAGGCAGAGATTCGATTTTTTATTCTTAGAAAATTATATCTAAAATACGTACATGTTTTTATGAGTTGTTTTATGTAACTAACTTTTAAACAAAAACTTGTTCTGATTGGATACTGTTCTTACTGCACCCTTACATATAATAAATTATCCATTATTTACAATTTAACAATTCACATTATTATTATAACACATTTGTCAATCGTTACCTGGGCTTGTATTTTATTAAAATTGTATGTAACTATTAAATTAACATATTCAATCAATACCAAAATCTCTTCTCTCATTGTCTCAATTAAATTTATTAATAATGTTTGAAAATTTTAACCCCAATCAAGATTTAATTATATCATTCTTCCAATCTTATTTGCTTCAAATATTTCTTTATTTAAATTAATTTCACTGCCTTATGTATCATAACAATACAGTGTGCCCTAGAATTGATGTTACAAGCGGTGCGATGGATTAAAAATTTTAAGAATATTTTCAGTTTTCGAAAAACAAGTCGGGCTTGCAATTGAAGCCAAAACTATTTTCTTTTCAGATTAAACAAATTAAATTGGATTTATTATAAACGACGGTTTAATCTAAGTAAGCAGACCTTGTTAAAATTTTGTATAGGGCCCTAATTTCTCATTTTTTAGTAAAATTTTGCTATGTTAGGAACAAAAAAGATGATTACCCTGAAAAGAAAATAGTTTTCGCTTGACTGGCAAGGCCGATCTGTTTTCAAAAACTGAAAATATTCTTAAAATTCTCTTTAAACCAAGCAGAACTTAGGACACACTGTATATATAAAAACTTGGAACTATATGGATTGGTTCCAGACCAGCATTTGCAAACATAGAAACGTCTGGTACTTTTTTTTTTGCATACATTGATGCCATACTATCTGTTACAACTTTTTATATACCTTTAATGACTCATCGAATGTTGAATGCGGGCAGTGGCGTAGCTAAAACTGTTGTGCTTTTCCTCAAGATATTTTAATTTGTTTGGAAAATTTTCTATTCCATATAACTATGTCCTTAAAAATCAAATTTTTATCTGCATAAGTATTAAATCGCAACTGAATGTTATAAAATCCAATAAATGTTTGCAGGGTATAAACTATAAATATATTCTCTTATTGAAAATAACTTATAAGGTCGTATTATTCTTCAAAGAGATAACAATTTCATATCAGTTTCTACCGGTGTAACTTTCAGTGCCGAACAAAGAAGCTAATTTTCAACGTATCAAATGCTTTCTGTAATATATCAAAAGCAAAAACTTTTGAATTTCAACACAAAAAAAACAATGTGCAACCTGTGAAAATGTGGCAAGTATGATATAAATTTCCAGGTAAATTTCTTAACATTACAGAATGAATTAACGAGAATTGTGTGGCCAGTTTTTAAACAATTGTTATAATTTTGAATTAATAGCAATTTATAGTTTTAAATTTTAGTTATAAGTGCGTAAATTTATTATATTTTAATTGTAATTTTCTTTTGTAGTTTGAGTTTAAAAAAAAAATTTATAAATAAAGTTTGCGCGGCACTGATAAAATCACTTGCTATGATTATCTACTTTCCAATAAATAATAACAGATTAACAATTTATTTGCACTCATAAAATCTATCAATATAATAAATATTTTTTTCTGTTTAAATCATAAGAGAAATAAAAAAGTACAGAGACGCAAACAAATTTACTAATAAACGTCCCATTTTGAAAACAAAAATAGTCATCACTCTTGCCATTAAGCAGTTACTGTTTGATCTGTGTTATTCATATGTCATCCACTAGTCGTCCATCAATAATAACGAATAAGATAGTTAATGGAAGTTCTAGAACCATCTCCAGAAAATATTTGTGCTACACTGTTTTCACGTTTCCTTTTAGTTAAAGACTTTTTCTTCTACTCTAACAATTTTGTGTCTTGAAAATAAATAGTTAATGTTTATTTCCTTATTCTACGAACAGTAGATCCTGTTTATCAATATGTGCCAGATTAAATAAATTTTCTACAAAAATTTATCTCACCAATTTTGACAGAGCCACTTGGAAATGTTATGTAAAGAAACAGAGTATTCCAGTCTTCTGATATCACATGGCAATGCTATGAGAATATGTGGGTAGGTGAGTGCCGGGGTGCGTACATGTATAGCAGTGGTTAAACTTTACTTCCTACAAATGTGATTGGTGATTGCCCTATCCGAAGCTCTTGAGAATTTTCAAACAATTGCTACAATTTTCTTCAGTCGTAGTTTTTCCAACAATATTTGAAAAAACCATTATTCTAAACCTCATAAAAATTCTTTTGATTCAAAATGATATCACTGTGCTGTTTTAAATGGACACGCCGATGTCTTTTGATGGCCTTTAGCAATTTATAACCCTCTACGTTGGGTATATCAGTTTGTTTTAATTAGATAGATTTTATAAACTAGTTAAGGAGGTTTTCATAACTCGTAGCCCCCCCCCCCCACACACACACCTTGATAAAATAGAACGCCATACACGCTTTATACATATATTAAACCAATATACTCTATACTATACTTTAATATTGAAAACTAATTTTGAAAAATCAAATTGTTCTCGTTACCTTTCTTTAACTGGGCACAGTCTAATGGGAAGTTCGCTGCTCTTTGATTGTTAGCCTAGTACTGTCAATACTGTGACTCAGTCAGTGCAAGGAAACACTTGATAATTCGAGAGGAAATTATCGGCAAAGGAAATTACGCATGCCAGCTCTCAACCTGCTATAGCCATGAAATCGCCCGATGATCAAATGTAGCGACAAGCGCGTAACTAGGAATAAAGGAAATTACGGATGTTAAATCTTCCGTAGCGGTGGAATCGCTCGCTGGTCGAATGTAGCGACAAGCGCGTAATTAGGAATAAGGAAATTAGAGATATCAGCCATCAATCTGTTATTGCCATGAAATCTCCCGCTGATCGAATGTAGCGACACTTGTTTAATACGGAATAATAGTATATTATGATACGAGTTTTATAAGAAGCCCTCAGTCTGCTATAGCGATGAAATCGTCCTCTGATAAAATGTAGCGACAAGCGGGTAACTAGGAATAAAGGAAATTACGGATGTTAAATCTTCCGTAGCGATGGAATCGCTCGCTGGTCGAATGTAGCGAGAAGCGCGTAATTAGGAATAAAGGAAATTAGGGATATCAGACATCAATCTGTTATTGCCATGAAATCTCCCGCTGATCGAATGTAGCGACACGTGTTTAATACGGAATAATAGTATATTATGATACGAGTTTTATAAGAAGCCCTCAGTCTGCTATAGCGATGAAATCGTCCTCTGATAAAATGTAGCGACAAGCGGGTAACTAGGAATAAAGGAAATTACGGATGTTAAATCTTCCGTAGCGGTGGAATCGCTCGCTGGTCGAATGTAGCGACAAGCGCGTAATTAGGAATAAAGGAAATTAGGGATATCAGCCATCAATCTGTTATTGCCATGAAATCTCCCGCTGATCGAATGTAGCGACACGTGTTTAATACGGAATAATAGTATATTATGATACGAGTTTTATAAGAAGCCCTCAGTCTGCTATAGCGATGAAATCGTCCTCTGATAAAATGTAGCGACAAGCGGGTAACTAGGAATAAAGGAAATTACGGATGTTAAATCTTCCGTAGCGATGGAATCGCTCGCTGGTCGAATGTAGCGAGAAGCGCGTAATTAGGAATAAAGGAAATTAGGGATATCAGCCATCAATCTGTTATTGCCATGAAATCTCCCGCTGATCGAATGTAGCGGCACGTGTTTAATACGGAATAATAGTATATTATGATACGAGTTTTATAAGAAGCCCTCAGTCTGCTATAGCGATGAAATCGTCCTCTGATAAAATGTAGCGACAAGCGGGTAACTAGGAATAAAGGAAATTACGGATGTTAAATCTTCCGTAGCGGTGGAATCGCTCGCTGGTCGAATGTAGCGACAAGCGCGTAATTAGGAATAAAGGAAATTAGGGATATCAGCCATCAATCTGTTATTGCCATGAAATCTCCCGCTGATCGAATGTAGCGACACGTGTTTAATACGGAATAATAGTATATTATGATACGAGTTTTATAAGAAGCCCTCAGTCTGCTATAGCGATGAAATCGTCCTCTGATAAAATGTAGCGACAAGCGCGTAATTAGGAATAGAAAAAAATATGTTTTTTAGATCTCTCGTTGTTCTTGCAAGTATTTCGCACCTATTTCTTGTCATTGAGACAGCACCATAATTTCAACAAGTTTCTCGATCTTGAAACTTCAGAATCAATGTCTCAAGCTGATACAGAAAACAATATAGAAAATACTAGAATCTTTATCAATTTCTTCTTTGTGGTCAGCATAATGTCGCTGTTTATTCTTAGACTTTTAGATATCTAAGAGCTCTTGTAGGTATCCATTTTCTTCTTGTTGTTTCCATTAATCCAGTGCCATAATTTGACCGAGTTAAGTGTCCTTCTATCTCGGATATAAATAGTTCATGTCTGGGTTCCATAAACAACCATGGGGAAGACTAGAATGTTTATCAGTTTTTTTGTGCCCAGCATAATGCCGTCGTTTGTTCTTGTCATTTGTAAATTTCTAATTGTGGGTATCCATCTCCTCCTTCTTGTTTCCATTAAGCCAACTTCCTAATCCAAAGTCCAGTTTTTTACTGTCTTGGATGTACAACATATACAACAATGGAGAATATTAGAAACTGTATCAGTTTTTTCCTTGTGCTCAGCATAATATCGGCGTTTGTTCATGTCTTTTCTAGATGTTGTAATTGTTTTTGCAGATAATTTTTCATTATAGCTGCTTCTAAATATACGAAGTGACTGACTACTTTTTAGCTTTCAATCTTTAAGATGACGCGTTTGTTATTGCTTCTTCAGCGATTATTACTCTTGCTTTTTTGTAACCCATGAAGAAACTTTGGGAACTCTTCAGGAGTGTTGCAGGTAGTACTCTGGGTTCCTAGCATTTCTTTAATACCTGCTGTTGTTACTTAAACAAATTCTTCATATTGCTCTAGTAAGCATATGTCTGAACTTGTCTTCATGCTTATCTTTTATTCAATACCGCTGGATGTCTCTGTTTAATATTAGACTCTTTTCAGTCATTTTAACAACCCGTGGCATGCTGGATGATCTTCTAGCGGGCAGCACAAAGTCTATCCGCATGAAGCAGAAGACGGGCAAATACGTGACGGTGGGGGACATTAGCATCGTCATTTTGATAGTCTTCGTTGGAATCTTTGGAACACCATTCAGGATTTCGCATTTTCTATCTTACATCGATTGTCTCAACGAGGTACATATATTTTTACATTTTCATTGCAGCGAACAAATCTACATCGACCTTACAGGTTGATTCCATAATCGTCATCTCCGACGCAAAACGGGCAAGAAAGTTCTCCATAACAGGCTTGTGCGTGATATTTGGGGTAGCCACTGCGATTCTATGTTACGACCTGGCCATGTGGTGGAACATCGGGGACAAATCGATTGAGAGCGAATTCCTGATTGGCAATTACATCCCCTTTTACATCTCCTACTACGTGGTGCTACTTCTGGAATGCCAGTACTGGCACATGATCTACTGCATCCAGCGTAGGCTGCAGCTGTTGAACGGGTGCTTGCAGATCGGCGGCTACACTACGCAGGACGTCATCCAGAGCGTGGAGAACAAACCGTTTAGCATCTTCAAGCCGCCATCAAGCTTGCACCAAGGCAACCTGGCCATCACCCCGAGAAGCATGGTAAACGTAATCGACGCGTTGGGCAAGAGGCAAACCATGACAGACATCTTCTTCTTACGAAATGGTAGGTTTAATTTTCATTAAACTTGTTGTATCAGCACACGTAGGTTCCAGGAAAGAAAGTACGAAATGTGGCTACCAGTGATTATATGGTCAACCTCACGCGGGCCTATTTGAAGCTCTGCGACGCAGCTGACTGTGTCAACAAGTGCTGTGGCCTTTCTGTTTTGGTAAGTTTTTCTGTTTCGTTGGATAATCGTTACATAACCTTAACCTCAGATCATCCTCACGAGCTGCTTGCTGCACCTCGTGGTGACCCCGTACTTTCTGGTTCTGGAAATAACTGGAAGAAGAAACTTCCTCTTCGCCACGTTGCAGTCGGTCTGGTTAGCCACTCATATCGCTCGACTGATTCTGATTGTAGAGGCGTGTTATGCGTGCACTACTGAAGTAACTAACTGATTGGACACCTTTAGAGTCTCCAGTTTAATTGTTTAATTTTAGGCAAGCAACACTCGTCCACTGGTTTGTAAATTGCTTTGCTATGACTTTAACGACCATTTAAAGAAGCAGGTAACTAGCATTGAAGTAACCGATTGAGCTCAACTTAATCTAACATTTATAGTTGGAACTCTTCGCCACCGAGCTCTACCACCGCAAGATCGAATATACAGCTTGCGGTTTGGTCAAAATTGATCGCGCTCTGATAACGTCCGTAAGAAATTTAAAGTGTGTGTCTTTCTTGTTATGGTAACTGTTGCGACTTTTAGATAACTGGAGCAGTTACTACATATCTCGTAATATTGATACAGTTTCAAAAAAGCGATGGGTAGCTTTTGGAAAGCAAGATTTAAATTTTTGCAGCCTTGGTAGTATTTAGATTGTAAATATGTGTATAGATTCCATCCACTGTAAGCATGTAAAAATCTTATAGTAAACGTTTTTCTCACCATTTAAATTATTTTTAAAAGTGTAAATTTGTAAGAGGTTATACTTGTATTTACAGAAAGTTTTTTTTAAAGATTGATTTTCCCAAATTTACCCAAAAAGATCGAAAACCACGAAACAATGCACTCACTGTCTCCCATATATCTTATTACTGACTGAAGGATGCGAGTCAACGGTCCCGCGTATTTGCATGCTGCGACAACAAGAAGAACTAAAATATCGCCTCTGCTACCGCTCAGGGCGCGAAACTCAGCGACAATTTAAAACTTTAAAATGTCATAACACTAACACCAATTTCCAGCTGTGCTATGAAAGTGCGAGAAACAGAACATCGCATTTTTACTACAATCCCACAATAGACCTAGGACCGGTGTGGGGTTAAGCACTCCAGAATCTTCACTTCCTTCTCTCAAATCTAACTTAGAAGAAATCAATAAATCCTTAGCTTTGTAGATAAAGCCATACAATTCTGGTTTGCTGTCTACGGAAGTAACACGTGTGTCCACACAGAGGACCTTTTCTACTTTAATTCAATTGGCCTGTACCTTATGTTCATTTCAGGTGGATTATTTTCCAAATGATGAGAAGTAACTACTCGCAATAGAAACGAACTGCGGGTGACTCCAAGCACAACTAGCCCATATGTATTTTGCTATCACAGAATCTCAAAAATTCATTCGGAAGTGATGTAAAGCCGTGGCTTCCATGTTACTACGACATGTAGCATGTAAAATATTCCTTGCTCAGGTTGGAACTCCTTAGTCTCGTCAAAATTCTAAGTAGGACTAAGGTACCTGGTACTCTGCATGCTTAGACCTTGCCCACGGGGTTGGCAAAGAGGGCCTATAAAGGCAAACTTGCTTGACATAAGTCTCTCCACAACTAATACTACCTAACCAACTACTCTGGTAGAATTTTGATCCTTTTGGAACACGCTTGGGTATTTATACCTATGTACACAGTTCACAAAAATATCGAATTATTTTCAAACATCTCATCTCTTCGACCGCCAAACTTCTTTGGTGGTCGTGACCCCTGTAGTGAGGCTTTTTTTAAGTCAATGAGATAGTAACCTTACTGAGGCTGCGATAGAAGAGTACTCATAAAACTACACATTGTGTAGTTAGTAACAGGTATGGCTTGTGAAAAGCGAAAGTAGAAGACTTTTCTAACTTTATATTTGTGTTCCATTTTTTCTCGATTTTCACATATATTTGTAGTTTTTACTACGGTTACTATAGCTTCTTAAATCGAGTACTTTCCGATTTAAGCAACTTTTCTATATCCTTGTCAAACCCTGCAGTTGATTATACCAGGTAAAAAGAATTTGGCTGAGTGAGATCTGGTTTATTCAACTAGAAGTGTGACGTCTGCGCCTGTACAAATTAAATTTACCCATAAATAATGTGATTTTAAACGCCATCGAATTTTGTCACAATTGACGCCTGACCTCCACCGCAGTGAGACTTGTGGGAAGGCCAACGGCCCAGCGATAGGCGCATCCCTACCGGAATTCTCCCAAGTAAAGATTCAGATGATGTAGAACTAGAAGGGTATACGAAGAAAATACTCGGCCTGTGAAAGGCACTTGAACTCAGCAACTAGTCCAGTCTAGCTCCACCTGGGGAAGCCCTAGGCCCTCTGAACTTAGTGGAACCGCCGCAGCTAGAGAAGATTTTATCGTCGCGCTCAAAGCCATTGCTTGATCTTGATAACCAAATTTTAGCCAGAGCCGAAACTCGAATCCGCGTTTCCCTCCAACGAAACGAGCCCGACGCCCCGATCCGAACTTCGTCTTACCCCAAAAGACTATCGTCGGGCCAGTAGAGCCCTTCCAGAACCCTAACTACTTTCTTGAACTTGAACCTTTGCTTCTGGCTAGTCGATCTTTGGTACCAGAGAATACTTCCAGAACCTGCTTCGGTGCGCCCATATCGGTACCGAAGAATTCCTCCAAAATCAGGTTCCGAACCCCCATCTGGCGCGCCGAACTTTTGTACTAAAGGAAACCTTTAAAAACCTGTATTCAAGTCACCTTGCGCGACGCCGATCTCAGTAATGAAGGTCTATGCCCTCTTCTGCTATCAGCCGGCACAGGGCTCCGTAATTATGCCAAATACGGCCTTATAAACGCATTGCAAGCTTAACCACCAACGTAGGTAACTAAAGGTATAACTGACGTGCATGTGGAGACCCTCCTGACCATCGGCGAAACCCTGCAACGTCACCGTTTCTTCTGTATTTTAATTGTACATATGTTTTATGCTTAAGTTTACTCACAAAAATTACATGTAATATGAAGAAACATATACTTAATCTTTATAGCGCGTTCTGAATCAAATCACTCGAATCAACTGACAAAAGAAATAAACTCTTGGCAGCTGACTACCTCGAAGCACTTACATACGAAAAATCAATTATAAAAATACTAGCCGGTACTCCGCATTATAGAAGAAAACTCTACCAGTGATTGTGTAATTTCTCCCCGCTCTTGTCTGTTGGTCAAGCTTTTTACCACAGTCTGTGAAAACGTTGCTTGACACAGAAAAGCGTTAGCTGGTGTAAGCTAAGACAGATTGGTTTATCATTTCATATCTAAACATGACATTTTTCTAATCTTATCTTATCATGTTACTAACATATTTTCTTCCCAATATTTGTGACAGCCCTATTTACAATTTTGTTCATGCTCAGGATTATAATTCTATGGGAATATAAAATCCTGTGTATTCAGCATAAGACGTCTGGTCGAATGAGAAATAGTTCACTTGACCAGAAGAAAACGCTACTATTGTAGCTCTCTTCCCCCTCCAGGAGGTTGTACTTTCTGCTGTCCTTCCTTCCTCTCTTATATTTTGGTGGAACATTCACCTCAATCTACTGAAAAGTTCATTGAAATAAAAAGGTGTTAACTGGCGAAGTGAAGACTAGGCATTGTTGCCATTTTATATATGAACATAATCAATATTGTTTTGTTTGCTTCTATTCAATATCATAACCCCATGGAGCCCCAAAATCAAGTATTATTGTGCAATCATGTTCACCGAAGTATAGAAGCTGTTTAATTAGTCAGCTCTTATAAAGCATTTAATAACGTAAGAAGCAGTTTGTCCACATATATTCCGTTCACATCTTTTTGGCATGAAGGTTGGCCTTGGATTTTTGTTGTTAAGTTGCCCATGAACAAAACAATAATTTTTATTTTGTTGTATAACCTGCATAACCTCCAACAAATTTACTGTCACTTGACAGAACATAATATTGTTGCCAGATGGACTGCTTACTTTAATGGTACATGTGGAGAAATGTTTAAAATCTAAAGTTTTGCAAGACATTCACGTACATAATTAAAAATGTCTCTAATTACACAATTACTGAAACTGGATACATACATAAAAATTACTAAGTTCAATTTTCTATTCTGCTTAAATATGACAACTTTGCATTTGAAGATGTTTTATCATATTTTCTAACCTAAAATCATTTGGTAACCATAGCATCAAATATAAACTTCATTTAAACACAACAAAATAATTTTCATCATCATTAAGTCTTCAGCCCGTAGGCTGGTTTGTCACAGCTAACCATTCTTGGCAGTTCATTGCCTTTCTTTTAAGCCCTTCATAAGTGGCACACTCCGCATCTTCCATAATTTGTTTGATATACTGGTGACGCGGCCTTTCTCGAGCATTTCTTCCTTCTATTTCCCCTTCTATTATGGTCTTCATTAATCCATCTCGTCTAAGTATGTGCCCTATCAGCTCACCTCGCCTCTTCTTTATGTGTTTCCACAGTCGTCTTTAATAATAATAATTTTACACAGCTAAATTGGGGAAACTATCATGGCCAACCTTCATGCCAAAAGTAGGTAAACGGAGTTTAGAGATTTACTACTTATTGCTTAATTGCATAATTTGCTACTACCTCTCCTAGATTGGTTCCCTCTCTCGAATGTTGTAACTGCATCTTCTGTTTTTTCTCTTTCCTCTCTTATCTGTTGGTCTGACATTTCACCTCAATCTTCATCTAATTGAGTGAGGAATAGTCCATCTAGCCAGAGGAAAGTTCTACTACTGATTGCTAAATTACATAATTTGCTACTAACACTCCTAGATTTATCTTTCCCCAGGAAGTCTACAAACAGGAGATTGCAGTTGTACTTTTCGTTGTCCCTCTTTTCTCTCTTATGTGTTAGTTAAAGAAATGATAGCAGTTTAATTCGCCAGCTCGCATAAGGCATCTGGTTACATGAGAAGTGGTAAAAGCAAGTTTCACAGTTTATTGTTTAATTAAATAATTTGCTGATATGATTTCTAGGTGGCTTCTCTCCTCAGAAGGTCTACCAACGGAAGGTTATAGTTGCATGTTATATTGTCCCTGTCTTTTCTCTTTAGGAGTGATCAACACAAAAGGGTATTTTCTTTGGTGAAGTGAAAGATATAGGTACTTCTTCGCCACATCGTATCTAAACATAACCAAATTAACTTTTATTTTATTCCGATTATTTATGTTAGAATGTTAATATTTACATATATAGCCAGTTTATGTTTGCATGCGTTGTTATTGTTAATTAGGCTTCACTATTGTAAACCAGCATAACGAAAAGTTTAAGCTTAGTGTGAAGCACTCAAATTTATATGTACAGCGATAAATGCAGCTTTATAGATGTTCGCGGAAAATGTCAATTTAGACAGCATGTTACGGTATTAAAATAACTTAGCGACACCCACGCGAGGTGAGTATCGCACGACTGGTTAAGTCCGGGAAAGGATGGCACGCTCGCCCTGAGATCCGTTAAAACAGGCTAAAGTCCTCGGCTGAAGCGCTCCGGGAGTTGGGCGTGGTTCAAACGGTACGTCACTGGGCAAACGTGGCGTGACATGAACGGGGTAAATCAAAAATAGAAGGGCGCCATCAAGTCTGTCTCTAAGTATACTCGTGTAACCGGACCTGGACGGTTAGAAGGGACGGAAAGTACACTGGGTACTACTTCCTGAAAGTACTCGAGAAATATCGGGCTCAGATTACAAATTCGAGAAATAGGTGCTTGCGTTACTAATTCGGGTAAGTACTGCCACTGCGGGGGCGTTGCCAGACCTACCTGCACACTCCAACGCTCAAGTGCCGTTGTACATCGATCTTGACACTAGTTGTTTAATCTGGAAAGAGCATGCAGAGGTCGTACACAATAAATTTCTTAATCACATAGGTATCTATTGACTGACGTTACAACAAAGAATCAAAGGGGCAACGAATATGCCGCCTTAAATAAACGTAGGGCTTAAATTAGTGCCCCCAGCTGGAGTTCGCGCGCTAATACTAGAACACACAAATCCATCAAACGTTCAATACCAAAACAACAGACCTTGGTCGGCCCGTTAAGCAAACTGCCGAACGTTATTGGTTAAATATGAATAATAAATACGGCCGAGGCCCACTACTTTACAGCGACCGTGTCGCGGGGTGAAGCCAAACGCAGAACAAATAGTTAATTATCGGTGAAGGTGCCCGGAGCACATAAATTGGCAGTAATTGCATCGCTTAACTGGACGTACACAAAGCAAAGGTTCAATGTTAAAAAAAACACATAAATTTACAACACAGTAATGGTTACTTTTAGTTCAGATACAAACAACGATTGATGTGCAGGTAAGAGCAATCAAAGTGTATCGCCCACAACGACAAACTCGCGTAATTGGGTCACGCACTACACAGCTGATTGCTCCCGCAAGTGAGCCTGCGACACGGCGCAGGCCACAACGACAAACTCATTTGATTTTGCCGCGCCCAAAGCTATGAATCACAAACGGCCGAAGCGTTTCAATTTACAACAATGGCGGCCAGAAATATGGTAATTTCATATGTTGCTACATGCATGACAATTCAGTCACTCTGCGAGCGACAAGTTAGACACAGAGTCATTAACACACATGGTAGTAAGTTCAGATCGTAAGCAAAATAGCTACTTGGTTACACAATATCTTAAAATGGTACCTGTGTTTGTTTGACGTTTCCTGAGCGGTGCGGTTCAGTACGGCAGGCTAGCAGCGCCTAATGTTAACTGCGGGGGCGGTACGAGAGCATTTTCTATGCTAACGAATCCGCCGGACGACGGCGTTTATTTTGAATTGGTCACACACATGCGACTGGGTACAACGAGAGAATTACGAGCACTCTGCGCGTCCTGCTAACAAATTTCCCAAGACCAGTGGGAAATGAAGGAACACTTCATAACGGCATCGCTGGACGCGGCCCTTGTAAAACCACAGGAAAAAGACACTCCACAACAACGTGCGTCGCATTCGATAGCTTTCAGCCTACTCCCTTCTGCTTGCAAAACATGCGAAGGTCTACCAACCGCGTAACCACGCGTAGCCTTAGCCAATCAAGAGGCGTAAGCTTCGGCGGAAATAACTGGATTTACGCGCGCAAACGGTGATAAAGGGTGGCCCAAGATGATCGAAGCGGGGCAGCCGCGTTGATATACAGAGTATTCGGATTCAAATGAACAAGAAGTGAGCTTGCGCCTGTGAGTTTTTGTGATAAAAGTTAAAAATGTTGGAATCAGATTTGAAGTACAGATAGGCTGTACAGAAAGCTTAAATAGTCAGCTTTGTTGCTGAAGGTTACAAAATGGCTTAACAAGCAGTCGCTTGCAACATTTGTCCAAAGGCACATATCTTCAAGCACCTTCCAGTGCATTGTACATGCGGCGAAATAAATTGAAGTGGTTAGAAAAACTTTGCAGTGTTTAAAGTTTTTAGTGTGTAGCAAGCAGTGTTTGCGTTTAAAGTAAAAGTCATTGCAATCGTTTGTAAGTTTACAATTGCAAAACATCTAAACAGTTTCGTGGCGTCCATTTGGTTACATGAATTCAGCCGACCGATTGTCAACAAAGCCAGCAAAGAGGGCGAGCCCGAGTAATATAAGGTCACATGATACAGGAAACGATTGCAGCTTAAGCGATAAGCGTGCTTCATAGACAAATGAAATATGTATGTGAATTACGAAGCCTGGTTGTTATATATGAAATTTAACAGCGGAATTTCATGCAGTTTAATGAATTAAAGTTGACTTTTATGTTTAGGAATGGCCATTCATACTAGGTTTTAATCCAGAATTTTCTTATTGTTTTATGTGTTTCTAAGATCAGTATATCTGTATTTATTTGTGTACGCAAATTACCTTTTCTTGTGCATGCTGTTTGAAGTCAGTTTCAGCCATAGAACGCTGTAGGCCAGCTTCCTGTTTTAACAGATATTGACTCTTCAAGTCTTCAAACCTATGGACATGTACGCACTTGTTCGTAAGTCGCGACAACCCGTCGCCAGAGTGGTCGTTAAGACGTGACGTCATAGAACGTACGTGCCGGGTTGCACGTAAACAAGCAGACATTGAAAAGCAGCAGCCGAGTTCTTCTATGAGTAATCGACTAAAGTGTTTAAATAAACCGGCACCAAACGAGACAGTGAAAATTAGAGATCTATGCAACATAGCAGAACAAAGCGTGCTTTAATGGAAAACTGCAAACTAAACGCAACAGATGTCGCTAGTTATTTGAATTTGCATGAAACGCTGTCCAAAATGTACTGAAACGAACGCGAAAGCGTCAATATTTAAAATATAAATGCTGGAAAATGCAAGGATTCGAAACAAACTCATAGAAACTCAAATTGTCTAACAGTATGCTCTGTTGTTTTTTTTACTTAGTTTTCTAGTTCTTTTCGGTTTTTTTCTTTTTAGTTTCTGTGATAACTGCTATATTGATTTTTCGAGTTTTAAAGATTTGGTTTAGTTCTGTTTCGTTATTTCCCAATCTTGTGACATTCCATGTGACCACGTTTTAGATTTTCAGTTATTCGCTCTTATTGACGCATGGTCGTTTTCCTTGTAATCCAGCCGAATTCTGAGGCTTGTCTTTGTTGTGATCCATATTGGAGCTGCCGAGTAAAATGTTTCTTTAAATGGACGGTTTACCGCTCCGTCCGTCGCAAAACCCCAAACCTGGAGGACCAAGTAATTTGTGTTCGAGGTTTCTCACTCCTAGACTGATCGTCTCCCTGGACTTTAGATTTTTCTGTTGTTGGTTCTTCCGCCTTCTTATTCTTTGGGACTTTGCCTTCATCTGCGTTAGAAGCTGTTGACCAGTTTTCATCTTGTAACCATAGGCAGGGGCTCTTATTGGATACTATCATCTGGTAGACCAGATGCACCTAAATTTGTTTATGACATTGTTACTCCTCCCACTCACCTTTTTTCAACCTGGATTGTGACAGTCTAAGAAGGGCTATGATAAGTAGCATGATTAAGGTTAAGTGGTAGTAACTGAGTATAGGATTTAAGATAAATGGGTCATGACAGATGCCTCTCTCAGTCGCCTCTTAGAACAGGCGGAGGATACCCTAGGCTTATTCTGCCCCCAAACCTGGACGGTTTTGGTTTAGTTTTTGACATAAAATTGCTGTAAATATTTTCGGCACGTTTTAATATATATTTATGCGAAGGATGTACACAATATTTATTGTCCCTAGTATAGAACATCGCATTATTTCTCAACAAATTTGAAGAACATGAAGACAGTTATTTCACAAATGTTTAAGCATAGTTCTTGAAAAATTCGACGTCTTTTGATCACAGATAAATTTTTGTATTAATAATGCTATACCAGCGACATCGCTCTTAAATTTTTATCCCCATAGACTTAGGTTAGGGTGTTACAGTATCAAATTGATTTAACGACACTCACGGATGAGCGAGTGCCGAATGCTAAACAAGTCCGGAAAACGTGCACACTTACCCTGGAAATCGTAAGAGACAGGCTAAAGACCGCGGCTCAAATACGCTCAGGGAGGAGGTGTGGTTCTAAACGAGACACCACAGGGCAAGCGTGTTGATATGTATAGGGCTTTGCCAAATAAAAGGCCGCCACAAGGTCTAAGCAAGGAGACCCATGCTTAACCGAACTTTGAAAGTCAAACGAGGCAAAACATACTCAAATACTACTTCTGGAAACAGTAGCGCAGCGACAAGCGCGCCGACCTACCTGCAACGCTTATACATCACGTCCGGGCTTCACCTTACGTCGATCTTGACACAGTGACTCAGTCACCCTGTAAAAAACATGCACAAGACATAGGAAAAATCAAAAGTCGCTAATCAGTTAATACATCTATTGGGCCACTTCACATGACCGAAAAACTTATAGTTGTACCGACGTGGTCGGCACGTACATCAATTTGGCACAGTGAAAGGAATAAATATTTAATGGAATAAACCCAGCTGGGAAGCGTCTTAACTCATAAACAACAAAGTACAGTCGCTGAATTAAAATCCGGGCGAGTCTTATAGACGATTTTTGCAATTTTTGGGTAATGTAAATTGGGATTTGCGTTTCTAGGTTAGCAACTGACAGTTAAACAATGAGGCATGCTGTCATATGCGAGTAATTATTTTGACTTTGACTAATTTCACCAGGTAACGTGATAAGTAAAGTAAAGTAAGATATACACTGAATCATTTTAAATGCCCGGATTTTTAATTCCGCGACTGTACAAATTGTACAACAAAGGTTAACTTCTACCAGTGAGTGTACCTCTCCTCGACTGAACGTCGGGCGGACAATAAGTCAACTTCGATTATATGGAAATGTCAATTGGCGACAAGCACATTTACTACATAAAAGTTAAATCTACACTTGAATGTACTAGGTTTGAATGAAGTATCGGACGACAACTAAGCAAGTTTTAATGCGATACAAACGTCAGCTTGCGGCAAACAGGTTTGTTACACAAAAGTTAATTACAATAAAGTGAATACTACCTTAATAGTGGGTCAGCCTCAAGACGCGGCTGCGTAAGTTGGCGGGCGTCGACTGCTGCTTTGCTACTGTTGAGATGGTGCAGGTGAAGGCAACGGCGTCCAAGAGAATATCCCCAGCTTAATCGCGGGACTAGATGCGTTCTGCCCCCTTGGAAAATTGAAACATCGGTACGGCAGGTAATTAGCTTACTCGAGAAAGCATCCCGCTCAAGGAGACGGATTAAAAGAGGCCACAGGCCTCCGAAAGTACTGAGTGGCTTAGTCCGGCACACTGGACATCACAACACCTCGAAAGAAACACAGCAGCTTACACGCGACGCTAGTCAAGAAGCGACTCTCGAAAACCAACGCTCAACAGGGCTTCGCGCTCAAACTCGCCGTCTGTCCCAAGGAAAAGACACAACGAAATTCTGCTGAACCAGCACAAAAGGAATATAGGGCGCCTCCACTCCTGAAGCGTGAAGACGCTCACCAAACACACTATATCGACTTGACTCTGCAACGAACCCAGACTGAAAGAATCGAACGACGCGACGCTAAAACGGAGCTTAGCGCTCAAAACTCGCTGTCTCCAGATGTAGGTGTGACCAATCACAGCGCAAGCTGCGTCGGAACCGACAACGCGTGATTGCTAGCAAGCGACAGAGGTAGAAGCTATACTATTTGCTCTCATGGGCTAAATTTTAAATAACTTGAAAATAGACGCTCTTACAACTGAAGGATACGCAGGTGCATGAAACAATGATGTAAAGATTGGCGCTGTGCGCCAAGCCTTTGAATGAAGCCAAAAGCCATGCTCGTGTCTGAATTTTTCTTTGAAGCGAGAAGCTGAAGCGTTATGCGATAAGTTATGATTAAGATGGCCCCGATATACAGGCAGGCTTGCCAACTCTGTCCCAAAACTATACGAAATGGTAATGTAACTCTATGAATTCAAGAAAAATAAAAAATGGCCTAACAACGGAATTAGAGTGGATGCTTCTTAGATTCAAACTAAGTATCACAAATTGCCAGTGGCGGCTGCTCATTAGAGATTCAGAGACTCTAACCTCCCAGGCGTCAACAGATAGGTCAGTAGAAAAAAGTAACTATTCTGTAATTGAAGAAATATTTTATCATCTATCCCACCGCTATAATACGGATGGGGCCATAATTATATACCGGTTGTCCGTTCTCAAAGTCGAACATAGGCGATTAACATTGTATTGAACATTTTTGCCGATTTCTGCTCGCCAATTCAACTTACAGGGAAGGTAATGGTATCAATAGAAAGATAAAATTATTACGCATCAAATGATACCAATAATAATATTCAAGATGCGATTTTTATTTTAAAATACTAATTTAAAACTTGGGAATTTTTAAATATGGCATGCCTTGCTTTTCAAGTTCGATAGCATTTGTCAAAAAAATGGTAATTATTTGCCGTAAATCAGCTATTTTCTGTCAACGTCTGTTAAAATTATCTAGAAACATGAATTATTTCAATGAAGAACGAATGAATGCACTAATGTTAATTTCCTATGTTCTACTTTGAGAATGGACACCCGGTATAACAGCAATGAAATAACATGAACAACAAAATAGAATGCTTGAGTAAGAAAGAGATGACCATACGAAAAAATTATTTTAGTATGCATGTTTGGGTGACATCTGTCATAATTAATCGTGCGTCAGGCCTACTCAAATATATGCTACTATGTTTATCTCTTTCTTACTCAAGCAATGCGTGTTATTTTCTTGTTCATGTTATCTTATTGCTGTTATATATAATTGTGGCCCCATTTGTATAACAAGGTTTAAGTAACAAGAACCGGAGATCGCTCTTCCATCCCTTTTAAAACATGTAACACAATACACAAGAAGTATGTCAGTATGACATGCGGTATGTGTCAACACATTCGCCCATATCATTTGCGCCAAGGTGTAGGCTCTCTGAAATCCAGCTCTGAATTTGTATAGGAATTACCGGAGAAAACGCGATCGCTGCAGAATCGGCGATATAGCAGTTTCAAGGTGACGCGAGGGCTCAAGTTTTTGTAACCACTATCGCTGCAAACGCCCAGTGTTTTCGCAAAATTTATAAGTATTGCCCTCCCGAAAATGTAACTTGATCCGAGAGGAAAGTTTGTACTGGCTCTGGATAGGTTGCGCAAGCTTGAATGAACTGCAAATGTAGGAAGCTGAATTAAAGTATTCTTGTTGTGGGTCGTGTTTGGATAATCTTATATGATATCGATAGCAGTTGAGGCGTGTTTATTTATCTGTAGTGATTTCGGTTGTTTCGTGCAGTTTTATTAAAAAAGTGGTGGATAATAGTAAAGTTCGGGCACTTCGGCGACTCGGTGAGTCAAGGTCGCTGAAATATATCTTTCCGAAAACCAGTCAATCTGGCACACCGTTAATGGCGTACTGGGTGATGTGGTTAGCATCACGCCTTTGACGACTGCCTTACTTTTCCTACTTCCCAACTGCGGTTTCAGCATAGCGTAACTAATATTCTCAACTTTAATTTTAAAAGCCTTTTCTTCAGAATTGGGTACATCCACAACTCTACAAAATTAAATTTTAAACAGTGTGCATGCATTATGTCGTCAGGAAATTAAGGAATAAATTAATGAAAACGAATTTTTGCCAATTCCAGGTGATAAAACAACAGATATTTTAAACCATTGTCTAATGGTTGTTATAGGTAAAACATCGACAGAATGTAGGTTGGTCATTAATTATTATAATTTTTACTTAGTTATTGCTAAAAATTAGAGAAACCTGGTAGCACTGTTTCGAAAGTGGGAGGCTTGCATTAAGCAAGTCCTCGGTTCGATCCCGCGGGTCGGGAATTTTTCCCCAGCCTTGACGATTGGAATCGGGCTCAGTGAGACCATTCACAGTTGGGCACCAAATTAACTGTGCTCTACTCACAACCACAGACCTAAGAGATAGAGTAACAAGGTCTACACACCACCTAGACACACACCTCACACAATGGTTGCTGCGCAAGCACAAAAGACACGCTCCATAAAACTTTGTAACTTGAATTCGTGGTAAGCTAAGCATTGTACCGCCAGATGCAAGCGTATAAAGCACCAACCTCTACATCGCAAGGTTACCGACAATACATGCATACATACATATTGCTAAAAATTAAGAACCCTCTAGATACAATTATCACAAGCCATCACTGCAAAGTGTGTTCATAGAAATAAGGCTCTTATGAACCGGAGTGTTCTCCTGATAAAGGGAGAATTTATGTTGACGATTTTTCTTTTCTTTTTTCTTTAATACAATACAAGGGGACTCATAGAACTACACATTGTGTAGTGAGTAACAGGTAAGGCTTGTAATATGCGAAAGAAGAAGACTTTTTCTAACTTTATATCTATGTTTCTATTTTTTCTCGATTTTCACATATATTTGTAGATCTTGCTAGGGTTGCTATAGCTTCTTAAGTTGAGTACTTTCCGATTTAAATACCTTTTTCTATATCGTTGCCACACACTGCGGTTAATTATACTATGTAAAAAGAATTTGGTTGAGTGAGATCTGGTTTATTCAACTAGAAGTGTGACGTATGGTGCTGTACAAATTAAATTTACTCATAAATAATGTGTTAGAATTTAAACGCCGTCGAATTTTGTCACAATTGACGCTTGACTTTCAACGCACTGAGATTTGCGGCAAGGCCAACGGCCCAGCGATGCGCGCATCTTTACCTGAATCCTCCCAAGTAAAGATTTAGATGATATAGGACTAGAAGGGTATAAAAAATGATGCTCGGCTTGTGAAAGGCACGTGAATCCAGCGACCAGTCTAGTCTAGCTCCACCTGGGGCCACCTAAACTTAGTAGAAGTAGCCTGGCGTTAGAGAAAGTTTTATCGTCAAACTCGAAGCCATTGCTTGATCTTGATAACAAAATTTTTGCTAGAGCCGACACCCGAAGCCGTTTCCGTTCAGCAAAATGAGTCCGCCGCACTGATCCGGACTTCACCTTACTCCAAAAGGTAAGCTGCCGTCGGACCACTAGAAACCCTCCATAGTCTGAACCACTTTTCTGAACCTGAACCTTTGCTTTTGGCAAACCGATCTTTGGTACCAGAGAATACCTTCAGAACCTGCTTCGGTGTCGAAGAATTACTCTAAAACCAGGTTCCGAACTTCCCATCTGGCGCGCCGAACTTCTGTACTAAAGGAAACCTTTAAAAACCTGTACCCAAGTAACCTTTCGCGACGCCGATCTCAGTAACGAAGGTATATGCCCTCTCCTGCTATCAGCCGAAACAGGGCTCCGTAATTATGCCAAATACAGCCTTATAAACGCATTGCAAGCTTAACCACCAACGTAGGTATAACTGACGTGCATGTGGAGACCCTCCTGACCATGGGCGAAACCCTGCAACGTCACCGTTTCTTCTGTATTTTAATTGTACATATGTTTTATGCGATTGAAATCGGGCTCAGTGAGACCATTCACAGTTGGGCATCAAATTAACTGTGCTCTACTCACAACCACAGACCTAAGAGATAGAGTAACAAGGTCTACACACCACCTAGACACACACCTCACACAATGGTTGCTGCGCAAGCACAAAAGACACGTTCCATCTAACTTTGTAACTTGAATTCGTGGTAAGCTGAGCATTGTACCGCCAGATGCAAGCGTATAAGGCACCAACCTCTACATCGCAAGGTTACCGACAATACATGCATACATACATATTGCTAAAAATTAAGAACCCTCTAAATACAATTATCACAACCCATCACTGCAAAGTGTGTTCATAGAAATAAGGCTCTTATGAACCGGAGTGTTCTCCTGATGAAAGGAGAATTCCTCTTTTCTCTTTTCTTTAATACAGTTGCGAAGACATGTAACTATTGTTGTATAATGTTGACCAGTGTTATCAACCTACGATCATATCTGATCTAAACTTCTTTTGTCACATTTGAACTCCCGAGACCAATTTTTTACTACTTCATAGGAAGAAGCAGAATCCCCAAGCATGCCAATCATATCTGTATTAATTTGTTTCGGCATTAAACCTTTCTTTAGTATTTAGTGAGTAATTAAAGCTCACTTTCTCTTATTTATTTCTCAAAATTTTCGAGCAACCTCTAATTTCAAATTGTACAACTTGTAAACTATTAAGGCTCAACTAATCAAATTTGGTCGTTTTCTGTCAACAGAATAACAAAACAATTGCGGTTACTAGGGGCAACATAATCCAAAACCACTGTAGTATGCTAGGAACAATAAATACAACCCTCGTATATAATACCATAAGAACTATTGATGTATCGATCAAATTAAAAGGTTACCTGAAAACATGTTGAATTAAGAGTTCAAACACCCACCAAACCGAGGAAAACTTGGCAAGAATATATTTTCACTTATAGTTTTTTTTGTATGAATACATAGATTAGATTAGATTTAGAGTAGAAAATGTCATATGAACATAGGTCGTATTCCATTTAAGTAGTTACTACAAGAGATCAAAGTTTTATTAATGTCGCAGTACATTTATAAGCTTAATATCAAGTAAACAGCGATTAAACAAACAAATTAGCGAATCGTATGCACGAAAAATTGCATGATTATCATTACGAACTTCATTTGAAACATTGTTAATTTTTCCAAGTAATTATCCAATAGTGTTTCTTTCAGCACTGTACACCAGCTGCTTTGAATGTCCCCAAAGATAATAATCCAAAGGATTTAAATTGGGAGATCTTGGCGGTCAAGTAATGGGGCCATGACGTCCAATCCATTAATCAGGATAGTTCACATTTAACCATGTAGTTGCTTCTTTTCCATAATGGGGTGATGCACCATCATGTCGGTACCACATGCGTTGTTGAATATGAAGTAGAGTGTCTTCTAACACCTCATAAAAGCTATTCTTGAGAAAATGTGCGTATCGTTCAGCATTTAAGCGATCATCCAAAACGCTGATTTCAAGCAATTGATTGTTGAAAATACCAGCCCAAACATTCACACTAAAACGTTGCTGAAATTGAAATTGAGTGATGGCATGTGGATTTTCGAGAGACAAAAATGATAGTTGTGCATCAGACTGTAGGACTTTGGTGATAAAATTTGGGTTGTCATTAGCTTGTTGTAACAGCCAGTGGCAAAACTCTAGACGTGGATCATAATCTCTTGGTTGCAGTGCTTGCACACGCTGAAAATGGTATAAATGTAGTTCCTCACGATATAGTGTCGGCCAGATAAAGTTTTGGGAAAGATGTTGTGTTGAGATGCATCGAGTATACTAATTGTCGGAGCATCAAAAGCTGCATCTATCACATTTTCTTCCTTATCAACATTGTGTTCAGCATCGTAGTCTTTGAAATGTATGACTAAATACTCTTCTAGAAGGCTGGCGTCTATTTTGATATCTACGTTGGTATTCGATAGTTGCACGGCGAGTATTGCCATTGCAATAGGTATCCCTAAAGAGACACAATATGCATATGCATATTCAGCTGTAGGTACTAAAACCTTCCATTTTGGAACAATTAACTTACTTGATTCAAGCTCTTTCAACCTTACGATGCAAGTGCAACAAATAAACTAATTAAAAATAACACAATCACGGCCTTCTAGATCAGCGTGCCTGCCGGCTCTCAGCGGCCTGTTCATTAGCAAGCTTTTCGAGTGATCCGCGTGGCGCTAGTTACCCGGGGAATGGTTACTAAATCATAAAGGTACCGCCAACTGTGCAAGCATATATCTTTTGTCTCTTTTAATTTGGGGTTTCTGTCATTAGTGTCTCACTCTCACTTTCTTACAATGTTCTGTCCTTTTTAATTTGGGGGAACAAAATCTTGGAATGGAATGGCGGTACCTTTATGTATTTAGTGACCTTAGAGGAATTGGAAGCATTGGCTCAGCGTTTAAACTGCAGATGGCTGAGCTGGCGCGGCGCATTTATAGTGCCTTGATAGAGAGAGTGGCGACAATAGGCACAATTAGCCACAAAAATGGCTGCCAATGGCCTACTAACTTTAAAAGATTGAACGTTTTTGAATGGTCATGGTTACACAACGTATAAATAACATGTTGGTGGCACTGTAAGTCTATGTCAAATTTGAAGTTATCAGGTTAGGTTTTGACACAAACTGACTCAAAACCTAACCTGCTAACCTCGATTTGGTATAAAGAAACAAAAGCATCAACAAATTTTGCCTCGTAATGGCGGCCGATTCGAGCGACCAATAAAAGCGAATACACTCTATTGTCGCCACTGTCTCATATAAAGTCACTGTAGGCGCATTTAGTGTACCGGTATAATACTGCAGTGAGGGTAAAGCAAACAGCGAAAAATTTTGGATCATTTTTTCATTGCTACCAAGATTTAATGATATATTGAAAAACATGGTTGGTAAAACTGACACACGAATTGTCAAATTCAAGGTTAACAGGTTAGGTTTTGTGTCAGTCTATGTCAAAACTAACGCAAAACCTAACCTGCTAACCTCGAATAATTTACCAAGAACAATTTACAAACGCCATCATGGTGAATAAAATTTTGACGTTTCTAGGTACACATTTTCGTTCATTGCCGGCAGGCATTTCTGCTGCGGGTGACACGCTAGCTTCACTTAAGTCTTTTAAATGCAAATAAATAATTTTATTAAAGAATATACAGAATAAATGTAGAACTAACATAATTTAACGTTTCAGTCACAGAACAATAATCCAGTCAACAAACCAAAACTGACAGATATAAGCTAAGTTTCAAACCACTCGAGTGGTTCTGAACTTCAATTCCCGGATATGCCGAGTCGCAACTGTAATGCTATTTGTCGCAAATGAACAGGCCGCTGAGAGCCGGCAGGCACGCTGATCTAGAAGGCCGTGAACACAATTATCAACATTGTAAGCAATTGTTTAATCGCTGTCAACTTGATATTAAGAATTTATTGATATTGTGGATTTAGTACGACATTAATAAAACTTTGATGTCTTGTAGTTAGGTAACTAAATAGAATACGACTTATGTTCATATGACATTTTTTACTCGAAATGACCTCCCCAACAAACTGTTGAAGTTTAGTCCGCCCGTTATAAATCACCGTTTTATAAAAATAAGCCGATGTTCCTGAAATTTTGCGTTCTGAACTTTTTTTAACGTATTTAGAAAATGTACTTTATCTGAATAAAAAATGTGTTTACCTACAGCTCGTGAGAACTCTTGAAGACCAATCCAACATCTTGGCATTAATATTTTCATCTTACAACCTTCCAAAGAATAATGCTACCTAATTTATACACATCTTGTATAGTCACCGTAGACACAAAAATTGCGTTAGGTCGCAAAAAATTGCACAGTCCTGATTTTTTAGGATGTTGTTACGCTAGATACCAATAGTGTAAAACCAAGTTTGCAGCTTCCAAAGACCTGTGCTAACTGCGTGGTGCTCGAAAAACCTTTTTTTCGGACTTTTTTCATTTTTTGTCTTATTACTTCTAAAAGGTGCGTCCTACGGAAAAAGGCGCTCTGTACACTTTTAAAGTAGATAACATTTTCTACAATTTGAGTGTGACAGCAGCTTCGTAGATCTAACCGGTCCCGCTTCAAAAATTGGCGATTTTTCCCAAAAAGTTCGAAATTGTAGTTTTAGCCGTCTTCCGAGCAGAATATCGGTTAAAATACTCATTCTGCGAGGAAAGTTGAAGAGCAGTTACATAGCTTTAATTTAAGTATAAGTAGAACCCTATAGAACCAATAGTTCCCTTGTTAACAGAAAAAAACGAAAAATTAAGGAAATCGAATTTTTCAAGAAATGGAACTTCTGTTATTATTATTACTATTGCACAGTTACCTATAGAATGTTATAAAAATGACATGAATTTATAAATTTAATTTATTGTTATATACAGTGTCCGCCAAAAAGTCGGCATATGAGAAAAAAAAATTTATTTTTCAAAAAAAAGTTTTTACGTCAATAATTTGTGATCGTCTAAAAACCTATTTACCAAGTGATGCTTATGTATTTATAAACTAGAGTTTTTTGAAATTGTCTAAATGTTTTTTAGTGTGGTTAACTGAACCATCCCAAGGCCAAAAAACCCCTAATTTTTTCAACTTTAGTTAAAAATCAATTTTTAAATTTTTTAAATATTTTTCAAAATTTCACATACTAAGACTTAATATTAAAGTTATTATTTTTTTATGTGAACACTTTAAAGATTTACAATTGGGAAAAATAATATAAAATATTAATTATTTCTGTATATTTTTTATTATTTACCGAAAAGTAGTATGTTTGCATAATTTTTCCGTTCTTTATTCAAGGTGCTTTTTAGGAGAAATATTTTTAAATTCTAATAAATTAATATCTACTTGAATGGCTTCTAGAACCTCTAATCTAGCCCTGTTGATCAATTACTGTTACAAAAGTCCTGTAAATGTTCTTTTACGGTTGTCTTTGCCCAATTTACATCTTCTAAAAAATCTCTTCATTTAGACAACTGTAAAAGAATAGTTATCGGATTTTTGTAAGAGTAATTCATTAACAGGGCTAGATTAGAATTTCTTGAAGCCATTTAAATAGAGATTAATTAGAATTGAAAAATATTTCTTCTAAAACGCGCGTTGCATAAAAAAAGTAAAAATTATGCAAACATACTACTATTCGGCAAATAATAAAAAATCTAAAGAACTAATTAACATTTTATATTATTTTTTATTATAAATTTTTAAAGTCTTCACATAAAGAAATTTGAATTTTATTATTAAGTCTTGGTATGTGAAATTTTTTGAAAACTTAAAAAAAATTCAAAGTTAATTTTTAGCTAAAGTTGAAAAGAATTAGAGGTTTTCTGGTCTTACGATTGTTCAGTTAACTAAAAAAAGCTCATTGAAATTTTACTTAATTTTAGAAACAGCACTTTTCGGATTTTGACAATTTCGAAAAACTCCATTTTCTAAATAAGTAGGTATATATGATAGGGGCTGAATAAGTGTTTAGACAAGTACAAATTATTGAAAAATTAAAAATAATTCTTTTTCTCATATTATGCCAACTTTTTGGCGGACACTGTATATAACAATAAATCAAATTTATAAATGTAATGTCATTTTTATAACATTCTATAGGTAACTGTGCAATAGTAATAACAAAAGTTTCATTTCTTGAAAAATTTTATTGTCTTAATTTTTCGTTTTTTCCTGATAACAAGGGAACTATTGGTCCTATAGGGTTCCACTTATACTTAAATTAAAGCTAAGTAACTGGTCTATAACTTCATTTTGCATGACTTTCCTCGTAGGATAAGTATTTTAACCGATATTCTGCTCGGAATACGGCTAAAACTACAATTTCGAACTTTTTGGGAAAAATAGCCAATTTTTGAAGCGGGACCTGTTAGATCTACAAAGCTGATGTAACACTCAAATTGTAGAAAATGTTATTTACTTTAAAAGTGTACAGAGAGACTTTTTCCATAGGACGCACATTTTACAAGTAATAAGCCAAAAACGGAAAAAGTCCGAAAATAAAAGGTTTTTCGAGCACCACGCAGTTAGCACAGGTCTTTCGAAGCTGCAAACTTGGTTTTACACTATTGGTATCTATCGTAACAACATCCCAAAAAATCAGAACTGTGCAAGTTTTTGCGACCTACAACGTTTTAAATGATTGGCCTATAAATGTCCTAGCAGTTCTAGGTTTAATATACTGTTTATTTATTTCTTTGAAGATCCGAAGCTTTTCAAATGTATATAAGGCACTCGACTGCAATCGTAAAACCCACTGACCCTGTAACAGACATAGGCAACCAAACCACTCTAAACCATTAATTTTCTTAACATCTGTTATGCGATGTCATATGATAAAACAATTCTAGCTACACCAGGGGTGGCGAACCAATGGCACGCGTGCCATTGATGGCACGCGGCAAAATAATTTGGGCACGGCCGTAATTGAGGAATTTAGGTACCTCATCGAAACAATATATTTTTTCGTCTACATAGTAACAAAGTTAATTGTGAACAAGGCTACCGGTGCCGGATCGGCAACAGACTGAGCGACAGAGATAGGTAGATTTCGCGCGATTTTCTGACCGAACGGATGAGAGTGAGCTAGCGCGGGCGACGCGGAGGGACGGCGAGAGGAGCGCTGTTACGCTTAGTTTGTAGTTCGCATGCAGTATTTGAAATAACTAGTTGGATTTTACTTCAAGCATTTATTTTGTAAGATTTCCCCTGGATCGTTAGGCATCCCTATTCACATTTATTTTTAAATATTGAATACATTTTCCCCTGCGTAGCTAGGCAACCCTATTTTCCTCTTGTGATAACATTTTTCAGCAAATTACAGCTATGTTGCTATCAATTTTGACCACTTTGCATTCCAATAGTTTTTTCTGGTGGTCCGTTTCCAATTTTTGGGAGATTTTGATAACCTGAGTTGAATTGCGTGTGGTAGTATTTTTCGACCTTTTCCATCCCAGCCTTCGCTTGAATAAGTTGGTTGCCCCTCAGCTTCGTGCTTCACCAGCTTAATTATAGTTTGGTTCATTTGTGAGGGAAGAATTTGGAAGCAACAAAAGCCCACTGAACGTTAGTATAATTGTTTATGGTTGCAATCCTTATGTTCACTACGCTCTTGCGAAATTTTGGGGCCCACTTTCGTTGTTTGCACGGCACTCCATGTTGTCCGCCACCTCCAGGTTAGTCTTCTTCAGCTCCCGCCTTTTAGCTCGGTTGTATTTTTAGCCTATTTCTACCTGGCATTATTTGATGGCACGTCATGGCCTCATTAACCATTTCTTTAGAAAAAATGGCAAGTAGGTCAATAAAGGTTCGCCACCCCTGTACTACACAAATAATGCAAACAAGATTAAAATATTAAATATATTTTATCAGTATAAATAATAACATTACTGCACTTGTAATTTTAACCCTCCACTGGAATTTCAATCAGTACGGCTTACTATGTCAATATAAGGCAAGTCATTGCTCTGTAGCTAAGGTAAACAACGTAACATGTTCCAACAAAAAAGTTGCAAACTGAAGTTCCAGTCGAATCGAAATCACTTAACACTTATAGCATACTTAAGGATATGGTACAGTTACATCATTTATATATTAATTTAATAATTCTCGTACAAGTACTATTCTAAGAAAATATTGATTTGGATAAACAAAACGGACACAATTATGAGCCCAATTCTAAACATTTCCGATATCACCTTAAATTATAAAACGCCCACAGTAAAGCTAATGGAAAGCATACAACAAGAACAAAAATGTGCAAATCGCAACCACAAGCCCTACAATAAGCGAATCCCTACGTTTCCGCAAATTTATCCTCTGGACTAGGCTGTTTAAAAGGGGAAATCGGTTCGAGATGTCGTTGAACCTCGTCTGCAACTTTTTAAAAGTTTGACGCTGGCTCACTAAGTGCTCTCTAGTTTCCATCGCTATCGAAATTTGTTCATTCACCAAACGGTCGGAGCTGCAACAGAACATTCAGCAACCTCACAACACTTCCAGCTCAAAACATACTTGTGAATATGTGCGTTTTCCTTAAGATACTGATCGCGCCGGTTGATGCCTTCCGGCCGATAGGACTCCGTTCTAGTCGATTTCAACAGCTCTTCGCGTTCTCGCCGTGCTTCGTGCTGCATGTTGGTCTTTTGGAAATCCCTCGACATGTCTGCTAGGATGTCCCTGTGTCTTTGCAAAGTGTGTAGCATAGCTGCCCCCGAGACGGGCTGTTCAGTCATTCTCTCGTTCACTTGTGTCAGCTGCAATTTGCAATTAAAAAACGCACGCAGTCATAGCTGAGAAGGGTACCTTTTTGAGCAACTGTTCGATTTCCATTGCCATCGTTTCAAAGGTGTCCTCGCCCGAAAGCAGAGGAACTGTGTCTGAGTCATGGTTGTGATGTGGTGTGTTTATTCCGGCCCCCAATTTGCTGAACGCCACGAGCTTAAGGTCGATCTCATTCTCGAGCAGCCTCGCCTGCTTGCGTAAATCTGCGCAAAGTAATTTATTAAATGTGTATATAAGTTGTAAATGCAGTCATGCAGGACAAAAACAGAAAAGTTCTGTTCAGATTTAGTGTTGAATACTGCAATAATGGTTCCAAAATTTATTGAAAATATTTTCTAGAGTTGCCTTTTCTATACGTGTCTGTATCATTTATTTAATGGTTTTATAGGTACTTTTTCAAACTGGGAGAAACTTACCCTCGTACGTTAATGCGGTACCTGCCATAATTGTTTTGCTGTCGTCAGCTGACAGCTCTCTTGTCAGTGTCAAATTTGCAGTGATTTTTGCTTCTTAATGTTGGCACTTTTTCTAACCAATATCTTGGTAAAGGCGTATTTACACAAATGATAAAATTTGCATCTTTTATTCTTGTCATTTACTGTTCGTAATACTATACCGTTATTGCATATTAACTGAACCAAACAAACATATGAAAAGTCATACATAGCAGCCGTCGGTCGTTAAGGATCATAACGGCCATCGGCCATTAAGCACCACGTGATATTTAAAAAACAAAGTCACTTCTAACGGCCGCAGGCCGTTAAGAATTATGTGATCTTTCAATTATGTTTAATAAATTATTCCTTAAATGTAAACATTTGTATTACGAAAAATCTTGAACAACACACGACCGATATGCAAATAACGGACTAATGACGGTAATGACAATAATATTTAACAAATTTAAATTGACGTAAATACAGAATATTACTATAGCCCGCATGTTACATTAAGAGGCTTTATAACAGCCGTTAAATTTTGAATACTCGGAGAGGCGAGTATGTATTCGATTTTAAAATAATTTCCTGCCAACAAGTTAACAATGCAGTGATCAATTCCACAAATTATCTACACTGTTTATTAGCATCATAGTCGAAGTTGAGATGTTTTTGTTTTATTATGGAGTATTCCATCTTCAGGATTCAAATATTCTGACTAAAAAAAGTTTGAAGACTAGAGGTGACAATGTATTATAGGCAACCCATTTACCACTATTGCCGATCCGACAGTGGCAGTGGCGTGCCAAGAATTAACACATTATAAGAAACGTTTTCATAAAAAATAATTGAAGTCCAATTTTATGTATACCACAGTCCTCATCATTTAATTTAGAAAACGCTCTAAAATAGCTATTGGTTCAGCAAGTGCTAAAAGTGAATGTTTATGCGCGAGACATGAAAACGAAGCCGAAGGCTGAGTTTCATAACATATCGAGTGCAATATCTTTTAGCACAACTTTGCATACAACATTTTTTCTAGGACCTTAAATTTACTGTTACTGACGTATAAATGTCGATTTCACAAAGGTTTGCATTTATGACAGTTATAATGTATGTCATAGTAAAGAGATAATCGTGACGGCACAGGTGACTGTTTCTGCAGCCGGTAGTCGTCAAAGTTAGTTATCAAAGGTAATTATAATAGTACACATTTTCCTTTATTTATTACATAATCGTTTAATTATTTAAAAGACACTTTACCTCTAAAGAAAGAACTAAATAGAATAACTTTATAACCTCACTTCCATTTTTTGAACTATAATACAAAATAATTCTACAACACGAACGTCGATACTTAAAAATGTCAACCTGGTGCTTGCATGCAACATTAGAATATTAATAAATTCAGTAAATCCTCCAAAGCTATAGGTCGTGTGGTCTTCAGTTATTATGATATCACTGTAGTAAAGCATTTGGTAGAAAGCGTATTTACCGTGTAGAGACTTTATACTTAATAGTAGTTAAATAGCTAATTTTCACTCTTTGGGTGCAGTACATTGCATAGATTCCACAATTTTATTGCGTCAAGCTAAACTATTTATCTACATTAAAATGTCTTAGAAATAAAAATCTTTGTATTATTGAAATACTCTTTCATTTTTACTTCCCTCATGTAAAAAACTAATTAACTATTGTAATCGTCTGTCTGTGCGGCTGTTCGTCCGCCTGTTGGCGGTATAACTCAAAAACTATTTGTTGGAAAAAGACGATATTTTACATAAGGATTAGATGTCTACCTCGCTCGAAGCCGAATATACTTTCGGTCAAATATATAGAAGGTATAATTTGCAAATAGGTCAGGTTCTTACTCTTGAAAAAAATGGGACCCAAGAAATACAGGGTGAACATCTTATTTATTTATTTATTTAATTCGCACTCAGCCAACAGCCGTTAGGCCAATTATAGGCGTCGCTGTGCAGTTATGAGGACTTCCAACCCCACTAACGACTGTCATGATGTTGTATGACCGCCGGGACCAACTTTTTTCCGTGATAGCCGTACCACGAGGCGCCGAGAGATGCAGCCGTGGAACTCCCATCCGAGTTCTGACCAGAGACAGCGTTGCTTAACTCTGCTGATCGAACGTGGACGCTTGTTCAAGCTACACCACTCGGGACCCTTCTTAGAAATGACAGAAAAAGAAAATCGCTGCGGACCTTAGCCAGCACAATGCTCAGAAATATACAATGAACGGCTCGAAAAATAAGATGTAGTAATCACCGCGCACGGCAGCGTCGCAAGAAAAAATGTACAGCAATTCATGGCCGCCATATTTGCAAAGGAAGTTTTATGTAAAGTCTTTCACAGATGTTTACAAAATAAGAATTGATTAATTGGGGTTTCATTTAAATACCTTTTTTTCTTGAAAATACATTTACAACATGTAATATAATAAAGCATGCACGCGGTTTCCTACAGTCAGAAAAGATAGCGGTATTACTTTAAAAGCGCAGGTGATTTCGTATAATAGTCAGTTCACCTCTAAACGTGACTGCAAATAGCGTTTGGCCTCCCTGACGGGGAAATGCCCAAAACGTGTGCCTTTTAAGCGAACACTTGTGAAAACACACATATAATAGCTATAGATGACATTTGCAAGCAATATCCACGATTAAGGATGATGTACATTCAAGAACTACACACACAGTGAATGGGTGATTGCATCTTAAAGCAGTAATTTAGCGATGCCAAATTATGAAGGTGTGGCGGCGTCCACCAATTCAAAACGGTAATGTCGATGGGTAAATATGTTTGAGAATCTACCTTTTTCTACAAGGTACACCCGTGAGGTTGCGAATGATAACTTAAAAGATCTGACCACAAACATGGTTCATTATCTGTGTTTGAAAGGTTAGAGCAGGTTCATTAGTATTTGAAAGAAACTAACGGTTGCAATTCTTCAGGCGATGAGTGGTTTTATCTGAATAATTCGATCCTTGTTGTGCCGCGGTATTTTTAAAGAGCGAAAACAAAACTTCAACAGTTGAAAGCACTGCGGATCTTGTAAATAATCTGGTATCGACCAATATGTTGCTAAAATTAATAAATTAGCTTTAATTGCTAACAGCTCACTTAAATTAAGTCTACAGTTTTTATACCAATGTATAGGGAAACTACTGGGAATAAATGGGACACCGAGTTTATTCAGGTTGCCACTGCCTGAACAGCAACCAAAACTCTGAATAATGCTGATTGCTTTATGTAAACTCTCCCAATAAATTCCATTTCAATTTTCTTGGGCAATGCGTGGTATTCAAAAGGTGCATCTTATGTAGCCAACGGAAGAGAGTGGAGGGTAAATTTTCGGGACCCTAAAAGCGAAATTTATTGGCTACCGGGGTAAACCTATGGCGTTAGTGTTAGCCATTAGTGCGTTGGAAATTGAACGTCCCTAATTTCGTAACATTTGGGTGCTTGACCCCCAATTCATGGCGAAATTCCGATAGACCCAAAACGTTTCGTTGGTCAAGTATGCCCGTCTATAGCACAACAACGCCGTTTCACACAGGCCGCACCAAAAGATAAAACATTCCAAAGATTTATCAGCCGCGGGAGTGTAAAAGCGAGCTGCCTCGTCCGTGAAAGCAAGTTGAGTCCGGCGTTACAGCTTTATCAACCTTAAAGCTTTAAGGGGGTTTAAATCTCCAGTACCAGCAGTCCGCTGCAGAGCAAACCAGAGCCTAAAGCCGCCCACTGTTGGAACCGCCCGCTCGAAGGCTACTTGAACTCCAGCTACGATCCCAAACCTTCTTCCAGAAGCCTAAGCCGACAAAGCCTACGTCGGTTGTGGATTTCAAATTTAAGCACGTATCCGCCACCTCTTACCAAGCCAGGCATCGGTTGTGAGGTCTCCTGTAGCTTCTCCACGTTTAGCAAGCCGGCATAAGTTGCAAATTTTGCCTATAGTAACTACCCGTTTCCATGGCCTAGAGCGGCTTTACCGCCTCCTGCAATAAGAAAACCTGGAGATCGACTCCATGACGTCACCTTAGCCCGTTAGGGAGACTCCGTCGTCTCTATTGTTGATAAAAGGGGATCTCGGGATCCAGCCGAACATTCAAGTCAAGTGGAGTGCAGTTTCACCGCTAAATACAATACCCTGCATAAGCCGCTCCTGCCCAAAGCAACGAGAAATCTTAGTTTGCCACAGACACCAAAGGTAAACAAAGGGTTGAATTTATTCGTCAAAGAAGGAGAAGTTTCCGCGACCTCTCTCTACCTCCCGCAGCACCTGCAGCCCTGCATGAAGGCATATGTATCATCCAACCCCGAAGAACACCAATTATGCGAGCCGACAAAGGCGTTTGTGTCTCTGACCAGATATTGAAAGGAAAAGGCGGCTCCGCAGGCCTTGTAAACTGGTAAACTATAAACCTCAATCACTGTCACAGTTCGGATGATAGGAGAAACCCCCTGAGGGTCTTATTCACGTTTAATATCGCCGAAAAGCACTAGCTGACCCAGATTAGGTCAAAATGGGTCTCCATCTTTAATGTATTAACTGTTTACGTTTCCAGCAATCAGCGTCGAATACTGCTTTGTGCCACGGGGCAGCCCCGCTCGAAAATCAATTCCTATGACATTCGTCATAGCTCTCCGCGGTGATTTGGCTGTCTATCTACCAGGCGTTAGGATTCCGGAGAAATACTTTTATTTCCATTTTATGTACATAGACTTCGATAATTGATGTTATTTTGAATTTTATATATAAAGACCAGTAGATGTGTTATTGATATAGGTTTCTCATTCTATTTTCACTCGAATAATTATTCAAACTCTTGGCTTCTGATACTACCCATACGGGCTCTGTAATTGAGAAAGGTAATTTAACTTGACTAGAGCAAAAGTTTGCAAAGTAAAAAATATCACAAAATTCAAATTATTACAAATATTTGGTCATCCAGGTTGTGGATTAGAGGTTTGATCAACATCCCTTTATCTGTAAAATTCTAACAAAAATATTATTGTTTACCTGCCGACGATTTTTAAGAGGTCCTGACTTTCTCCATCATACTGTATTAATAAAATGCTAATAATCTGTAGTTCAATACGTTTCGACCAATTTGGCAAATGGCAATGTTTGATGTTAAAAAAAAGTGATTTAGGACTAGTTCCACAATATGTTTCTCAATTTATGTTAACTAAACTCAGAATTCCTTATTCAACCAGGCCCAAGTTATGTTTACATAGAAAGCAAAAAAAAAAACAAAAAATTTATACAATATTTAACATTTTTGAAAGGGATATTGGAATATAATATCTTAATATGTTTAATATTGCTCACGTGTTTGCTTTTATTTAGCGCAGATTATAAATATTTTATTTAACGACGTCTTATTTAATTGTTCTTTGAAAGATAATTCTACAAACACCTGTGGGAATACCATAAGTGCTGCGGTTACACCGTGGTGCTGCGTAAATACCACGGCTTCCAGGGTTTCTAAATTAATGCCAAACAGTCTGGTGTTAATCCAGAAAGCTGTGGTAAACAACCTTTATATAACGAATTCATCTCATAGATGGCGCAAGCTTAACTGTCAAATTTAAATTTGAACGCAGCTGCTGCCGTACACAAATAACGGTTCTAGGGACCTCAACCTGCACAAAGCCCGAGCTCACACAAAATGGGGCCTCACATGAAGAGCAACTCGTTCACGTTCCAGAAAAACGTGCTGAACAAGAACCACGAGCTGAAGCAGCGAAACTGCCGGACCAAGCTGCAGAACAGGTTCAACGAATGTGAAAACACTACCGATAAGAGCAACCGGAGCGTTCTGTCGGTCATATCGCTGAGCGATACCCGAAGAGTGCTCCGTACGGGTGCGGAGAAGCTCTCGAAGACCTTCAGTGAGCTGCGCACTACAATCGGCACTTTCTCACAGGTTTGTTTTCGTAGGGGTGCAATGGGAATGTGTTCATGAGTTTGTTTTTGCAGAGATTCCGTATGTCGACAAAACGTCGACAGATATTAGAGGAGGGGCCGGTTACGCCTGGGTGTGTAACGCCGCACACGTTTTCACGTGCAGTACTGGGGAGGACACCTACTAAGCTGTACAGTCCGTTTGGCATCGACAGCCCGTACAATAAGCCTTTGACCAGTAAACTGCCTTAGCTATTAAGATATACACGTTTATCACAAGCTGTGTTCTAATTGGTATCTCTATTTACACGACGTGCTCAGTATTATGTTTTATTGTAATTTCTTATGATATTGGTAGCTTTTTAAGCGAATAATAAAAGCATTTTTTAATATGTTTATTTTCTTAAAAAACATCACATTAGATGGATTTTAAAACAATCCACGCATACATTATTAGATGTACATGCCTTTTACCATTAAATGTTGCTTCGATTCGCTGCTATTACTACTTCTTTTCCTTATTAACGCATAACATGTGATTACAACAACAATGAATACTAGGAAACAACTCGTCACGATAAGATGTGAATTAATTGTAAGTCGATCCTCCTACAATGAAGAAAAAGTTGGCCTAATTAGGTAATTAAAAAAAAAATCTACTTACTTGACTTAAAAACATATCAAATTTTAAGTTTTTATTATAATCAATATCGTATTCCAGCTTGCCTGCGATGCCACTAGCGCAAAACTGGCTCTGCGCATTATCTGAAGACTTCGTAACGAGTTTCATCCATTTCTACGAAAATCCATGTCTTAGCAACAGTAACAAACAAACAAAATTTGTTACCTTAGGAGTTGACGTTATAGCAGGATTACACAACTGCTGGTCGCTGAGCTTTGGCATAAAATTGCTCGGTCCTGTCACTATTACACACACGTTTACTTCATTGCTGCCATTCTGATCGCTTTTCGGTAGAGCAAATTCAATCTGTAAGAATTCAGGTATGTCGACTCTCTCAGGACACTTGTTCGACCATTCTGCAAACATATGCTAGAAACTACAAATATCGACGTAAGAACGTACCTTGTAGTGGTATAATGCCTTGCACGTTCGCAAGGCTGTTCGCCGCTGTTAGCGACATCTTGGCAGAAGTCGCGATGCTTACAGTGTCTGAGGCACCGTTGGGCTTCAGCTTTTTGAAGAGCGGCCCGCTAGTGTTTTGGAGGCATACGTCCAATCCGCTTAGGTGCTTCAGGAGCGATAGCCAGTCCTGTAGATTTGGAAGGATTTTAGAGGGGGTTTAAGTGGTCCTTGGTGACTTACGTCTTTAGCGTCCATGTTCATGATCTTGTCGTTGCTGTGCACATAGTAAGCCAGGGAAAATGATGTTACGATGATACCCAGCAGACAAACTGTGAAAACCACAAGAGGTGGTTTCGACTTAATGTTGTTGCTGAAATTTTTCGAAATCGTTGAAAACACCATAATAATTTATTTTTGCAAACTGTCTTGTCAAAGTAAACACCTGACACACCTAACCTCTACATTTGTTATCATATCATAGCAGTGGTGTGCAAGCACACATTTACATGAAGCAGTGGCGTGCATTGTCTTCCAAAAAAAGAAAACGTTTTATATTAGAAGGTGTACAAACCACGCACATAAGTGATGAATAACCGATAAATTATTTTAGACAACTTTATACAACACCGGAGAAGAACACTGAAGAAGACCATATTACAATTAAAACAGTCGTAAGAAGCGAAGTAGACAAAGAAGAGATAATATTAGAAGAATCTATAAAATGCGCATAAGTATAGAGTTAAACCATCGATAAATTATTTTAAACAAATTTATATAACAACGGGAGAGGACATAGAAGAAGACGACCCTAATATAATCAAGACAGTATTAAGTCCAGAGAAAGAAGAGACAATATTAGGAGGTACAAACGACACATGTAGGTGAAGGTGATGAATAACCGATACACTATTTAGACAGCTTTATACAACAACGGAAGAGAACATTGAAGAAGACGACCATATTATTATCAAGACAGTCGTAAGTATAGACAAAGAAGGGTTAATATTAGAAGAATGTACAAACTGCGCATATAGAGTTAAACAACCCATAAATTATTTTAAACAAATTTATATAACAACGGGAGAGAACATAGAAGACCACCCTAATATAATCAAGACAGTCTTAAGTCCAGAGAAAGAAGAGATAATATTAGGAGGTACAAACCACGCATGTAGGTAATAAACAACCGATACACTATTTTAGAGAGCTTTATACAATAACCGAAGAGAACATCGAAGAAGACAACCATGTTATAATCAAGGTAGTCGAAAGTGTCGACAAAGAAGAGCTATAATATTAGAAGAATGTACAAACTGCGCATATAAAGATAAACAACCCATAAATTATTTTAGACAACTTTATACAACTACGGAAGAGGACATAGAAAAAGACGACCCTAATATAATCAAGACAGTCTTAAGTCCAGAGAAAGAAGAAATAATATTAGGAGGTACAAACCACACATGTAGGTAATAAACAACCGATACACTATTTTAGAGAGCTTTATACAATAACCGAAGAGAACATCGAAGAAGACAACCACGTTATAATCAAGGTAGTCGAAAGTGTCGACAAAGAAGAGATAATATTAGAAGAATGTAGAAACTGTGCATATAAAGATAAACAACCCATAAATTATTTTAGACAACTTTATACAACTACGGAAGAGGACATAGAAAAAGACGACCCTAATATAATCAAGACAGTCTTAAGTCCAGAGAAAAAAGAGATAATATTAGGAGGTACAAACTACGCATGTAGGTAATGAACAACCGATACACTATTTTAGGCAGCTTTATACAATAACCGAAGAGAACATCGAAGAAGACAACCATGTTATAATCAATGCAGTCGTAAGTGTGGACAAAGAAGAGATAATATTAGAAGAATGTACAAACTGCGCATATAAAGATTAACAACCCATAAATTATTTTAGACAACTTTATACAACTACAGAAGAGGACATAGAAATAGACGAACCCAATATAATTAAACAGTCGTAAGTATAGAGAAAGAAGAGATAAAATTAGGAGGTATGAACCAAGCATGTAGGTGATCAACAACCGATACACTATTTTAGATAACTTTATACAATAAAGGAAAAATATGTGGAAAAACAACTCTAATATAATCAAGAGTGATGAGAGAAAAGAGGCAATAGAACGAAATAGCAACCACAAACGTGGTAGATAAGCAACCGATAATTTTTTTTAAAGAACTTTATACAAGAACGAGTGAAGGAATAGAAGAGGTAGTAGATGAACAGCTGATATATATTTTTTTGACAACTTTATTCAACAACGGAAGGGGGCATGGAAGATGACGACTTAAATATAAACAACACATCAGTAAGTATAGAGAAAGGGGAGATAACATAAGGAGATACAAGCCACGCAGCCTCGAACGTATCGGATGAACAAGGGATAAATTATTTTAGACAACTTTAAACAATAACGGAAAAAGATATGGAAAACGACGACCATAATATAATCAGTAAGAAGTATAGAGACGGAAGAGGTAAAATTAGAAGGAGGTGCAAACCATGCATATAGTAGATAAACGACTGATAAATTATTTTATCTACGACCACTACTAACAGTAGGCCTTTTAGCGCTAGCTTGTTTCACTAAAAGTGACGTTTTATAGTTTACCGTGGTTAAAGAAATCAGCTGTTTACTTTTAGCACATGTGCTAAAAGTGAAGTGAGGTTATAAAACTACAATTTCGAACTGGAAGTGAAGTTGTAAAGTTATTCTAGTTGCTTCTTGCATTACAGGTAAAGTGTTTTTGAAATAATTAAAGCGTTATGTAATGAATACGGTCAGATGTGGAGTATTAATAATTACATTTCTTAACTGACCTTGACAGTACTGGCCTCGCAAACAATTACCCGCGCGGCGTAGCCTACTGTTTATTATGACATAAATTAGAAGTGTCGTAGATGCAAACCTTTGTTAAATCTAGGTATATACATGGATTAATAACAGTAAAATTAAGGTTGTAGATAAAATATTGTATGCAAAGCGTGCTAAAAGTCGTTTATGCACGAGACATGTTATGAAACTCAGCCTTCGGCTTCGCTTCATAATTTTCATGTCTCGTGGATAAACGTCGACTTTTAGCACTTTTTGCATAAATAGCTATTAAACAACTTTATAGAACAACGGAAGCGAATAAAGAAGAAGACGATTCCTAATATGATCAAGAAAGTCGTAAGTATAGAAAAGGAAGAGATAATAAAAGGAGATTCAAACCACGCATGTAGCAGTTGAACAAAGTATAAATTATTTTACATAACTTTATACAATAACCGAGGAGAATATGGAAGAAGTCGACACTAATATAATTAAGACAGTAGTCTTCTTCTTCTTCTTTTTCGACCATTACCAGTCCACTCTTGAACATAGGTCTCTACCATTGTCTTTAAGACAGTAGTAAGTATACAGAAAGAAGACAATATTAGAAAAAGATACAAACCACGTATGTAGGTGAAAAGCTATTTTCGACAAATTTATGCAACAATGGAAGAAGATATGGGAACGACAATCCTACTATAATCAAGACAGTAATAAGTATAGAGAAAGAAGATATAGTAGAAGGAGGTACAAACCACGAACGTATCAGATGAACAATGGATACAGTATTTTAGACTTAAAACAATAACGACGACTCTAATATAATGAAGACATTAGGAAGCATAGAGAAAAAATAAATACAATTTGAGAAAATTAGAAAAATTCAGACAAAAATCCAAGAGAAAATGGAACTAAACGACCTCAATAAAATTAAGACAGTAGTAAGAGGATACATTGTTTTAGTCAACTTTATATAATAACGAAAGAAGATACAAAAGAAGATCACTCTAATAAAGTAGCAGGTATGGAGAAAGAACAGATAATAGAAGATGGTACAAACCACGCACATAGAAGATGAACAATGAATAACATACAAGAATAGGTGAGAACATTGAAGACACGATCATATTATAATCAAGACAGAAGGAGGTGCAAACCACAGCATATAGTAGATGAACAATCAATAAATTATTTTAGATACTTTATCCCATATCGAAAGAGGACATAGAAGAAGACGACATTCATGTAATCAAGACAGTAGTAATTAAAAAGAAGAGATAATATTAAAAGAAGGTGTAAACCAAGTATACAGGTGATAAATAACGAATTTTAGACAACTTTATACAACAACGGAAGAAAATATAGGAAGAGCCGACCGTACTATAATAAAGACAGTAGTAAGTATAGATGAAGAAGTGATAGTGCTAGAAGAAGGTATAAACCACGCATATAAGTAATAAACAAGCGACAAAATATTTTAGACAACTTTATACAACAACGGTGGAGGTTATAGAAGAAGATGATGCTAATATAATATAGACAGTTCTAAGTATAGAGAAAGAAGAGATAATAAAAAAAGGTGCAAATCACGTATGTTGCAGATGAGCAATGGATAGATTGATTTAGACAATTTTCAACAATAACGAAAGAAAATATAGAAAAAGAAGACCCTAATATATCAAGACAGTAGTAAGTATAGAGAAAGAAGAGATAGTATTAGGAGGTACACACCAGGGATATAGTAGATAAACAAGTGACACATTATTATAGACAATTTTAAGCAACAACGAAAGGGGACATGAACAAGAGATACATTATTTTAGTCAACTTTATACAACACCGAAATAAGATAGAAGAAGACGACTCTAATATAATCAGGAATCAAGAATAGTAAGTATAGAGAAAGAAGAGATAATATAAGGAGGTTCAACTTTATACAACAACGGAAGGTAACATTGAAGAAGACCCTAATATAATAAAGGCAGTCGTAGGTATAGAAAAAGAAGCGACAATTAAAGAAGGCTCAAACCAAATTCATTTTTTACTACCCTCGTCTAGAACACGAAGGAAGTATTGTAATCGTGAAAAAATGCCTTCCGAGATTTCTTAAAATCTGCGTGTTTCAGGGTCTCTAAATGAAGACAAACATGTTGTCTCCATTCCGTTTGCCTGTTTGCCTCTTGTCGGTATAACTCAAAAACTATTTGTTGAAGAAGGACGATATTTTCCATGCGGATTATATTTCTATCTGGCACAAAACCGAGAAAATTGTGGCCCAGTATATACAAGGAGAGCACCTAAAAAATTAAATCCTGCCTATTTTTACTTTAACTCGAAAACTATTAGTTAAATAAAACTAATATTTTGCACACAGCTCAGGATTTTACCCTTGATGAAAAGGGCATATTTCGGACCTAACATATACGGAGCGAACACCTTAACAAAATTTAATTCGTTTTTCCTTTGATATTTTCAAAATGGTTAGTTTCAAAGCTGCCGCTTGCAAGGGCAGTTCTCTTTACAGATTTTTTAATAGGGATAAATGTCTATTCTGAACTCCAAAAAATTGGAAAAAAGAAACTGTATAAAAGAAAATATATTTTTGTAGCTATGATAATTAAATAATAATTTTTTGCCTCAATATTGCTGTAACACGTCATACATAAATTTTATTGTTTGCTTCCTTTCCAAATACTTTCGAGGCGAGTATAATGTATAATATAAACGACATTTTCCAGCACTAACGGCCGTTTATTGTAGTCTAAGCGCAATTTCCTTCAGTTTTTCAAGAGTATTTTCTTATATTTTTTATTTCCATAACAATTCAAGCTTTCCATCTGGTTCCATGTGTAAAGCTACGGACTGGCATTCTAAAATGCAAAATAGGTTTGTGTTTTTCGATCTTTTTAAATTTGAGAAAATAATGTGTTGCATCATACGCCGCATCAAAACCGGGAGGCGATTTGAAACCGTCTCGTCATTGTTTTAATTTGTGACATCACGTCTTTTTATGCATCTCGTGTATAGGATTACAACGCAGAACGCGACGAACTGCAGCGGGCCGCTGAAGTTACGTGCACAAAATAGAGACTGCGGGCTTTCATGCAATTGAATGATCGCGTATGAAGGACAGTTAGTATGGGGACTTGTTAATATTGTTCAATTATAAATTAACTTCAAACATAGGGAGGCTATTATTCTTTGACTTATAAATGCGAGTAGAAATCAACAAGTGTCCGTGGTTTAAAGATTGTTAGTTAATACCGTTGTGTCTAGGAATAATCATTTATTTTAGGGCGTAATTCTGTTTGCAATGTTGTGGTATTTGTATGTATTTAAAGCCAATAGATACTTGTGTTACATTGATTGTGAGTAGATTGGGTTTTATTTGAGTCAAAGTTTGGAGTATATCTTTTTAATGTTTCGAGTTATATTGGGCCACCTTTCGCAGCTTTATTGCGTTCATTACCGATAACCTCGACTGGGGAGAAAAGGTAATAATTGTCTTGTTATAGATTGCGCTACCTGGCAACGAAATGGAAAATAAGAATAAAAACTAAACAACAACGGGGCTATAGAACATATCATTACAATGTCACATATTTTATTATGGATGTGCGTTGGAGAGTAGATTGAAACCAAATATATTTTCTTATAAAAGTTGTCTTAAATAACCTCTAAAAGGTGCTTAAATACCCCAAATATCAGCAGCAAAAGACCGACAAGTTTGGCAGACGCTAAGAGCCTTGACATCCAATCTCTGCAGCCGAACTAATTCGTCCAGAGTAAGAAAGCATCCTCGGCGGACAAGCATCCCTGGTCGCTCTGAAGCTACTCTTTTCCTCCAGGAGGCCGCTCCGTTGTTCACCAGTTTTACAACCCCGTCCAGGTCAAACTTCTCAACGCCTGCGACTATACAAACTACAGGAGGCAGCCCCGGGGCTCACTAGCTCTACAGTTTCGTCCCGGTTGAACTTCTTAACGCCCGTCACCCGGCCTGCAAGCGTACAGAAGACCGCCCCATAGTTCACCAGCTCCACAGCTCCGTCCAGGTTAATCCCCTCAACACCTCGCATTACGCACCCTTTAAGAGGCCGAACTGTTGTTTACTCCCGCTACTGCCGCACCCAGACCGAAGCAGCCTCTTGGGTTTTACCACAGTCTATATACAAAACAGTCGTTTCACTCGGCCAAAATTATGTCCCTGAATTCCAGGACGCATATTCCAACATTTTGACTCCCAGTATATGCGCAATAGCTACAGTAAGCGTGTTCTTGATATTGGCGGTTGACGGTTGCGTTCCAACAACCGTAAACTTTTCGAATTCGTAATTCGCGCCACCGGCACAGCTTGCGCGCGCTTTATTAAATTGGTAACTCCTGCCTCCGTGGGTGACTTCTGGCATATGTGCAGTAATTTTTTGGGGACACCAAAATGAAAGTGCCGACAAAGGAGTGACCTGACTGTTTTGTATATAGACTGTGGTTTTACTCTTTTTAGACCCCGCACATCGATCAAGCGCTTCTTCGAGCCCTTGCCAACCACGAGACTGGAGCCATCCCTTGTAGAGACACAATAGTCACGCACCCTAATCACTTAATTTGTAATTATTGTACATCTATGTAAGTATCTATATTAACGAAATAAAATCATAATCGATCACCTCTTCTGATTAACACACCAACTTCAAGTAGCTGAGCCAAGCTGTTAAAAAGATACTTTTGTATTAAGTTAAACATGTTGCTAATTAACTACCTGCACAGGTTTCTTTCAAGAAGAGCTGGAGGTTATCACTTGCTTCTCTTTTTAACCCTAAAAATATAATTTTAAACAAGCTCATAAACATCTTATATATCTTTTGAGTTATAGAAAAATATAGTTGACATTGAAAATGTCGATTTTGATAATAGCAAAAACCTAGTTACCTTGGATATTGTCTTATCGGACTACTTGTGGTAATATTTGTACTTAATTAAATTTGGAAAATTACGATTAGTTTAGTAAAGCCAAGATAATATTTTTCCAAAATTAATTTAATGGCAATTTAATGCATACACTAAAAATCCCATAAGCCGCGGATTTTTTGTCACTTGTCACTATGACAGCGGCAAAAGTTAGCCGTAACTTTTCCAGCGACAAAACGGAACCTAACCTTTAAAACGGTCTAATTCTAAAATAATTTTTGCCTTGATTGTTAATTTAGTGACTTCTAAATTACCTAATATGTAAAGTAAATATGTATTCATTAAATTGTAGTACCGAATTACACTCAAGATTTTTTTTTATCGAAGTAAACTTAACATTTATAATTCGAGTTTTCTTGCTTTTGGGCAATTCAACTTCAACCTTCGGACTCGTAATTTTTTCAGAGGCAGTTTTTTCGTTAAATTGCCAAGCAAGAAATTCTCATTAAAATATCAAGTTTACTTTGACAAAAAAAAGCTCTCGTGTAATTATAAGTGAAAAAACCCATGTGCACAGTGAAGTAATGACGATGGCTATTATTCTTCTTTTTTATCCAAAAACTAATTACAGTAAATACCTCATACGTCATTGCTAGTCTCAAAAACTCTGTGTGTAAGAGTTTGCCATGACATTTGTTAGAAGTAATTGCTTCAAATGTCCGCTTTCATCAGTGACGTTAGAGTCAATTTTTTTAATTGACTCAATGATATGGTTCTAAAGCGTCATTAGAGTTCTCTTAACTTTAATCTCAAATTTTATCAGTCAGCAATACTAACGTTTGTAAAATCTACAGTCGAACTCTAATCGATTTCTTGTTGGAATTACTTGTACGTGGCGTTGGTGTACCTACTTACAGTACTACCGTAATCTACCCTTATTAGTTTCTTCACTCAATACCCCTCAGGTGCATTAGATAGAAACTAATTATTTAAATTATCTTTCACGTACATTACAATGTAATAATTTGCATCATCTGTTAGCATAAAGTTGTTTTATTTATTTTTGCATACCACTATTCTTTTTGATTATCCTCGTTTAACTCTTTAATATCTTTCATCAAAAATGCTTTTATGCTTTTCTCCAATTTCTTCCAACCTTTGTATTTTTTCTTTGCATTTCGTTCTTCTTTCTGCCTTACATTTTCTTTTAGCTTGTTTTAATGTTTATGTTTCCATTTCTTATTTTCTGTTTCTGCATCTTTGTATCTATTTATACTCCAGGTGATATCTTAACTGTTGCTTTGTTGTTAATCAATATACTGAATAATATCAATTTTTTGCCATTTCTGTCATTTGTTGTTTGCATGTTTCTTGATCTCATTACTATAAAATTACATTCTTTTTAAAAAAATGTTTGTTCGTTCGTTATTTACCACGTTTGGTATATTTATCGTCTTATCTTAGCACTTCTGGACTCGCACCTATTAGCTTGTTTTCTGTTATATCGTCGGTGTTTTGGTGGTATTCTCATCAAGACTTATCTATGTTTGTGCATGTCTCTGTTCTGATGATAAGTACTTTTCATTGTAAAATCTATTAAACAATCTGCCATTGTTATTTATTTCAGAATGCTTCACTAATGGGTTAGTTCCATTTTTATATTACAGTAGCCACTTTTTTCATATTTCTAAACTAACTTTAGTAGATTCTTGAACCTTCTTAAGGTTGTAAACGTACCTTTAGTCTCGATTTTAATTATTGATTTAATTTCATGCCCCAAGAGTATGCGTCTCTACTTACCTAAAGGCGAAAATAAATAACTAAACTAACCTAAAAAATGTAACTTTGTTAGCAAATATTAAGAGAATGCTATTTGGAAGTCATTTGTTGATTATAATTGTTTATTGTTATTAATGGCTCGTCTGCTAAATATTTAATTAATGTGGAAGCTTTGTTTAACTGAGATTATTGTAATATATTGTGGATTTTATAGCAATACCATTATCAGTACGACGAAGGGAGAAACATTTCAATATAACAATCAATAAATATTTAGCATATTTGCTTTTATTATCACAAGTCCAATTGGCGACTCTTAACCATACTCATCTACCATAAGAAGGCCCAAAAATCTCAGCGTATTAATCATGGTACAGATTATAGTTAGTGGGACAACATCAAATGACCTATCACCTCTTCGTGATAAGATACGGGTCGAATAATCAGGAATGCGTATTTGGTCACAGTTGCAAACAATTCCGAGTATGAGTGGCACCAAATATTATAAAAACCATATCAGTTCTGCGGCATAATTATAGTTTCCGCCAAGAAATGGACTTCTCGGTGTCCCTGTTCGTGACAATTCTGTGGGTGCAAGGATGTGCTGAAGTAAGTACCTTTTACATATGTAACTTCTGAAACCTAAAAGGTACTTTTAGATACGCGTCCCTGGCCAAAATGTGGACAAAAACACCTTGACCACCTTGGGGATAAAAACCCTCGATTGGCAGGGAAGCGACCCGTCCAACTCCACTCAGGTGCAGATGCACCACAACTACAGCAAAGTCTACAAGCAGAACGAGAACTTAGGCCAACAGGCTCAAGTGGACGAATTTGGCCAAGCAGCAGTCAGCGATGAGTTCTATTCTCAAACTTCATTTGGTGGTCAAGAGCAGGACGCGCTCAATTTAGACGATTTTTCCCAGTTTTCAGATGGAGACGACAACGCATTTCAGCTCCAAGTTTCCTCGCAGATAAACCAAGGGCGGGATATAAATTCGCTCATTGATAAAGCAACGATTCAAGGGCAGAAGGCTGATGATTTGAGTGGAGTTTCCAAGAATCCACAAACGAATGGAGGCATACCTCAATATCAAACCAGCCAGGACTATTTTTCTAATCAATATAGTAAGTCGTTTGGGCAACAAGAAGAGATTGCCACAAGTGCCTCATCGCATCGACCCATTTACAATGCACACAGCTATGGAAATTCACAAAGACTCGATGAGATAATGGAAGCTGAAAAAAGTCAATTCGAGGAGTTCCCCGAATACGACCAACTTGCAGAAGCTACAAGCAACGTGGCCCAAGCAAGGCAAGTAAAGAAATTTTATATCCTGGACAAGCCGATTTATGTGCACGGTTTCAAGTATCCTCCAGATCCAGATAATAGTTTGAATGGGAATGTAGCAGTCCCTGAATCTGGAGTACACTCAAAGTGCCCCAAAATGGTGACAGGTCAGTTCGTTTACGCCCTTTCTTGCAATCAGTTCTTGAACTGCTGGAAAGGCAGGGGGCATGTGCAAAACTGTGCGCCCGGAACGCTGTTCAATCCCCAAACTCTTGAATGTGACTTTGCCTCCAAAGTAAAATGTTTGACCGGACCCAGGAAACCAGAACTTGAGCAGGAACGGAACTTGGGAAATTTGAAGTTGAAAACTGGTTGTCCTGCTGGGTTCTCAGGAATTGTGCCTCATCACAGCGACTGTTCTAAATTTATAAATTGTGCGAATGGCGTGGAGAATGTCATGGATTGTCCACCTGGTACTCTATTTAGTTTGAAGATCAACAGTTGCGATTTCCCTTATAAGGCTGAGTGTGCCAGTTGGAGCGTAGCTTTTGGTGGTATAAATAGCTATAGAAAATACGGGAATGCAAACGCCGGTATCAATCAGCAGCAACAATATAGCTATTATCAAAGTGGTAATAAGGGATATAATCGAAATTACTCTTCAGCCAACGAGTTGGGTCAATATGAGCATGGAACTAATAGTCAACAATATTTACAAGGGTTTTTAACTACCAACAAAAACCATTATGGGGATCAGTTACAACAAGCAGGTTCTTATGGATCTCAGCAACAAGGCGTTGATGTTGGAGAGCATCAGCAATCTAACTATTATACAGACTCATCAAACATTTATGGTCAAAAGCAGGGTACATTTTCAGGTGGAAGTGAAGGTACCCAAAATTCTTTCGGCCAAGCCCAAGGAAACACTCAAAATTATAATCAGTATGGAGGTACTTCTCAATCTCAATTTGCTTCCATTGGAAATCAGGGCTCTGTAAGCTGCCCTGTTGGCAAAACTGGGTTATTTCCACATCCCCATGATTGCTCTAAATTTTTGGACTGTGCCCATGGCCGAACTACTGTACGAACATGCGCTTCAGGAACCGTTTTTGACCCGAATATAAACACATGCAGCGTTTCGTATAGACATATATGCCTTATGTTTCATGCTCCACCGAACCAAGGGTCAAGTTCCCACAAACAAGGGCAACATGTAAGCTCATCATCAAATGGCAACTTTGGTCAACATGATTTGACTGGAAGTCACAGTCAGTACCTGCACGGACAGCAACATATCCAAGGACAGTCACAGAATCAAGGCTACTACAACCAGTACGCAGAGATTACAGCTACAAAACAGGATGCAGTAAAGTGCCCAGGTGATGCACTCGGCTTAATTCCACACCCATACGATTGTTCCAAATTTTTAAACTGCGCCCATGGGCAAACTACAGTGGAGAACTGCGGCCCTGGAACTGTTTTTAATCCGGTTTCAAAAGTATGCGATTTTCCCCATAAGGTTGATTGTTCCAGCTCCAAGGCTTCAACCAATGAAGAAACACTTTCTCATGGTCAGTATGTTCAAGGGCAGGGTGGTTCTCAGGGTTATGGTGCAGATGCAGCTCAATGGGAAACCAGTCAAAGTGGTACTGGTCAGGGCAAATATTATGGCCAGTCGCAGACTTCCGGTCAGTCATCAGGCGGCCAGCAACAGTCTTCAAACAATGGAGGAACACTTTCTCATGGTAAATATGTTCAAGGCCAGGGTGGTTTGCAAGGCTATGGTGCAAATACAGCTCAATGGGAAACTAGTCAAAGTGGTAAATACTATGGCCAGTCGCAGAGTTCGGGTCAGTCATTAAACAAGCAGCACACGTCTTCAAACGCCATTGTAAAATGCCCTGAATATGCAAGTGGGTTGTATCCCCATCCAACAATTTGTTCCAAATTTTTAAATTGCGCCAATGGACAAACCTTCATTCAGGATTGTGGGCCTGGTACAGTATTCAACCCCACAACTAAGGTCTGCGATTTTCCTTACAATGTTGAATGTGGCGTAAGCCATGGAGAGGGGTTAATAGATATTAAAGCAGTACCTGTGAGTCCAACACCTGAACTAACGATATCTAGTGGAAATGGACAAAGCTTCCAAGGTCAAAATTACCATGGCTCTGGTGGTAACAGCCAACAAAGTTCTTATGGGCAGGGGCAAGTTGTAGGTTGGAATAGTAACACTAAACAGCAAGGTCAAAATACGGGCCATGGATCGAGTGGAACAACCCAGCAAGAATACTATGGCCAAGGACAAGCTAGTGGTTTGAATGTGGAATCCCAAACGCAAGGATTCTACGAACAAGGTAATAATTTTCTGCCAAATTCGAATCAGCAAGGTTCTTACGATCATAGCAATTCCAATTCTGGAGGATACCAACAAGGGTTATATGGACACGCCCAAAGTGCTGGCTCTAGTGCTATCAGTAAAAATCAACAAGAGGGAGGGTATCAACAAGGGTTGTATGGACAAACCCAAAGCACTGGCAGTTTTATCGGTAAAAATCAACAAGAAGGAGGGTATCAACAAGGGTTGTATGAACAAACCCAAAGCACCGGTTCTAGTTCTATCAGTAAAAATCAACATGAAGGAGGGTATCAACAAGGGTTGTATGGACAAACCCAAAGCACCGGTTCCAGTTCTATCAGTAAAAATCAACAAGAAGGAGGGTATCAACAAGGGTTGTATGGACAAACCCAAAGCACCGGTTCCAGTTCTATCAGTAAAAATCAACAAGAAGGAGGGTATCAACAAGGGTTGTATGGACAAACCCAAAGCACCGGCTCTAGTTCTATCAGTAAAAATCAACAAGAAGGAGGGTATCAACAAGGGTTGTATGGACAAACCCAAAGCACCGGCTCTAGTTCTATCGGTAAAAATCAACAAGAAGGAGGTTATCAACAAGGGCTGTATGGGCAAACCCAAAGCACTGGTGGTTCCAATTCTGTTAGTAAAAATCAACACCAAGGATTTCAAGGGCAAAGTCAACAAGGCTACTATGGTCAAGGCCAAGATCAGCAGTTTGATGAGACACGAAATTACAATCAGATTTACGGCTCGACCTCAAAGCATAATCAAGGAGTTTCTGGCTCTCTTAAGCCACAACATACTTCCTCACCGTTTCCATCAACCGATGTAAATGCCGACTATGAATTCGGAAGCGAGGATGGCTTTCCCAGACCGGGAACAATTAAACCTGTGACGGTAAAACCGAAACTACAGGACAACAGAAAGCGCAAAGACTTTTGCGAACCCTTGGACTTTCACTGCAGTGTCGATGACTGCCTACCACTGAGTATGGTTTGTGATGGTATTAAGGTAAGATGTTAAATGTACCAATTAATATAATAATATGCAACGCCCATTTAACAGGACTGTGCAAATGGTGCTGATGAACAGGGTTGCGATAAATATTTACAAGTGTTTACCTCTACCCCCAACTCCATACTCGCCGTTCGAGAGAAGGATAGGTTTTTGAATATTAGCCTGGTCTATTGTGCAAAAAGCTGCATAGAATCGAGAAGCTTCGAATGCAAGTCGTTTTCCTATAGGTAAGTATTGCAAATCGTGTGAAAGTAAATACTCATCTTGGTTTTATCTTAGAAAAGACGATGGTGCTTGCTTCTTGAGCGATACAAACGTAGGATATTCAGGAGCCCTGGTCGTTTCCCATCCTTACAATTACTACGAACTAAAGGCCTCTTCAGTCAATTGTACTGGCTTATACAAGTGTCCCAGCCAAAAATGCATTCAACACAAGCAGCTATGTGACGGGATCAACGACTGTGGTGATAGAATCGATGAGAAAGGCTGCGATGCTAAAGCCTTCGGCTACGAAGTCAAATTAGGGGGCACCGATAAAAAACACGAAGGCCGCATAGAACTTAAAGGTGAGCTTTTAACTAGGAATTTATCCGTGTAATTCAACATTTTGCAGCTTTCGGTAAATGGGGCTTCATTTGCGATGACAAATTCGGCTTAAGAGATGCTCACGTGGTGTGCAAAGAGTTGGGTTTCCCGCTTGGGGCTTTAGAAGTCAAAGGGAACTCGCACTATGCCCAAGATGTAGATGATAAAGACGTTTTTTATTTAATGGACGATGTGACTTGTTTGGGAAATGAAACCACCGTAAGGGATTGCGACTTTAATGGATGGGGCGTTCACAACTGCGAAGCACAAGAGGTAAGCTTTTGGGGAAACAAATTGGAAAAACAAAAACTATAAATAAAAATTGCAGGTTGTAGGGGTTATTTGCAAAACACCCCAAGAAACTTGTCCCAAAGATTATTGGAAATGCGATTCTGTTCAAGAGTGCTTACCCATTGCTTTTGTGTGTGATGGTGTCTTCGACTGCACCGATCAGTCCGATGAAGGGAGCCAACATTGCGAGGTAACCTTTGATTTGGATTTGCAAAAATATTCATTGACCTCCTCGCTTAGGCACCTACCGAGCTAAGACTTGCTGGTGGTAGCTCCAAAAACGAAGGAAGGGTCGAAATTCGTCACCATGGTATTTGGGGGACTGTATGTGACGACGACTTTAACGACGACGCTGCCAAAGTCGTCTGTAAACATTTAGGATTTCCAGGAAGAGCCACAGCCAAGAAGGATGGATATTTTGGCCCAGGTAAGTGAACAATCACACTGCGTTTGTGGATATTAAACTATTTGCTATTCTAGGAAGCGGTCCAATTTGGCTGGACCAAGTGTTTTGTCAAGGCAATGAAAGTGCCATTCAACACTGCGTGCATTGGAATTGGGGCGAACACAACTGCGAACACGGGGAAGATGTTGGGGTTATTTGCAGCACTAATAAAAACGACCTAGGTAGGTAGCTTTAAAAAAGAATCATTTGTATTTATGTTAATTTTTTAAAGACGTAGGGAGCGAAAGACATGTCCAAATACACCAACGGAAGAAGGTGGATGATATTCTACCTGAGCATTTGTTTCCTGAAAGGTGTGGTTTGAGAAAAGACGATATATTTCTCGAGGAAGATGACGTGCATTTTAGAGTTGTCAAGGGATCAATTGCACGAAAGGGCGATTATCCATGGCAGGTAAGTTTTTTCAAAACTATATTCCTGAACAGGTAATGTTGATGCATCTTACAGGCGAGCCTCCGAATAAAAAATAAGTCAAAGCCAGCCCACTGGTGTGGAGCTGTTGTTATTTCGCAGAAGTTTGTCCTCACCGCCGCCCACTGCCTGATAGGATTTTCAAAAGGAGCTTACTTTGTCGTGGCTGGCGATTACAACACGGACGACGTTGAAGGGACAGAGCAAGAAGCTTACATAGACGAGTTCTACATCCACGACCAATTTAGATCCGGTCAGAAAATGAACAACGACATCGCCTTGGTCAAACTTAAGGGCGACGGATTCGTGTTTACCAAGGACGTACAGCCGATTTGTCTGCCTGAAGTTGACGTTGAGTACAAAAATGGGATGAATTGCACAATTTCAGGATTTGGTACTATCCAGAGTGGCGTGTCAGGTAAGAGGATGTCTTTTGCTGGACAAAAACTTAAACTTGGCACTTTAGCATATTCGCACCAGATGAGGGCAGGGTGGATTCCGTTGCAATCCCGAGCAGTTTGCCAGATGCCGCATGTTTATGGAACGGCTATAACCGATGGGATGATTTGTGCAGGCTCTCTGGACGAAGGGGTTGATGCTTGCGATGGCGACAGCGGTGGACCTTTGGCATGTCTTCATGAAGGTACGTGTTTTTTTAAAATTTTTAATGGCATTAGTTTCTTCATTTTTTAAATTGCAGGATTTTTTACCCTCTTCGGTTTAACTTCTTGGGGCCAGCACTGTGGTCATGCAAACAAACCTGGCGTTTACGTCAAAGTGGCTTACTATCGTAAATGGATAGATGATACAATCAGAAAGAATTCGTAGACAATTGCGTTTTTTAAGAAAAAGATATGAAGTTGTATTTACTTTGTAAGATGTTGTTATATAAAACGTGTAGCTTTATTTTAAACGTTTGACACCTTTTCACTAATTCCTGAACTTAGATATAAAAATCGACAAGTGAATTAAAAAAGTAAGAATCAAGTTCAAACGCTGTAGACGACTGCGAAAAGGAGTGCTCCTATAGCACGGTAAGACGTTGTCTCGAAATCCTTTTACGCCCAGCCTGTTCGTCGGATATCTAACCCTCAGGTTTCTCTCTGTTCGGGAAATTGAAAGTTGCATTTTGGATAACGTCATAGTTAGTGGGTTAAAAGTGCAGACCTCCATAAGGAGCAGACTGTGCAGCTGCAACATCGATAGGCCAATTGCATCGATTTGGAAGGAGATTGCATATAGAAGACCTAAGATGTGTTTAGAATTGCAGAATTTAAGCTTTACTTGTTCTGATTTTTTCCTTTTATTCGTATAATGTCCTTTACAGTTATTATTATATCAAGCTTCGAGCATCGATTCTGCTGAAAGTAGTAAAGTAAACTTCCTCGGAAAAATATGCATTTACAAGTGTTACGCAATTGCTTTAATCAAATACCTAATCATTTTTATGGGAAAATAAAGACGTGTTGAACAGAATATTAAATAGCAAAGGATCAATATTTGTCTTTGCTAGTCTCTAATAAAAACAACCTTCATGAACTAAGTGAAACTACATGCATTTACAATAAATTCCTGCTTCAGAGTCGAGTATCTCCTGAAATAATTATTTACTAGCTCACTTTTGTAGTGCATAATATACGAAAAAAAGGCAAAATTATTGCTTTAATTTAAAAATTTTAAACACATCTTAGGTCTTCCTCTGCCAAATCGATAATGTTTAAGTTTAATGCTTAAATAAGTTCGAACTTTGATCCTATAACCATTAGGTCCCCTTAGTCATTGAAATCCGCTCACGAAGGTGAGCTTTCAATTTCACGAACAAAAAGAAATCCGAATGTGCGAGATCCGGGAAATGGGATAGGCACGAAACATTTTCGAAATGCAGTTTATTTGCATTTGTGCGATGACGCATTGTAGTACTATAGGAGCACTCCTTTTCGCAGTCATCCATTGATCTTGATTTGGTCTCGCAATTTGATCAGAAGTACCATAAGCAATATGTGGCGAAAATCTCAGAAAACCTAAAGCATCACTTCGACTGCCGACGGTTTCGTTGTGAGCTTACCTTTTTCTACCACGCTTAAACACTTGCTTATGGACAGACGGTCGATTCTGATTATTTCAACCTTTTTGCTATTTAAGCAAAATGAACGTCATCTCTAGTCAAGATTCACTGCCCGGTGTTCAATTTTCTCCATTTCCATAAACTATCACAACACACTCTACTAAATCGACCATAAAATCTAAAATTATTTACGAATTAGCAAAGCAATTTTTTACATTTTTTTACGTCCCATGAAGTAAGACAATTTTAAGTAAAGTCATGTACATACACCAATGCCAGCCTCGAATATGGCTGAGCGTAAAATAGTTTTGAGAACTTATAAATGGATGACTTTGAAAAATAGAACCTACCATAACAATTTGACTAAAAAACATTTATTATCAGGAGAGGTCCAGCCAACTTGTAATGAATGCAACTTACCTTTAACAGTCAACCATATATTGCTAGAATGTAAGAGAGCAAAAATCCGTGGAAATCCGGACCTTAAAACCCTAGATAGCAATTATTTACTTAGTTTTGTGCAGCAAGTCGGCCTTTATCAACTAATTTAAACAAATTTACATATTACACCGTATGGGCTAATAGCCAAAGTAGCTGATGCCCAAAACCAATTAAAAAAAAAAAACAATTTGGTTGAAAAAAAGACAACTCTGTAAACAATACAGTTTATAATTATGCATAAAATAAGTAAAAATATTATGATTTTTTAAATAAAACAGAACAGTAAAACAAAACACACTAGTAATGTGAATTACATTAATTCGCAAGGCGAAAAAATATTGCAGTCTGGAAGATTCGAAGCTACGCTCTCAGAAGCAATTTGAATTATAGGCAGACGCTTTAACCGCTCAGCCAGAAAGTTTACTTAACACACAGGCTTAGCGTTGTATTACAAAAGGGAGAGTGAGGACGTAAGAAAGCAAACTCGATTATGAACGAACAAGTCATATTGGTGACGATGCAGCGTAATACACGCACTTTACTCGCTTTTATATATATTGCTATGGTACGAGGGGTGTTTTTTATATTCGCGGAATGAGGTATAAAGAGAAGCATATTTCTTAATTTTAATTTTTTATTTTTCAATGTAATCTCCTCGAACAGTGACACATTTATTACATTGCTGTATTATTTTTTGTAAACCTTCAAAAAAATATTTTTCTGATTTGCTCTCAAAATGTTCATTTACGGCAGCTTGCAATGACATTTCGTCCTTAAAACGCCTTCCACGAAGGTCCTTTTTCAGGTTGGGAAACAAAAAATAGTCACTAGGAGCCAGGTCCGGACTGTATGGTGGATGATTAATTTCTTCAAAGCCGCACGACACCACAGCAGCTACGGCAACGCGAGCCTTGTGAACAGGGGCATTATCGTGGAGTAACAGAACACCTTTTGCCAACTTTCCACGCCGTTTTTCTTTTATGGCCTGTCGCAAACGAGTCGGAATATTTGCGTAGCACGCTCCTGTAATGGTCTCTACCTTAGGCTTGTAATCTACAAGCAGAATTCCTTGAGAGTCCCAGAAAATAGTCGCCATCACTTTTCCAGCCGATTGCTGGACTTTGAATTTCTTTGGCGCTGGTCCACCCTTCACATGCCACTGCGTCGACTCTTCTTTCGATTCAAGATCATAAAAATGAACCCATGTCTCATCCCCACTCACAATCCTGTCGATAACGTCTGCCTGATTGTCCTCACAGAGCTCTAAAAATTGCTTACAACAATCAACGCGGTACTGTTTTTGACGAGGTGTAAGGTTTCGGGAGACCTACCGCGCGCTGACCTTTGACATTCTAAGGTGTTCATGAAGAATTTTGAAGGCAGTTGTTTCGGAAATTTTGAACATTTTTGCTATCTCCTTCAGTTTTAGTCGACCATTTTCCATAACGGCAAGTTCAACTTTCAACACCATTTCGTGTATCGTCACGTCACTTGGTCTTGGTCTTCATCGTCTTCTAACAATTCCCTACCTTGTTTAAATAGGCGTGACCACTTATAAATCATAGTTTTACCAGGGCAGGTATCTCCGTAAACAGCCCTCATTTCGTTCAAAATAATATCTACACTTTTACCCTGCTTTGTAAGAAAATTAATAACCACACGAAACTCGATATTCGACATTTTTCAAAGAATTTCATGTATTAACTTAATCTTTTAACTACTGCGGAACCACTATCATAAATATCTGTGTAAAATTTGACATTTCTACCCAAAAAGTATTGACAATTGTTAGTAAAAAATGAAATGCTTGTTTTTCCACAGCCAACCTAGCCATTCCGCGAATATAAAAAACCCCCCTCGTATATAGAGGCCATGTATTACATTAAATACAGTTATTTATTTACATGAATCAAAAATGAAAAGTTCAATACAGTAATTATACTGAAACGATAAGATGAAAATTATGATAATGATTGCTTATTTAATTGAATAATAATTGAAACTCAAAGATTCAAAGTACATTTTAAAAGAAAGTTATTTCAAAATGAGTACGACTTGATGATGGTAACAAAAATTAACAATAAATACAAAGTTGAATGTTGCATATGACAGAATAAAATTCTATTTGTAATAATTTATAAAGTGAGCACCATTCAAATTGATTTATAACATGTAGCAGGCAGGAATAATGGTAGTCTAGGATAGCAATAAAAAATTGGGATAATTATTAGAATAACAACTTAAAAACAACTACGAAAAATTTGATATCAAATGGATATAAAAATTTTGTAATTGTGTAAATACATAATAAAACCCATTAAAATAACAAAGAATTTTAATAAAACGTAAAGGGGTATGTTGGTTGTACATTACAAATAAAATAAATAGTCCAAGGCAAGATTAAAAACTGAGATTGAAGAAAGCATAACCAATTGGATGTGTAGCAGAGGTCCAGTACATTGCAGGGAAGGTACCATTGTGTGTGCTGCGAGGGGCGATGGTCCGAGACCATACAGGAGTTTTGGTCTGTTGCGGATTGTATGAACTTGGAACGGGATCACTGGTGGAGGATACAATTTGTCAATTAGATATGGATACATTGTTAGATGGTGGAGATACAATAAATTCTTAGGCGTGCTGGAGATGTTGTCAATGGTTGGAGGTCGGAGCCGTCTATAGGGCTGCAAAAGGTATCGCATTTTTGTTGGAGTTTGGAAGTGTCAGTGCAAAGTAAGTGGTTAAGTTGAAGGTATCGAAATAAATAAAAGGTGATTAATTAATATTAAGAAAGAGACATTATAAAAGTAAAGTACTTACCCAGATTATAGGGATGATGCTGTCAGTTTGACATTTAATTTGAAATTTAATGACAGAAGTATTTTGAATAATATATGCAAATTTGAATCTAAATATCATACAGTCAAACCATTGTAAAGGATTTTATTTATGTCATATTGATTTAGGGGTGTCATTAAACACTGCTTGAAAATAATAGTTGACAGTAATTGATATTCAGTAATTGCAGCAACCAATAACTAACTAGATTTCGGCGAACCAGACCCTGAGAAAAAGGAGTACTCATGTAATTTGAAATAAATTCAATTTAATTTTATAATAAAGTTAAAGTTTCAATACTTGAATTAAATAAGCATACACAAGTATCCATTGCATAATAATGTATTATTAAGTTATATGCCTTACTTTGGTCGGAATGAAATTTAAGATGCCTCAGATATTTTGTACTAGCACACCTATCTCACTGTAGTACAGGAGGTATTTCTAGGTCACTATGTAATATTCGTTAGAACCCAAGGAGCATTAGGTAATGCTCGAGACATAATTTGTCAGTATTAGCTACATAAATTGTGAAAATACTTGAAATATATTATTTTTTAAAAGGCGAAATTAAATTTTATTCTTTGATGTGTAAAAGTACGGCTGGAAATTTCATTTGTTGAAGAAAATAACAGTTTAGTTTTTGCTCCAGAAGAAGCCGCAGCCAAGTTTATTAGAATAATTAGAACTGGTTTAAATCGTTGAGAAAAATTTGCTTTTTGTGGTTGCTTCAGAAAAATTAAAAGTTAAAATTACCATGATATTTAAAAACAAATGTTTTTTTAATATGTCGAACCCATCGGAGATTAAGTTTTCAATTTTACAGGGTAAATTAGGGTCTACTAAAGTTATAATTTGATAGCAATATGAAAACTCTAATTTGATAGTTAAGGGGTTTTAGGAAATATTTTTGATTAAAAAAATGTAAAAGCTACGTTTTTCAAGCAGCCTGTGTTTTTACGTAAAATAGTTCTCTTGAAATTTTTAGTTTTTGCAGCTTCTCAAATACGACTTTGTTGAGCGAAAAATGCCATGAGAACTTTTTCACGTAGATTTAATTTTTCTTTCATAATACGAGACAAGGTGTTTAAAAACATTTTTTTTAAATTCGATTTTACAGGGTTGTAACTTTTTAATTTGGCCCTTTAAGAAACAAATTATTATGTAGTTATTGTTGGTAAAATGCATAGATGAAGAACGGTGTGACATATTGCATAAGCTAATTGTATTGTTTAAATAAAAGTTAGCTGCAATCTAATGATTATGTGATTATTTATATATCAATCTATAACATTAGGAAACTTTTTTATAAAAAAAAAATAAATGTAGATGTAAATAAATATATTAACCGAAAATATAATATTTGCAATTAACTGTTGTTTTAATTTCTAAAATGGAAGATATGTTTATTTCTATTTTTTGTTTTGAGCTAAAAATTAATTATAATTCATGTATAATTCGAGGTCCCGGGTGGTGCAGCTTGAGCAAGCATCCACGTTCGATCAGCAGAGTTAAGCAACGCTCTCTCTGGTCAGAACTTGGATGGGAGTTCCACGGCTGCTTTACCCGGCACCTTGTGGTACGGCTACCACGGAAAAAAGTTGGTCCCGGATATCATAATAACATCATGATAGTCGTTAGTGGGGTTGGAAGTCCCCATCAAATGTACAGTGACGCCTATAATTGGCCTAACGGCTGTTGGCGGAGTACGGAATAAAATAAAATAAAATAAAAATAAATAAAATAATTTCAGTCAGTAAAATTAAAATTGGGATTTATTTCCAACAGATTATTTACATAAAACGTTTAGTAGTAAAAAGCTTGCTAGTTTGAAGTGCATATTAGTTGGAGTTAACTTAACCTTTAGGTATTGACTTTCTTCCAGTACATTTTATATACCTCTAAAATGCTAGTATTGTAATTTCGTAAAAATTAACATTGTACAAATTCTAGTTTCACATAAATCTTGCCCGGGTAGAGATTCGAACTCGCGTCCTCAGACTCGGCAGTCGAATATTGTGTAATATAGGCGACCCGCTTTAGATTTGTAACGTAGTAATTAGAATTTAGCCATTTTTAAAATTTAATTGCGTATATAATATAAGTAGGCGTGGTTATTTATATTATCAAACTTATATTTCATCGTGACGTAATAATTTAATTATTATTCAGCCATTTTGATATTGTGACGTAGTTTTTTTATTGTGATGCAGTATAGATAACCCATTATACACATGACCTCGGCATTTTTAACTTTTCAATTAAATTGTGCTTATTCTACTATTTACACAAAATTCGCCACAGATCAAGTTTTTCTACATCTAGCACTATTAACTAATTTGCGTTTATAGTTACTTTATCTATTTCGCTCGCTTCTAGTATAGTTTTGCCATAGGTTATTTACGCCAACAATATTTTGAACATATAAAAATAACAGGAAAATTTCCTTTCCATACGCTATAGTATGAGCAAAAAGAAAGTTGATCAAAAAGCATTTGGAATTTTAAAGTCATGTGTATTGAACACCAGAAAATTATACCTAGTCCTAGTCACTGACAATTTATAGACATTGGCTGATAGTGGCTAATATCACAACGTTAACAAAACCGGGATCAAGACTTCCCGTAATAAACGCAACGAAAATATTTTCAAAGCCAGCAAAAGAAGAAGATTAAGAAGATGATAACCTCACTTTGTAACCACTGTCAAATGACAGCTTCATATTTGCAGGCGTTATGATATACATCCATTCCAAAATGCATTATACTCAGACGAGCTTCCATATCGGCAGCTGTTTTGTATCTCTATACTTTTTATTTCTAGTTCAAACCTTTTCTTTACAATCCCCCCCCCCCCCCCATAGAATTTACCCATTACAGTTATATTGCTAATTTCTCTATAGTTCCATAAAGATTTCAGGTTTCCTTTTTCTAAATAGATCTAATATAGAACGTTTTCCATTCTAATGGCGTTTTAGCCCTTTTAAATGCTCTTATTAAATATTATCACCATCGTTTCTATATTTTACAACCTTGAAATGACCAGCAGATTTATTGTATTTCGTTTTGTGTACCTTGCAAAATAACAGAGGTCTTAAATCTGCATCTCCCAGGTGCAGTCCTTGTTGAGTAACCTATAAGCCAGGGTTCCTAGATTGCTTGATTAATTAGACAAAAATGAAAATATATTTGTGTATTAACAAATAGTACATGTCACAGAAAATCGAACTTCAAATGAAATTCGCAAGCTAAATCTGTACAAAAAAATATGTATAGATAAAGATAGATAAATCTCTGATTATGGTGGCCGTTCCCTGCAACTAAAAATGTAAACACAAATACAGTGTGCCGTTTATTCGGTGCTTTTCATACAGGAGTTAGGTAAGCCAGTTGTACGTAAACGTGTGTGAATGGTATCCCAAAGCTGCTTACTATCTGTCACCTTGGGGACCTTTTCGCCATATAGGTTGAGTTTTAAGTTACGTGTCTCGCTGGTGGTCAAGGATCAGGGGTTGTTTTCCATCAAAATTCGAATCGACAAAGGGGTGCAGGGATTCGACAAAGAATCAGGGGTTATTTTCAACCAACTACCGACTCGACAAGAAATAACCGTTCTTTTGCTACCGAAAATCGGTTCTATAAAGTACTAGGAAGCTGTTCACCACTGAAAATCGGCTTGACAAAGCATCAGAGATTGTTTACCACCAAAAATATACTCTACAAAGAGATGCAGATGTTGTTTCTCTACTGAAAAGCGGTTTGACATAGGGTCAGGGATTGTTTGCCACTGAAAGCGGTTGTATAAAGGATTACGGGTTGTTTTTTTACCGAAAATCAGCTATACAAAGGATGAGGGATTGTTTACCACTGAAAGTCGACGCAATATGGGACCAGGAGATGTTAATCACCAAAAATCTACTCAATAAAAGGATGCAGAGGTTGTTTTTCTACCGAAAAGAGGCTCGACAAAGCATCAGGGATTGTTTTCCACCAAAAATCGGCTTGACAAAGAATTAGGGGTTGTTTGTCACCGAAAATCGGCTCTACAAAGGAGCAGGGGCTGCTTACCACCAAAAATCGACTTTACAAACGGTCAGCGGTTGTTTACCACTGAAAATCGGCTCGAAAAACAATAAAGGCGAAGACCAAACCTTTATTACGGTAAGATGGCGACTTTATAATTTTACCTATTATTGTTCAAATATGTAATTTGCACGGGTGCAAATGTTACAAGTTCTTTCACAATAGTTCTTAAAACTCACATAACCCCTGTTCCACACTTGACCTGTTCATATTCTTTTCATTTGTAAGAAGTTATTCTTATTTCAACTGATTAGATTCTCTTAGCTCCAAGCGTTTTGCTTCTCTAACGAGATATTCATAATTACACTTGTATTCCCAAGCTGTTGTCGACAACCCAGAAGATTTTAGAAAATAAGTGATTCGAAGATATGGGGTATATGCTCATGTTAATTTTAATTTACCCGCACATTTACTTTGTATTGAATGTATATAACAAATTTCTCTCACATCTACGCGAAGCGAAGACATCAATTTTCACACATTATTTTTCATTTTGCTATTTAAAGTTTTAAGCACTGAACATTTCTTCTCCTTTCTATACATTTTGCTATCCTAATTTAATAGATACAACCCAACTGAAGCTGAAAATAAGTTAAAAGTCTGTACGCAACAGAAAACGTGCATAGAATATTTAGGATTTTATCTGGCACAATCATTGGATGGCTCAAATTTCTGCTTGTAAGTTTCAACTACTTATGCAGTGAACTGTGAACTTTTCGTAAATGTTTACACGTTAACAGGATACAACGTTTGCATATTCACCGTTGTATCCATTTGTTCATTAACACACAAACTCGAAACGCCCAATTGAGCAATTATTCATCAATTATAGAAGGTGTAAATATTTAAACTCAACATAACGGCAATTGTATTTTAATCTAGTTAATATTTTGAGGTGACGAACGAGCTTGCAGGTTTGTTGGGTAAATCCCGTTTGCTACCGATTTTTGAGATGTTAAGTTAAGAAATGGGTGAATTAATTTAAAAAAATACATAGTAAATATCTTAAATGTATAACTTTATGATTTTTTTTTAATTTTAAAACAAAAATTCAAAAATTTAGAAAAGACCATTGCTCGTGGCTTATATTTAAAGTTGATGCCTTAAGCCATTTTACAAAAGTCTGTGACCGGAAAATTGCTTTTGTGTGAGAAAGGGGAACTTCGCACAATCCATAAATATTGATTGGTATTTCTGGTAGTTGGCCTTCTGAAAGGCCAAAAATTATCTACAAGGAAGAGACACCACCAAACAATCGTCCAAATATAAAATCGAACCTCGAGGTTGCTTCGAAACCTCCTCTGCATCGCAATCAATTCGAGATGCGATCAGCATGTAAAATCAAAATTTAATGACGGAAGAGGCTCTCCAGCGGTTCTTTGTGCAGAGAATCGAGCCGAAACTCCGAACGTGGCGTAGCAGGTTTCGATGCTGACTTCTTATTCCAGTGACCCCAATGCGTACACATAATTTAAAAACAAACAAAAATGGTACCTGCTGAATAGCCTGTGCCGTTATACTACTTCTGTGATGCGACAATCTTATGTCCATCGACTTCTTCTAAGTTGGAAATTACGGTTTCTGGGTTAGTATTACTTCTATTGTGGCAGTTTTAAAACGAATCGAATAAAGAAATTCCAAATTTATATATAAAATAATCTGGTGTGATACACTCACACAACTTCCTTTTACAGTGATCTTATAATTAGTCAAAAATTTCATTTTTAATTTTTAACCATTTGTTAAAAATTTTCAAAAATTACAAATTCTACAAAAACGGTACAAAATCTAGTGTTAGTTGAAGAGACAAATTTTCTCTAGAATTTTAAGGTGAATTCAAAAATGTAATAATATACCGGGTGTTTTATTTAAAATAGGAGTTAATAAAAAAAATAGAAAAAAAAACAAAAGAAACCCACTTTAGAAGTATTCAACTGGAAAATCACCTATCTCACATCAATACACATTAAAAATGTAAGAAAAATGTAAAATTTAAAAAAAATCGTTAGAGCCGTTTTTGAAAAAATCGAAAAAAACTGAAAAATCACAAGAGTAAACACATACTTCCGGTTATGCGATTTTCTTCAAAAGGTTGCTGTCTCATCTACATAGTACACAAAACTTATATATGAAGTTTCAATGCCATACCTCTTTTCATTTTTGAGATATTCTGTTCACAGACACACACACAGACAGACAGACAGACACACAGACAGACAGACAGACCAATGAAAAAAAATATGTTTTTTGGGATCAGGAGACTCTAAAACGTGAAGATCTGTTGAAAACTCAATTTCGAATTTTTGGGGTGAATCCAATACTTCCTTTATAGTAGTAAAAGGAAGTAATAATCTGAGAGCTAGAAAGCAATCAATCTGTAAAAGTGGAGTAGCGGCTCGATTTACTTTATTTATAATTTTATACAAAAAATTATTATATCATTGTATTATACAAATGTTGTCTATTTATTAGTATAGCTTTATCATAGTTCTATACACTTTTATTTTAATATTAAATTTGTTGATTATGTCAAGTATTTATTTCAGAAAACTATCCTTGCATTCACGTCATCCTTAGTTCAATATCCCATAGTAATCGCTAAATACTTAAATTGTCAAAGATTTGGCCATTCATTGTCATTGTGTTGTTCGACACGTCATACCTTTGGTTTTTCATTGTTTGCTTGTACTTGATCTTTGTGGTGCTGCTCCTGCGTACAATTTCTAGCACACGCCACTGATCTTAGACCGTTGGAAGGGATGATTTTGCGCTGAACGCAGAACAAGCAGTTTTGTACTTGTTGGGCAGTAAGGCTACTTGTAGAGCGGTAATTTTTATGCCATGTTTGGGCCGCTGGCGATTTTTATTGTACTAGATTCCCTCATCGCCACGAATTTTCCCAACGCTGACCGAAACAAACTGTTGAGCTTATGACGGCCGATTAAGCACTATATAATTAGTTATACCAGTTAGAGGCAAACGATAGCGTAGACATTTTTAGAAATAAAGATGTTGTTATGAATGCAGGCAAAAAGGAAATAACATTTAATATAACAAACTTATAAAGCAAATAAAACTTAGTTTATCAATCGAAGTATAGATGTGGTAGTTCTGAAATAACATGCATTTAAAATATGTCTCCAAGCTAAACGATCTACTCAAGCTATAGAAATCGAAAGCTATCCTATAAGTACGTCTTATGTAAATTCTGCCGCTTTAGAAACAGGATACGTTTCCCTCAAATATTTTTCTAAATTGCAGCAAAATGGACAAACTATGTAATGCAGTTCTGCAGGCGGCTTTCTCCTTTCTACGCCTGCATGTATCCTGTCCCTATTATGCAGAATGCAACTTCTCGTTCGTTTATTACCAGAAGTATAGACGGAAATTATGTAACAGTCTCTAGTTACACGTGCGAAAAGCATATTTATGTTAGAAGAAAAGTCGATCTTCAGCTACAGTTGCATCATTTTTACGCAACGAAACGGCTGTCTACCTAAGCAGGGTAAATATTTAGAAAAGCGAGCAAATGTTGTAACTTAATGTTGTTGATTTACAGCAAAAGGATTTTTTAGTATGGTGCAAATAGCGACGTTACAAGGAAGTGCTTTGACGCACTTATATGTTTGGACAGCGACAGCTGCGTTCCCTATAAATTTAAAATCATTACAGCTAGCTGCAGTTTCCTTTATTACCAAATGGGGCTGGCAGTCAAGAATCGTTTACTTAGTTTTAATTTTAGTTAGTATTAGTAACAGAAATAAAATATGTTCACCGCAAACAATTTTCCAAATTTCCAGTTTGTTGCCGAAATACATCATTTTTCAATTTAAAAAATACAGAAAAGTTGAGGTTAAATAACGAACAATTTTATATAATACATTTTCTACTTTCCTACAATGATACGGTATCTGTACCAAATATCTCAGCACCTTGTTAAAATTTTCTTGCTGCAACTGCTTCAGTGAGTGAGGTTTTGTCTGAACACTCTATAGTTAAAAATTTAAAAAAATATATCTAGAGATACCTCAATAGCTTCAGACATCAAAAACGTTGGAAAACAATGGGCACCGTTACACAACTCCCTCGAAGAGATTTTCATTCAAAATCCGCTCCACGATTTTTAAAATTTTAGGCGAGTTCATAATAGAATAACCACTAATATACGACGTATCAGTAGTCTATGATACGATTATTGCTGTTTCCCACAGAACTACAAAATATGATGAGACAACTCCAGGTAGAGACTGAAGGATTGAGACTATTCATAAATCACGACAACAACAACAATAATCAGCGTAGTATATTGCACAAAGCTGGCTATGAGGTTGCCCATCAGTTTATTCATCGTGACCCCTTTATTAAAAATGCTGGAAGTTGCGAATAAGAGGTACAGTGTCTTCAAAAATGTGTTGTACAGAGACAGTTATAAGTTTATTGAGTTTTTACTTAACAAAGGCTCACACTGTATCATTAGCTAGGTAGACCTCGTTGTATACTTTCAACATATTGGTATATACAACACTTTTTTAACTTGGTATAATAAATTCATGTTCTGTTATAGGCTAAAATGACCTTTACGACAACGCGCCAGCGTATAACGGTATTTACAAAAAACCACAATAAAGCTAGACTAGTAGCGCGTACAATAGCTCACAAAATAGGGAATGTAACTCACATAGGACCGCTGCCCAGCCCATAACAAGAGTTGCCGACTAAGCTGCGGTGGAGCGTGGGGTGGTCCAACACGGGATAACATAAGGGCAACGGCCTAATAAATAGTAAACAGATCTAAAATGATAAGGTGCCACCACAAGTTCATCACTATAGAAGAAAATGCACATGTAAACTCACTGAGGAACAGTGGAAGCATATGAATTCACCTTTCAACATTTAGCTATGCAGTAACCTGTCGGTTCAGCACCATCGGACCTACCTTTTTAAAATCCACTTGATCAACTGGTCAAACTCCTCTTACAACTGTAAAATAAAAACACAAAAATCGCATGCACAATAACAAAGAAAACCACAGTTAAATTAACATGACATGCATTGACCAAAATATTTGAATATATAGACAAAGGCACATGTAAATATGAAATGTATATACTGCAGTTCGGCAAATTGCACGTCTTAAATTTATTGACATAATTTGACAAATTTGACATTAACTCTAAAAACGATATGAACTATAATCAAATAGCGGTAATAAAGGTGAGATTCAACTATAATAAGCAGCCGTTGCGACACATAACAAGGGCCACTGCATAAAGCTACTCAACAACCATGTACACTGGCGGTAAATGAAATGTAATAACTCGTATACAACTGCAACGGTTTGACAAATGCAAAAGGTACACAATAAAAGCTAAATAACCGAGACGTTACACCAACTGTTCGATAATTCGACGAAGCACACTGTATATACAGTGTGTTTCACTTTACATGGAAGCACCCCTGTATTTTCTTTGTTTTTGTACGAATCGATTTGAATTTTTTACCAGTTGTACAACTCACCAAGAGGCATCTATTCATGTCTTTGAGCGCAAATGACGTTATTAGCCTGGCCTACTACGATGAAGAACATGGGTCGTATTGTCAATATTTTGCATCGCGTTAGAGTTACAGCAAAAAGTTATTAAGAAAAGTTGTTTAGAATCAAAAGAATACCCCAGATACCGATTTTTGTTTAATAATTCGAACTTTTAATTTTTATCCATAAATTTGTCAAAGTCCCAAATTTCAACTTTGAATTTGGTATCAAATAGTGCCATGGAGAAACAGCATTTTTATTATTGTTGAAAACGTCATTAGCTATTAATAATGGCTGAATTACGTTTAACTGTAGCTGAGAAAGTAGAAATAATTAGAATTACTGGTGAAAATTCAAGATCCAATAGAGAAGTAGCTAGAATATTTAATGGAAGGCATCCAGGACGTGCACCTATTTAACCTGGAACTGTTTAAAAAATTAATCAACTTTTTAATTTGTGTCAGGATAAATAGGTGCACGCACTGGATGCCTTCCATTAAATATTCTAGCTACTTCTCTTTTGGATCTTGCATTTTCACCAGTAATTCTAATTATTTCTACTTTCTCAGCTACAGTTAAACGTAATTCAGCCATTATTAATAGCTAATGACGTTTTCAACAATAATAAAAATGCTGTTTCTCCATGGCACTATTTGATACCAAATTCAAAGTTGAAATTTGGGACTTTGACAAATTTATGGATAAAAATTAAAAATTCGAATTATTAAACGAAAATCGGTATCTGGGGTACTCTTGTGATTCTAAACAACTTTTCTTAATAACTTTTTGCTGTAACTCTAACGCGACGCAAAATATTGACAATACGACCCACGTTCTTCATCGTAGTAGGCCAGGCTAATAACGTCATTAGCGCTCAAGGACATGAATAGATGCCTTTTGGTGAGTTGTACAACTGGTAAAAAATTCAAATCAATTCGTACAAAAACAAAGAAAATACAGGGGTGCTTCCATGTAAAGTGAAACACACTGTATGTTAAGTTGCGCACTAAACGTTAATAAACAATACAAACGATACCTGTAGGGAGCTTGGCTTTACGGTAACTTGACTTCCCGTGTTACTGCGACGGCTACCGTCCGCAGATACTGCATAGACGAAACGGGAATGAATAACATGCATTACGCACAGCCAAATGCATTGAAACGACGGGAGTCCTAATAACAACTCAAACAGCGGTACTCGTATACAGACTAAAAGAGCACAAAGCGTTAAAAACCCTTGCAAGTGCTACCCCGAAGGGCGCAATGCAGGAGCTCTATTTCAAAACTAACTGTTTCTTGCGGACGCCGGGACCCACCTGACTGGAAAATGCACGCAGATAGTGCGCGATCGATACAGTCGCGGGGCAGCCAAGCTGTGGCTTGCTCTCTCGCACCCATGGCCGTTGACTCTTAAATTCACGTCACGGATCGTACAAGAATATGCCTGGCAGACGGATCAATATTTGTATTCTAGCGTGCCAATAATATAAACAGAGATACAGAAAATGAAGGCGTTTTAGAACCGACGACGGTAAGCGGATAACACAGCTGTGTGCGTTAGAAAGCTACTAAATTCTTGCACATAACTGGACATGCTCAAATTCAGGCGGAATAATTCGAATAACCCATATACAAGTAGGATCGTAATTTAGAAAATACTTAATTAGCCGTACGTTAGTACAAAACTAAAAATGTCCTAACAATTTACAAAGCACAAATGATGTACAACATTTTAATGAATACGACTGTACGTAGGTAAATCAAAGTTGCTAAAGGTTCAAGTAAGTATAAAACTGAAACTGATTTCTGTCTTTCCGCAACTTCTAATGCAAACGACTTGAATTAGCTGATCGACTTCTAACAGTGCAAGATTAATTTTATTATCTCTACCTTACCCGGTCTTATAAAAGAAAAAATTGGCGGTCTGCCATTAACTAGTTACAGAAGTAAAATATAGACTGATAATTAATCACTTGATAATTTTCTAACCCTATTGACGTCTTTAATCGCTCTTATAATTAGTGCCCAACTAATCTAGGAATACAGAACACGTAATTGCTGTTTTTAAGAAAATCCCGCGCCGTGAAATTCACTTGCTGAATGTTGATCCCCTTCAGATCTAGTTTTTCAGATTTTTGTGTTTTGTAGATGGTTTTGTTGTGAATAAAATTAACTGCCTAATAAAGTATATAATAGTTATTAAATAAAATAATTAATGGCAAGGAATACTACACTTTATAAATTGTATTAAATTCAATTACGAACCTGCCTGTCAAACTTAAGGCAAATTAAAAGAGGGTAATGTATTACCAGAAATAAATAGTTTATTGCTCTTTCTTTATTTTATCTATCCGCAATAAATTCGGGGCCGAGCTCGGTCCAACATGAAACAAACTTGGTTCAGGGTGTAGGTTCATAAAATTAAGAAAAACCTTGTATGATAAGTCACTCGTTGTATGCCAATTTAACTCGGGTATTAGGGCAAACGCACAATTTCCATCTGACATCTAGATATCCTCTAAATTTGACTCAGCAACAAAATGATCTGTGGTCGCAAGAAACAGCGTAAATTGAATTTTAAAACCCAGAATGGCAATGAAGCATCAAGTAAATATGATTAATACTGTGACATAGCAACTGCTCGTTTTGTTTCTAGTGTGACGTAGAACCCACGCCCGACCATTTTTTGTTCTACATCCGGTCAAAACTGAAAAATTCCGTGTAATCCTGCATTTTCACAGAACGTTAACTGAATTTCTCGAAAACGGACGGATATGAATAAGTAAAACTTGGCGCTACACCTCGTAGACAGTCTCAACTTGACGAATCCCGCGAATTCTGGGGCTGCAGCAAAGGCTTCCTGGAGAATCCTACCTTAATCGGAGACCTCTCTGACGCTGGATACACCTCCCAATGATGCCACGGGAATTATGCACTTGGGAATAGGTTGTTGGTTGAAGTTCCTGCACGTATGGGCTCCTGAAGGTCCTCCCTACACGCAACAGGTACTATTGTTGCTGGGCGATGCTGCTTACTTCAGGAAATGAGCCCCAGAAGTCACTCTCATTTGGACGAAAATTGCTGCTGGTTAATCTGCTTCCCTTGAACCTCTTAAAACTTGGCAACTTATACCCACAGATGCTCTGCACACTGGTTAATAACTTTATACAAAAATGGTATTAAAAATGACTTTTTGTTTATAATTTTATGTGATAAATTGAGGAGCTCAATTTGGCCTCATCATAAATTTGACAAGCTTGTGTTGTTATTATTAAAAAAAGACTGTCATGTCACTTAGCAACTAGATTTTCAATTTTTATAAAAGAAATTAGGCTTGATAACATATTTGATCTTATGAACTATAGTTTTGATGCCATGTCTTTGCCTAACTACTAAAATTGTTTTTTTCTTTGAATAACGTCACTAAACTTTGCTCTGCCTTTTAAATCACTTTTGTTTATAATGCACTGATACACTTGGAGTTCATTTCGCGTCTCACTAACTGTCTTTTTGCTACCACTGTTTAGTTTACCTTTCAGCTAATTTGCCGTTTCCTGGCTTACACTTTTAATGCATAACGCTCATATTCTTTCTGTACTTAACAAACCATTCTGTATCATTGTATTCACATTATGTCTGACATTAATGCGCTCAAATCAGTCAGTTACAAATTAAATTGCATTGGCTCTTCCGAACATTTATCATATCTGAAGCTCTGAACGCAACCCTTCTGAAACCTGCCTTATTTCATGCTAGCTTTTATCCCTCAAATCATTAGTTACTGCTGCTCACATCAATTGCACTTATTAATATAAAGTACTGATTATCTGAGAATAAATAAAATATTTAATTCTGTGCTCATGTTGACCTTATTCATTTAGTTAATTAGGCAATCAGAATTGCTGTGGGCAGTGAACCATTACAATATAGAAAGATATCTTGAATTTGGAATTCTATACGTTCCTGTTCCGCTGCTGCTGTTGTTTGATGTTTGTGTTTACTAAATATATATGGAATTAAGATTGAGTACAAATCTGATCTGATCTGAGCAAAATAGATAAATTTGTTTAGCTTTTATTTTTCACATGAACATGTTGGTTTAACACCAGTTAATGAGTTGCAATGTTGACAAACAGTTTATTTATATCCAGACATTTTTATATGAATATTGATTATAATCTGCATAATTGACAAGTAATAAATGAAAGATAAAAACTGGTTACTTACAACAATTATTGTTTGTTGTCTTTTAAAGTGTTGGAGATTAAAATCACTAATTATACGTCTGCAGTAAAATATACCTAACAAAAGGCTCTATAACTACTCAATACTTAATGATACTGAAAAAATGGAACTGGCATGTTAGCTGTCTTAGCAACGCTGTTTAGTACATGTTTACGATTTGGATACTGTCTCACATTTATACTCATTAACGAACTCAGCACGACGTCCAAATTACACGAAAAATTATGCACTCAACATTAACAGAAGAAAATCATAATATCATACAGTTCCTCCTATTTGGCTTAAAAACGCACTTCGTATTTCATTAACTGTGCGATTTATTAAAATGCAAAATAAACAATCTTAATAGCTATTTGTGCAATAAGTGCTAAAAGTGGACGTTTATGCACGAGTTTGCACACAACATTTTTTCTACCGCCTTAAATTTACTGTTAGTAATCCATAAATGTCGATTTAACAAAGGTTTGCATTATGACAGTTATAATTTATGTCATAATAAATAGTAGACCATGCGAGGGCGAATGTTTGCGAAGCCAGTCCTGTCAAGGTGAGTTATGAAATGTAATTATTAATACTCCACATCTGACTGTATTCATTACATAACGCTTTAATTATTTCAAAAACACTTTACCTGTAACGCAAGAAGCAACTAGAATAACTTTACAACTTCACTTCTAGTTCCAAATTGTAGTTTTATAACCTCACTTCACTTTTAGCACATGGGCTAAAAGTAAACAGCTGATTTCTTTAACCATGCTAAACTATAAAACGTCACTTTTAGTGAAACAGGCTAGTGCTAAAAGGCCTGCTTTTAGTAGTGGTCGTAGATAAAATATATGAAGCTGTCTTCAATGACCGAACATTTCAAAATAAGAACATATAACTGGATTTCTACTACTAGAACAAGCCAGTTAGAAGTTCTACAAGGCTCCATACTCGGTTCACTTTTTTTTAATATGTGTATTTGTGGTACAGTAGCTGTTCAAGCTAAAGCACTTATGCTTGCAGATGACCCTACTATCTTTATTAAACACTAATAAAGACTAGGTATCAATAAGTACAAAAGTGCTGCTAAAACCATGGCCCTTCGGTGAGTAGTGAGAGATAGATCTCATACACCGTTGAAAAGAATAAACTAACATGAATAAATGATTCACCAAAATTCAACGTTAACTTCAATACGTCCCGGTATAGCAATTAATTAAGTAATTTATTTATTTAACGATCGAAACAGGGGAAACGCCTAATTACACTGTTTAATAGTTATCCAAAAATGGCAATGCCAATGCCATATTATTTACATACAGATATTTTAACTACAACGGTTTTAACATGCTTATCAATATAAGAGAGGGATGGAATTTTATCTAAATGCATTGAAGCAGAATTTTTTTAATGTCTCTCCCTACATTTTCAGTAGTTGAATCTTAAAATTCGTCCCCCATCATAATTGTTACCTATCAGTCATGAAGAATTTGACCCAGTCAAATACCGCTATCCTAATTGGTGCTCATCAAAAGCCTTGCCAGTCCAACATCCACCAAAACGTTGGCATATCCAAACGCTTTCATAAAAAAGTAGCCAAAGAAACAAAACTCAACTTCAAAAACCATTTCCATCCCACATTTCGCCCACTAAAATTGCCACCTTGAAAAATGTCATCCAAAAGTTTCTTTTATCAATAAATTAGCTTCAGATCCATCGTCCATCAGAGTTGTTGCTCTCAACAACGATAGTCACCAAGAATTTGGTCCACCCAAATTCAGCTTTTTAAATTGTAGCCCATCAATTTTGCTGCCTGTCAAAAACATCGCCCACCCAAAATGTCTTATCGAAAACATCCAACAAAATATTGTAGGTCGTACGCAGACAAAATAGACTTTATAAGATTTGGAGGTTAGAAATATCCTCATATGCAGTTAGGTTTTCATTCAATTTATTGAAACGGGATCTCTGTCTTGGGTAGTGACTTTATTTTCAAGGTAATTTCCGTAAAGTATACCTTATTTGGCTTATCTGATTGAATCTGCGCGTGATATCTCGTACTCTCTTAGCTTTTCAAGCGTTTTGGATTTTACGTATCATCTACTCTATTTCCTGAAGCTATTCTTTTAGTTGCCGTGGGGTTTAGAACGCTCGCTTAGTGGCTTCCTTATGCGGTTAGGTTTTCTAGAGTTATTTCGACCCACTATGGTGGTGAAACCGCTTAACGAGCCCCACCTTCAACTCATCGGTTTTTTTTTTGTTTCGATTGAAGAACTTCTGAGCTGAACTCGTAAAAATAACATTTTCGACCTCGCGTCTCACCTTTAATGAGAGATTTGTAATTTGGAGTTTACTGTATCTCTACTATTTCCCCTATTCTTATTGTTAGACAGCTACATGAAATATGGGAAAAACACCATGCCGTAGATTTATGCAGAAGTAGCATTGTTCTGGTGAGTTATGTCGTAAAACACATGTTGGCAATTTGCTCTTACGGAATTTTCATCTAATTTTAGATGGTTCTCTATAAGTCAGTACTTTCTTATTACTCTAATTGGGACTGGAGATGGCCCACTAAGCCGTTGTATACTTAAAGTGACTTTTTTCGAATGCACTCCGCGTCTGTACGCTAATCGCTTCTTATAATTTCAGGGCTCGCTAGTTGATGAATTTGGGTTGTTAGTTTATAATTTTGGCTCTTTTTTGACTTGATTTTCGTAGCCTGCTCTTTTTGCATACGTTGGTACCGTCCTAGTCAATACCTATACAAGATTGAAGCTATATGAGCTTCCTTGTTTGATTTTGGATTCAACAAATACGCAATAATCTGCCGTTACTCTGACTAAATGCTTTTGCCGCAGTTTACAATATATTGGCTTGAATAAGTTTATGGACTGACGACATTTAACTGTGTATTTCCTGTGTAATGTGCGTTTTGTTTATTTGTGCATAAAGCTTACATTTACAATTATCATACACTGTGAATGCTACGTGCACAAGTCGTGGGTTTGATATTGATTTGTTTTTAGATATCATAAATTGAATGTTTTCTTTGGACACGAGAAACTGCCCTCTTATCTTTTTAGTTTTGGATTTATTGGAACTAAATACTATGTTAATTGCGGCGTATTAATTTGTTTTTTATAACAGGTTAGAGCTTATCAAAAAGCCTGCTTCTGTATTTTTGAAATATCACCCTTGAATGTAAGTTGCGAGTATCATATTTTCCAATTTATATTCGCGAGTTGTACATTGAATTTTGTGGGCTCCTTAATTTATTTTCATCATTTTAGTGTAAAGCACCCCTTCTCCGCAGTAGCTCAGCTGGTCCTATTGGTTATATATATATTCACAGCTTGTCAATCTGCTTATATTGAAGTGTTGTGATATTATCACTTGTTTTTATTATTTCCGCTTATTAGAGCGGTCAACGATCACAACAGGTAGCCTGGAAGATCCACTGTAGACCATCTATCTTCTATTTCCTAGATCATAGAGAAAACATATCTGACAATTAGAAGTGTGCCTATTATACGACAATCTCAAGAGGAATAACGATAGCGTACCATAAAATGTTAGTTCAACGCTGAGACAAAGCACTATGAAGATAATACACAAAAGTGAAAATTGAAGACTCGATCTAAAAATATTTTGTCACCAATAAAGAGCTCAAGCAAGATGTTTTTGTCGTCAATCGTGTTCAAAATCTTGTTGGAACATGGGTAAACTACTGATTAATACTACCCTATATAATATATGCTTCGCGGACGATCGGACAGCCCTTGTGAAAGAATACGAAGATATAGCATACACGACACGGAGTTGGTTGAGAAATACTACTGGAAAGAATAACTTAATCTTGAGGTTAGAGAAATGACCAAAACGCCATACTGGAGGTTATAAACATCCCAACAGAATCAGAAATATTTTTTTCCAAGATAGGAAAAATGGTTGAAGATATTAATTGTGTACGTTCCCAAGAGGCGTATTTTGAAAAGAATAATATTAAAGTGTACATTAATCTAATAATTTTTTAAAATCATTCCTATTGATTCTGAGATATATCTTGTATATGATGAATTCTGGCCTTTAATAAAATCTTCAACCAAAACCATCTCAATGATATCCATCAAAATAGTTGCATCTAAGGCTGCCACTTTAAAAAACCTACCGCAAAATGTACATTTAATAATTCTAGCACAATAGATCAAACAGCAATGCCAAGCGTCTATTTGCAGTTGCTTAATAGTAGTTTATGTAACTAGTCCTCAAAGCAAGGCTTTAGGGGACGAGTCGTAATGTTTCCGGACGAGGCGGAGCGAAGCGCAGCCGAGTCCGTAATATGAAGATGAGTCCTCTAAAACCATTTGAGGATGTGTTGCATACAACGTTTTTTTGTATTAGCTCTCCAAACATTATAATATGAAGTTTCAATTACCATTAACGCGACATTATATTAGGAGGCCGCGCGAAAATGTATTTTTCGCTCCCCAAACTGGTTACTTTGGAAACTGTCTAGGATCCTCAAAATGGCCATTTAGAGGCCTTGTACTTAAAGTCGTCATGGCAACTAATGTTTGAGTCCGCTAAAATGTTGCCATGACGACTTTAAGTACCAGGCCTCTAAATGGCCATTTTGAGGATCCTAGACAGTTTCCAAAGTAACCAGTTTGGGGAGCGAATACAAAAAAGTCATTTTTACGCAAACGCTGTCCATAAAAAACAATTAATAATTAACGAAGGGTAACTCAGCAGTTTGTAACTATTATGTAGATAAGTGTTTTCTAGGAATTATTGAAACTTATTATGCAGTTCGTTTGTTTACGACGGCTACTGACAAGTTTCAATTTTCGCATTTAACACGTAGGTTTTTCCTGGTTGGTAGTAATTGCCCTAATGTCTGTTGTTAGAGATCGTCAACTGATTGCCGGCTAATAGTAGCAATCTAGGAGGAATCATTAATCAATTATGACCTATTCGATCGACCCGTCGACTCTTAATGCGCATTATGATGATACAGAATTGACTGAGGATTGAGCTTCAATAGGATAAAAACAAGCTTTGTATCAGATCCGGTATTTAATACTAATGAATTCTTGTCCGTTGATTAAAACAGCCTGAAGTTGAACCACTGCATATATGAAAATTACAAATTGACAGACATCTCTCGGTGGCCGTGCTGTTAGGAATAGCAGCTGTATTCATTATAATACTTTTAAAATTAATGAAGAAGAGTCACATTTGTTTGCACGAGTAGGTGATGTGATCAGTTAGATGTTTACGCGTTGAGTTGTCAGTATCGGAAGATGTAATATAAACTGTCACATGTGAAAAGCATAATTAACTTGACATTTATTTTGTGTAAAATACATGGCCGTACAAAAGCTCTTTCAATGGAACATGCTCGTTATGTAAACTCAGTGTTTGTATTTGGAATGGACCGGCAGTCGAAACAACTGTTTAATTAAAAAAAAAATGTTTTCCGTTCTTTTATTGATAAAAATGTAGCGTCATTTCTCACCAGGGATTCTGTGGGTATGGTGCCCCAAGTTTAGCTTTTAGCTTTAGTTTTTGAAAATTATTCTGTGAGGAAGCTTTGCTGGTATGCAGGTTAGAGCCTTGGCACTGTTTTGGGAATTTCGTCCACGTATTAGGACACAAAGAACACACAATTTCCTTGTTGTATTGGCTGTTCGCCTGTATAATTATACAGAGTGAGTGTAAATTTCTCTTATTTCAAATTGTGATAATGTAATTTCAGTGGGCTGACTCTTATCTGGGGTTTTTAGCGTCACATACGGGGTGAAATACTACAATTGCAAGGTGAAAGTTACCAACGGGTACGGTTACTTGCTGGAGAATGCTACTACAAACGTCACCCGGGGCTTAGGAGGCTTCGGTGATATTCCAGTGCCAAGGGAACCTCTTGAAATCCCTTCTTAGAGCCCGTTTGAGGCCATGGGTCATCACCTCATGCCTAAACGTAAAGCTCTGAGTTAAGTAATGCAATCTAATAAGTTGTGTTTAATGATATTCCTACCACAAACCAGATAAAATAAACTGTAACTGTATCTGATATAAAAAGGTATCTTTTAGTGGTTCTATATTTGTTTGAGTAGTTGTAGTATACTAATTACTGATATGATAACCTTAAATTGGGGTGCCTCTTTGCTCTTTAGTAAGTAACGCAAAATAACGACTTAATATGTATGTACTGGTTATTATATGCATGCTTGGTTTAATAAATCTAATTCAAAATTGCACATACTTATATCTTTTAGTGCTACCTTCTGTATTTCAGATATTGTGTTATTAACTGCTGCGATTACTTTGGGTTTATAAGTTCTTGACCTATCTGGGTGGATTTGCATTAATTGAAAAACTTGTTGTCGCTTATGTTATTCGGAAATTACATCATTTAAAGAACGGTCCGCCGTCTCATCTGCATCTAGCTGGTGAACCCTCAAATATATTCTCGTAGCGTTATAACATATGAATATGAGGGAAACTAGAGTGAAACACTTTGAATGCTAAAAAACATACGAGATGACAATATTATAAAACCTGCGTGTTTTTGATAAAATGCAAAGACATCTAAGTGTCGCAGCACTACTCTATTGTTAAACGATGGTTTATAAGTTCAAATTACAATATCACAAGGGCTGTCCACGCGCGATAGTATCGTTATTGCAGTTTAGCAAATTGGCAAATATATCTCTGTAGTCATGTTGTCATGAATAACAGCTATGATAATTGAGGTAATTTTCAAATTAACGAATAGGACAATTGTGATAAAAAATTATTTTCTATTTAAACCTAGTATATTGATCACGCCTGTTATTACTTGATATAAATAGAATCCCAGAAATTATTCCGGAAGTTGAACGATGGTTTATGAAACAAAATCACAATATCACACAGGTTAATACAGTTTGGCACATTTGTAAAATTCTGAAAATGTAATATTTTGCTCTGGTCAGGATAAATTTTAGGAAATAACTTTTTTCTATTAATCGGTAGCAACAGAATATGAAGAATTCGTATTACTTTCGAGTGAAATAAAATAAGAAAAATCTGAATAACACACGCATATTGGTCTTTATAATACAGATCAGAATTTTTAATTTAAAATCGATTATGTATACATAATAATAAGAGATCAATAAAAAAACCAATTACGGTAGGCTGTGATATTTGTTATACGTTTGGCAGTTCTGAAGTGCATTGTCAGTCTATGTCAAATTCGAGATTAGTAGGTTAGGTTTTGTTTGTTGTTTGACACAGACTGACGTAAAACGTAACCTGCAAATCTTGAATTTTGACATAGACTGACAATACACTTCAGTACTGCCAAACGTATAACACATATCACAACCTACCCTAATTGGTTTTTTTATTGATCTCTTGTTATTTGTACAAAAATTAATAAACGAGAAGTGTCTTTGGGTTACTAGACGCCTTCCGCATGCCTGCTGATTCAGAATCTTTCGCAAACGCCTGCCTCTCTGATAACACACGTCTAGGACGGCGCTGCGTACGTGATGGTATTTTTTAGACGGAGAACAAAGAGGGTTTAACACCCCCGCAGGTGTTACTGCAAATCTCCATATGCAAGAAGGCTGTTACATTAAAGACATCCCAGCTAGCGCCACGGACGCCAATTGCCTTGTGCTGCAGGCCCTCTAGTTGGGGTCTCCGAAATCCTCCAAGAAGCTATAAGTTTGAGGAACGACCGTACGACCTTCCTCTTGGCGAAACCGGAAGCTTCGTCATCAAGTAAATCGAATTTTTGCTTACTTGCGGCGCCGGTGACAAGCCAAGGTTTCTCTTTGCTCTGAATATAGACGACTCACGTAGGACTTTGTGTTTAGCTATGGAGCCGCTATCCAGGATTCCGTGGCGGTTTCGGGCTTCCGGATGTAGCACCAAGTGCCAGGAACGGTATGATTGCCCTAACAAGCTGTGGCAGCATAGGGCTTTGGATTAGACCACCAGGTACTTCTGTCGTTGCCAGAGGCAGCGGAACCGCTTTCCAGGGGAGGGTCTAAAAGGAGCTGCAGCTGCTCATTACCGATGGCAGCTAAGTAGCCAGGTTTGTAGAAAGATTTTTAGTAGAAGTTTTGTGATCATGTCTCACGAACATGCTGCTAGCCTGGCAGGCGATTAGACTGGCTGGCGATTTCAGACAGGCCCCGTCGACTTTTTGGGGTTTAAGACTAGATAAGCTGGAGCGCAAAACTCAACTGTGTTTTATGGGCTAAGCATCTCGCTTTTATACCCTTCTTGTTGCCTATCGGCGGGGCTATCTTTTAGCGGGGTTTTGGTGCAACTGCGTCCGAAAGCTTGATACACCACGAAGTTGTCGCGCATACCAGGAATCGATTTGCTTTCGAGGTCGGGAATGAATTGGGACTGAAGTTGGCGGCGTTCAAATTCAAACGCACTACATTGACATACATATTTCCGTTGCCATGTTGTTATGAATAACAACTTTTATAATTCTGATAATTTTCAAATTACTAAACAGGCCGCCACACTAAGAGTTGAGAAATGTGATTACATTTGATTGTAAGTGATGTAGATATAGATGTTTAGGTTCTAGAGTAGTCAATATCGGAAGATATACTATAAACATACGAAATGAGAGTATCACAAAACTTGTGTATCTTCACAAGCTACAAAAACATTTTACGTTAAAGTTAAAAGCAGTATAGTAAGGAATTAGTTAAAGCATTTTTTAAACAAAAAAATATCCGATGGTGATTAAAACCTTAAATTTACTTAAAATTCTTTAGACACGTATTATATTTAAACCTACTATATGTGCTAGATTTAAAAACGTGTAAGACCTCAAGAAGTATTTCTGAACATAAACCGGGTAGTACGAAGCTGAATCACAATACCACAAAATCTCTTCTGTCCACTACAGCTGCGTAAGTTGACAAATATCCACAACATTGCTTATGATGAAGCTTCCACACAGGTCTATATCGGGCTTAAAATCGATTTTGGTATCGCTTCTTGCGTAATATAAAAATTTAAGACAACCTAACTTCATAATAAAACAAAAAACAGTTTTAGAATAGTCTCAATTATGAAAAAAATGTTTTTATCTGTTCCGATTTCTTTGCATTTCTTCTTCGGTCCTCCAAAACTTCTTTTAACTTTCGAATTGTATTTTAAATCTACACTCCTTTGTCCGTCCTTTCCAGATGGTCTATTAATCCTTTTCTGTATTCCAATACTCTATCTGCCATGGATATTTATGCTTCGGTATTTTATTATGTCATTTCGTAGTCTTATTTTGTAACTCTTTGTAAGTGCCTTAACAATTTCTTATAGCTGTTTAAATGTCTTGCATTTTCTTTCTGCCAGTACTTACTTTTGAATCCTACACATAATTATGTAAAAAACGTTACAAATAGACCTGTAAGACACTTTCAACACAAAATGAACATTATAAACAATTCTTTCAATTTAGGTTACAACTAGGTAGTTTAGAAACTACATTGTTATTATCTGCATGAACAACGATTACTACATGAAGCACAATTATTTCTTATTAGTATTAAATGTGGGTCGGCACCTGTTATAAATGGAATATTTGAAAACGTTTCAAATGCATTATGTAATATAGACCAATTCATAACTGTGTTTATTTATGTGCTAATGAAGCGAGATTATAGAATTATGATGAAAGTAAATTGAGATTTAATGGAGGTTTATTATAATAGAATTAAAAATAGATTTTCAATTGTTTATTCGAAATAGAGCATGTACATACAATTCCTAAAAAATTGAAGAGTCATCAACTTCCATAAAATTCAATTTCAACCAGTCGTTATTTTTAAATTTAAGCAATCATTCTTAAACCTGAACCACCCCATAAGAACCTGGATCAGAAGATCACTTCCTATTTGCAATAGCATCAGTATCCTGCAACGTAAATCAACAGATATTTGAGAAAACGTTAAAAAATCAATATAATAATTATTTAACACGATTCATTTATCGAGTTTATTGAAGATTTGAATTTTTCAATTCTGTATTACTTGATGCAACAACTAAATTTAACAGTCGAAGAAATCTAATGCAACATATTATTACACTTTCATTTACAACAGGTAATAAATCCAAAAAATACACACAACTAGCTTCAATGGGAGAAAGGTAGGGTTGTACTCTGAAAGCGTAGGTGTTTCTGCCTAATCCAATTCGGCAGCTACGTAGAAGGTATATATTAATTGTTTGATAGCCGCCACTGATTCGATTGATTTAGCTTAAAGATGGAGCGACGTTTTCAACTGATCAGGAGACGCCCAACGCGTCGTGTGAAAGTTGAAGTATTATTTGCTGCATGGACTCGCCCTCAGTCTCAATTATAAATCCAAAAAGACATAAAAAGTACATCTACTAGGTGGAGGTAAGTAACTTGCAAGAGTAAAAAAGTAATGCAGCTGTTTGACAATACCGTCATGATACTGCGAATCTGCAGCTTAAACCGGCGAGGTTTGAAGCTTCAGCTCCCCAAAGCAAAATTATTCTCATCCGACCAATATCGAAGTTTGGAGTCCGACAGCAACTTAAATAACGACAAACAGAAGGCCCAAAAAGTTTAAGTATTACAGATTCTAATTGCCTGGTAATAAATTAACACGGCAATGTAATTGCAATTTATAGCACTGTAACGAGGTACACTTTATCCTTTCTACCCGCTGTATTATTCCCTTGTTTCTCCGTGTCGTTACTTGCCACCCTACTTTCCTGAAATTTCCCATTTTTGCGGTACCGAAAGTTTTCCGTATCGCTTTGATTCGAAGAAGACGTAACAAGAACATAAAATAATACAATAGAAAAAGAGGCCATAAGCCACTATATCTGGAAACTCTTTCTTGAGAACAAAACGCATGTGGCTACCACTTGCCAAACACATTTAGAAAGTAACGAAGAAATTCGAGCAAGAGGTAAGATAGCGGGATGTAATATTCTAGAGCTAGAGGATATCAGAAATCCTTTGGCGACTCTTGTAAGAGCCATTTGGCTAAAATATTGGATAGTTCTACATTTTCCACATTAACATAAAAGAATCCAAAAAGAAAAATGTTCAAAAGCCATTAACTCTGATAAATCATTCTTGCGAACTAAATTGAGGTAGCTATCATACAGGAAACACGTTTAAACACTGAAGAAGGACTGCGGGTGGAAAGTGAAGCAGCAGGATATATCATCTTAGAGACTACCAGAGACCCTTTCCCGATCTCTGTAGGAACCCTTGGACTAGAAATCTCGGAAATACATTTAGATTTTCTAACTTAATAAAAGAAAATCTAGCAAGTCCAAAAATCAATATCTGCTTGAGGACGTAGCTATTATTTCAGAGACACTTATAGACACTGAAGAGGAACTTCGAGTAAGAAGTGAAATACCAGTGTGTAATACCCTAAGAAACCCTTTATCAGTTCTTGTTAGTGTTCTCTGATCAGAAATCTTGGAGACGCTCTCTGGATTATCCCGCCCAACATAGAAGAATCGAGCAAAACCAATATCGCTAAAAAATAATTCTTGAGAACAAAGTCAATGTGGCTAATACCAAGAGATAAGTTTAGAGAGCGAAAAAGAGTTTTAAGTGATAAGTGAGGTAACAGGGCACAACATTCAGAGAGAAAATCACGAACCCTTTATTTGCTCTTACAAGGGTCATTTGACCAGAAATCTCGAAAACACACTTTGGATTTTCTAACTCAGCATAGAAGAATTAAGGAAGTTCTGAAACCAATATCTCCGAAAAATGGATGTGGCTATTATTCAGGAGACCCGTTTACACAGTAAAGAAGAACTTCTATTGAACTTAAATACTTGTAAACAACATTCTGGAGAAGATTCAAAGAATTTCAAAAATCAATATCTGTGACAAGCCGTTCTTGAGAACAAAATCTGTGTGGCTATTATTCAGGTCACACGTTTAGACAGTGAAGAAAAACTTCGCATCAGAGATGCCATAGGAGGGTATAACATCCTAGAGAATATCAGAAAACTCCTCAACGGCCCTTGTAAGAGTCCTTAACCAGAAATCTTTACAACATACTCTAAAATTTCCAGCTTAACATAGAAAAATTTTGAAAATTCTTCTTGAGAACAAAATCGATGTAGCTATCATTTAGGAGACACATTAACGAAGCATTTCGAGGAAGAACTAAATCAATGGAGTACAATATGATAGAGCCTGGACAATATCAGGAACCCCAAAAAACTCTTATAAGAGCCTTTTCACTGAAAATCTTGGAAACATTCTAGATTTGCCACCTTGCCGTAAAAGAATTCCGAAGACTTCAGCGTCGAATTAGTTCTCAAGAAGAATTTCCCACAGTTAATGGCTAGTTCAAAAGTCATTAACTGTGGGAAATTCTTCTTGAGAACTAATTCGACGTGGCTATCATTCACGAGATCCGTTTAGACAGTGACGAAGAACTGTGAGTGAGAAGCGATCTAGAGAATATCAGAGACCTTTTAACGGATTTTGCAAGAGCCATAAGACTTGAAATCTCGGAAACACACTTGGATTTTCCAGCTTAAAATAGGAAAATTTAGTAAATCCGAAAGCCAATATCTGTTAAAGTTCCTTCTTGAATACAAAATCGACGTAGCTATTATTCCAGAGACATTTATAGACACTGAAGAAGAAATTCGAGTAAGAAGTGAAATAGCAATGTACACGGTACATCATTCTTTCAAGAGCTTTTTGACCATAAATCTCGAAAACCACCTTTCAATTGTCCAGTTTAACATAAAAGAATTGAGCTAGTCCAAAAGACAATATCTTTGCCAACAAAATCGATGTGGCTATCGTTCAGAAGACGCGTATAGATACCAAAGAAAAACTTTGAGTGAGAAGTGCAATGCAAGGTACAGAATTCTAATGTAAAAAATATAAAAACCCCTTAACGGCTCTTCATGGGTTCTTTGTCAAGAAATCTCGGAAACACACACTGGATTTTTTAGTTTAACATCAAAGAATCGAGCAAGTTCTGAAGCTAATAACGCTGAGAAATCCTCTTTGAGAACAATATCGACATGTTATTTTTCTTAAGACACTTACAGACACTGAAGAAAACTTCGACTGAGAAGTGAAATAGAATCGAGCAAGTTCTGACGCTAATATCTCTCAAAACGTCTCCCTGAGAAGAAAATCGATGTAACTGTCATTCAGGAGACACGTTTAGACAGCGAAGAATAACTTCGAGTGAGAAGTGAAACAACATTATCAAGAAACCTTTTCATGGCTCTTGCAAGAGCTTTTCGACTAGGAATCTCACTTTGGAGTTTTCAAGCAAGTCCTGGAGCTAATATCTCTCAAAAATATTTCATTCAAGAGCCACGTTTGCAAGACGAAGAAAGACTTTGAGTGAGAAATGAAATTACAAGGTACAACATTCTAGAAAACATCAGGAACCCTTTAACTTCTCTTACAAGAGTTCTTTAACCAAGATATCGGACGCACACTCGGGTTTTTCCAGCTCAACATAGAAAAGTTAATCCAGTCATAAAATTAATATATCTGTAAAATCCTTCTTGAGTACAAAAGCGATGTGGATATTCTTCAGTAGACATGTTTGGAAAGTGAAGAAGAACTTTGAGTATAAATTGAAACAACAGAGTACAACATCCTAGTAAATATTAGAAACCCCTTAACGACTCTTGTAAAAGCTTTTTGACCAGAAATCCCAAAAATGCAATTTGCATTATCCAGCTTCACATAGAAGAATGGTGCAAGTTTAAAAGTCAATATCTCTGAAAAATTCTTCTTGCTAAGAAACTCGATTAGCTATTATTTGCTTAGATAGTAAAGAAGCAATTCGAGAGAAGTAAAATAGGACGCAACGTTCTAGAGAATATCAGGAACCTTTTAGCGGCTCTTACCAATGTCCTTCGCCCAGAAATATCGGAAAAGCACTTCGAATAGAAGTATCGAGCAACTCCTGAAGCTAATATCTCTGAAAAATACTCATTGAGAACAAAATCAATATAGACGACACGTTTAGACGGCGAAGTGAAGTAACAAGGCACAACACTATAGAGAATATCGAGAACTCTATAACGGCTTTTGCAAAAGCTCTTTGACCAGAAATCTAGAAAAAATACTTTGGGTTTTTCAGCTCAGCATAGAAGAATCAATGAAGTACTAAAGCCAATATCTCTGACAAACCCTTTTTGAGGCTATCATTCAGGAGACACGCTTAGACAGGAAAGAATAATTTCGAGTGAGAAGTGAAACAACATTATCAAGAACCCTTTAACGGCTCCTGCAAGAGCTCTTTGACCAGAATCTTTAAAAACACACTTTGGATTTTCCAGCTTAGCATAAAAGAATCCAAGAAGTCGTGTAGACATTATCTGTGAAAAATACTTCTTGAGAACACAATCGATAGGACTATCACTCAAGAGACACGTTTAGACAGTAAATGAGAATTTCAACAGAGAAGTGAAGGAGAAAGGCGCAATATTCTGGAGCGTACTAAGAACCCTTTAACAGTTCTTGCCAGTGTGAATTTGAATAGAAATCTCGAAAACATACTCTGGATTTTACAGCTTAATATAAAGGAGTCGAGCAAGTCTTAAAGCAATATCTCTGAAAAATAATTCTTGAGAACAAAGTCGATGTGACTATCGTGCTAGAGACAAGTTTAAATGGAAAAAAAAAACTTTGAGTGATAAGTGAAATCACAGAGTACCACATTTTAGAAAATATCAGAAACCGCCCTCACACATTTGACCAAAAATTTTGGAAACAGTCCGGATTTTCCAGCTTCGTAAAGAAGAATCGAGCAAATACGGAAACTAATAACGCTGAAAAATACCTTTTGAGAAGAGACACATTTCGATAGTGAAAAAGAACTTCGAGCGAAAGGTGAAATAGCAGTCCAGAGACTATCAGAAACTCTTTGACGATTCTTGTCAAAGCATTTTGACCAAAACTCGCTGAAACACACCCTTTGGATTTTCAAATATAGAAAAAGCTAGCAAATTCAGGGTCCAATATCTCTTCTACAGAACAAAATCCATGCGGCTAGCACTCGTCAGACACATTTAGACAGCAACAAAACCGCGGGATACAATATGCTAGAGCCGAGAGAATATAAAAAATCTCTCAAAAGCTCTTATAAGAGCCCTTTGACTGGAAATGTTGGAAACATTCTCGTTTGGCCACCTTACCAATACAGCCTCCAAAAAGAAAAAAATCTAAAAGCTGTTAACTATGGGACATTTATCTTGAGAACTACATAATCGTGGCTATCATTCACGAGACAAGTTTAGAAAGTGAAGAAAGATCATTTAACGTTTCTTGCAAGAGCCCATAGACTAGGCATCTCGAAAACGAACTTGGAGTTTTCAATATAACATAGGAGAATCGAGCAAAAGTCAATAATTCTGATTTTTTTTTGAGAACAAAAACGACCTAGCTATTGTTCGGAGACACTTACAGACACTGAAGAAGAACGTCGAGTAAGAAGTGAAGTAGCAGTGTACAATATTTTATATAATATCAAGAACCCTTTAACGCTTCTTGCAAGAGTCTTTTGATCAGAAATCTAGGAAATACAGTTTAGATTTTCTAGCTTTGCATAAAAGAATCTAGCAAGTCCTAAAGCTAATATCTCTTAAAAATCCTTTTCAGAATAAAACTGATGTAACTATTAGTTACTAGACACATTTACATAGGGAAGAATACCGCCCTTACAAGAGTGATGTGACCAGAAATTTCGAAAATATACTCTGGATATTTTCTAGCTTTGCATAGAAGAACCGAACAAATCCTCAAGCTAATATTTTTCAAAAATCTACTTTGAGAACAAATGGATGTAGCTATCATTAAGGAGCCATATTTACACGTTGAAGAAGAACTTTGAGTGTGAAGTGAAATTACAAAACAAAATTTTCTAGAGAATATCAGGAGCTCTTACCGGCTCTTGTCAGTTCTTTTTGACCATAAATCTTAGAAACGCACTCTGGATTTTCCAGTTAAACATAAAATAGAGCAAAGTCAATATCTTTGAAAAATAATTTTTGGGAATAAAGTGGATCACCCAAGAGACAAGTTCAGACGGCCAAAAAGAACTTTGAGTCATAAGTGAAATAGCAGTGCACAACATTCTAGAGACTATCAGACACTCTTTAACGGCTTTTGTAAAAACTCTTTGACCAGAAATCTTGGAAGCCACGTTGGATTTTACAACTTAACGTGGAAAAATCGTCCAATATCTCTGAAAAATTATGCTTGAGAACAAAATCGATATAGCTATTATTCAGGAGACATGTTTAGATAGTGAAGAAGAAATAGCATAGTACAATATTATCGAAATTATCAGAAACTATTTAACGGCTCTTGCAAGAGCGCTTTGACCTAAAATCTCGAAAACAAACTTTGCCTTTTCTAGCTTAACATATAAGAATTGAGCAAGTTCAAAAACCAATGTCTCTGAGAGCAAAATCGAAGTGGTTATCATTCAGTAGACGCGTATAGATGCTGAAGAAGAACTGCGAGTGAGGAACAATAGCAGAATACAACATTCTACTTTAGAGAATATCAAGAACCCTTTAACCTCTCTTGCATGTTATCTTTATTCAGAAATCTAAAAATACACTTTGATTTTCAGCTTAACATAGAAGAATCAAGCAAGTTCGGAAACCAATATCTCTGAAAAATTCTTCTTAAGAACAAAATCGATGTGGCTTTAATTCAAGAGACACACTTAGACAGTGAAGAAGAACTTCGAGTAAGAAGTGATATAGCAGGGTATAACATGCTACGGAATACCAGGAAACCCCTTAACGGCTCTTGTAAGAGCTCTTAGACCAGAAATCTGAATTTGCTAGCTTAACGTAGAAGAATCGAGCAAGTCCAAAAACCAACATCTCTGAAATATTCTGTTTGAGCAGAAAATTGATGTGATTACCATTCAGGAAACAAGGTTCATCAGAGGAGAAGAATTTGCTGCAAGATGTGAATTGGAAGACTACATTATCCTAGGTGCTATATATCAGCATGGCTATGGCTCAGCAACTTATACTTAAAGTGACATCACAAACTTTACTATTGTAGCTACAACCATTAGTAATAATATCCAGCCTTAGTAAAATAGAAGAAATACCTGTAGTACACATACATAAATTACGTTATCCCCTTAAGATTAAGTTGTTTTCAAGGTCATGCCCCATTCTACAATCTACGTTGACGACTTTGTGAAAATATAACAAAAAAAATCTGGTGTGATACACTCACACAACTTCCTTTTACAGTGATCTTATAATTAGTCAAAAATTTCATTTTTAATTTTTAACCATGAGTTAAAAATTTTCAAAAATTACAAATTCTACAAAAACGGTACAAAATCGAGTGTTAGTTGAAGAGACAAATTTTCTCTAAAATTTTAAGGTGAATTCAAAAATGTAATAATATACCGGGTGTTTTATTTAAAATAGGAGTTAATAAAAAAAATAGAAAAAAAAACAAAAGAAACCCACTTTAGAAGTATTCAACTGGAAAATCGCCTATCGCAGATCAATACACATTAAAAATGTAAGAAAAATGTAAAATTTAAAAAAATCGTTAGAGCCGTTTTTGAAAAAATCGAAAAAAACTGAAAAATCACAAGAGTAAACACCTACTTCCGGTAATGCGATTTTCTTCAAAAGCTTGCTGTCTCATCTACATAGTACACAAAACTTATATATGAAGTTTCAATGCCATACCTTTTTTCGTTTTTGAGATATTCTGTTCACAGACAGACACACAGACAGACAGACAGACAGACAGACCAATGAAAAAAAATATGTTTTTTGGGATCAGGGGACTCTAAAACGTGAAGATCTGTTGAAAACTCCATTTCGAATTTTTGGGGTGAATCCAATACTTCCTTTATAGTAGTAAAAGGAAGTAATAACAAAAAAGTCGAAGCTACAGCAAACTGAGCTGACCATCTGATATAATTGTTTGATGCAGAAGAGAATGGTAGTTTTATACTTTTATATCAGCGGCATGCAGCAAATCTCTGTTTTCTAACTCAATACAAACTGCAGTTTTATTGCACAAGGGAAGTTCTTTGTAGCCCACGACAGTCCCAACAATGCAATGGTCTCTACCAGACACTCTTAGACAATGGAATTTTGGACGAATTTAATAACGAACGCAAGTATAAATGGATAAAAGCTAAGAGCTCTTTGAACTGAACCTGACACTGAAATATCAGAATCTGTACTGAATCAACCAATGTTTACACATAGGCCCATACATCAATACAATCTACTTACTAACAAATCGATGATCGATGACTAATCCCATTCATTTCCGATTTCTGCTAAGTCATCAAAACCAGGATCATCTAGAAGTTGTTAAAACAGAAAATGAAAGTTCTTAAGCCAGATAATAAATAAAAAAGTGCTTTCTCATGTCACAAAAACTATATAATGAGAATGAAGAAATAATTAATTTGAAATATTGTGGGAAATAACGAGACAATAAATTGTGACCTTTAATCTGTTAAAAGGAAGAGTTAGAGAAAACCGTCTGAACGATAATTCCCAAAGCTAACAACTCAAGAATGTGTGCTAATTCCAATAATGTATTCATCAAAACGCAGCATGTGCATGCAGATTAGAAAAGTGTACGAAAGCGAAAGAAGGGTATCCAGAACTAGGCTTCGCCATACGGCAACGCGAAAGTGAAACCCGAATTTCGGCCGAATTGAAGGACGCAGCTTCAATGAGTTGCTCAAGTGCATTTGTAGGCAAGACGAAATTTGTGGATTGCGCTGGCATTTCCACACCACCATTGAAACCAAATCAGAAAAGGGCCTCGGGTACGTAACGTGCGACCTCACGCAGGTCAACCGTTACCAAACCGCTCCGTGCAGGCATTGAAAGCAGCCGCACGTCCGCTATGAATATTATTGGGAAGTCGATTAGACTCCGCCGAAACTTTCTACGAGGATTATTGCGTTACGTTTCGAAATTGCTTTTTAATTTCGCGAGCATTCGCTCCGGGCAGGGAGAGCGCTCCTCCGCGCGAGACGACTTAAACTTGATCTTCGGAGTTCAATGTTAGGTGTTATTCATGATATACTTGCATCACGTTTTTGTTTTTTGTCCGCTTGTGGTAATTGCATATTACACAACACCTACAAAACTCAACGGCGGAATATAACAGCTTGTAGCCGGCGACAAAGTATATTTACTGCAAACAAAGATGTTACAGTTTAAAAAAAAATACTCACCCTGGAACAAATCCAAGAAAACATAGAAGATAAGGGAAAATAAAGGAATATTAAAAGACAAAGAAGGAAAAAAGAAGACTCCGACAATCAACACAAAAATGGCCCCACATTATCAACTGTTGCTGCAAACAATTGAAAAAAATAATGTAAATCAACCCAAGGTACGGAAGATGAAGAACAAGTAACAAGAAAAGTTACTTACGCTTGGCGGTCAATGTAGACTTAATAAAAAATCTTTAAGGGGATAGATATTTCAAAAATAGCATAATACCAACTATCGGAAGAGTACTGGGGAAAGTAGTGAAAAACAAAATAAAAGGAAAATTGAATTTCAGTGAAAAACCATATAACGATGTGCCGTCTGTGAATCTCCTGTGCCATGTTGTTCACAAGACGTTTGTTATAATATTGGCCATTATCACTTTATCATTGCTGCCCTTAAGAGAGTACTGGATGAGAGATCGAACCACTGACGTAGAGTTTTCAGACAAAAAATGTTTCTTCTGCCCGGGTCACGTCTGCCGCAGATCTTCACCTGCATGATGGGGTGGAAAAGATCACACTTCTCTAGATGTCGTATCACATGCCAGAAGTAAGCAACCTTTTTGGTCTTAACTGTAGTGATAATCTCCTTATGTTTATCTATTTTTATCCTAACGTCGTGGTTACGAGCTGATCACCTATGTCCACAATCAAGAAAATGGGATAAATATAGTTAAAAATTTAGTTGGACGATTAGTGGCAAAGACATGCTGGCAATAATCCATTTACAAATATCTCTGTCCTTTTATTTTCCTGTACCATGTTCGTTACAGGACATTGGCTGTTATACTGGCGATTATCACTTTATCGACGGTTGCCCTGAAGAAAACACTGGAGGAGAGGCCGAGTTTAAAAAAAAATCTTCTTCTGCCAGGGCCATGTCTGCCGCAGATCTTCTCCTGCATAATGAGGTAAAGGAGAACTTATTTTTCTATTGTAATGCTACACTGCTCACAGCAATTCTGATTGCCGAATTAACACAAAAATGAATAGATTCAGAAATGAGCACAGAATTAACTATTTTATGTTATGCAAGAAAGTCAGTATTTTACATTAATAAATGCAGTTGTTATGAGCAGTCAGCAATTATAATTTGAGTAAGAAAGGTTGGCATAAAATAAGATAGGTTTCAGAAAGGCTACGTTCAGATTTCAGTCATAATTAATGTTTGGAAAAGCAAATGTAGCTTGAATTGTGTAGCTGACAGGGTTGAGTTCAATAACGTCAAACAATGATATGAATTTTAAAATAATACAAGATGTTTTGTGAAGTACAAAAATTGTTATAGCGTTATAAGTATTAAAAGTTTATAAGCCACAAACGGCAAGGTAACGGAAAAGAACAGTGCAAAGCAGTATGAGGAAGTAAATATTGCAAAGAGCAATCAGGCAACCTATCAGAAGGCAGGCAGTTGATAAAGTGATAAATAAACTCAAGTGATAGGTACAATTAAAAACTAATTGAAAAGCAGAGCAAAGTACTACGTGAACTAGTTTAAAGAATAAACACATTTGATAGTTAGGCAAGAACATTTTATCAATACTGTAGTTCATAAATAAACATGTAAATCAATCTTTATCCAATCATTATTGCTAGGAAACGAGAATGTCAGGAGATCAAATAATAAAAGCTTGTAACAGTTAGGCTGTGTGTTAGTTGTGCTCCCAGTGTGTTTAAATTAATAATAAAGAAAGTTATTTGTGGAGCCAGATTTGCGTTTATCATAGTCACCTGGGTGTAGTCCATCTTTGTGGCTAACTTTCAAAGTGATAGCAGTGCCCAATAAATAGAAATAGCCAGCTGGAGGAATAGTCCAAGTGCGACCAACTTTGGGGTCCCTTTTCCGAGTGGCCGAGACATCGGACAGCCAGAACCTAGTGTGCTACAGTTGGAGTCGACCGTCAGGAACGCCTGGGTATCGAAATTTGTACCAACAAGCCGTCACCAAGGGTGTTATTGTCGTGGCGTCACTTCAATTGTGCGAACAGCGTTGGAGTTCCACTTCGAAAAGGTAAATTTCACAGGAAGCAGGTGAAGCTGCCTCGTAGAATTTGGGGTACTTCAAGTTTGGACATTTCCCGAGGGATTGAACGTGATTCCAGCGGCCCAGATCAGTCCAGATTTGAATAATCGAGATAGCGTCCCTTATATTTGTGGTTTGAAACCGTTTTTGCAATTTTGACGGAAATAAGAACAATTGAACATCAGAGGGTCTGTTTGCGTCATCTGAAACAAAACAGGTTAGCCGGAAGCTATGTCACATATTTAGCAGCATGTACCTGATGTGGTCTTGCCTTTTTCGGTGTTTTTGTAATTCAATTTATGCTTAATGTCACCAAAAAAACATTTTGTGTATACTAAATTTTAAGGTTAGCGACCTGTCAAATACTAAGTCACGCATTTGCCATACTGGTTAATTTATTATACAGCATAGCATTCGTAATACAAGGTGTTGAACCTACCCTGAGAAAAGAGTTTATTTCATGTTCTACCGGAGCTAAGCCCTATTTGATTAAAAATAAATAAAATACAGAGAGCAATAAACCATTTATAAATCAAATAATTATTACATCATTTTAATTGGCTCTGAGTTTGACATAAAAATTTTAATATTAAAACCGTTTTATTGTAATCTGTGTGATACGTCCATATTTATCGATATTAATTATTATTTATTTACTAGTGCCTTTTAATAGGTAAAACAAGGACGTCATTATACTATATGTCACATCACATGCCCGAAGCAAGTGAGCTTTCGGATCTTGACGGTAGTGATAATCTTCTCCTTTCTCGTAACATTTTGGTTGCGAATTGATAGACGTGCACACAATCGGGAAAATGGGATAAACATAGTTAAAAATGTAGTTGGGTAATAAGTGACCAACAAGTGCCGGCAATCTAACTACAAATAACTCTGCCTTCCTCTTCTTTAAGTGCCATGTTCGTTACCGGACGCTAGCTTTATACTGGCCACTATCATTTTATCGACGGTTTCCATAAAGAGAGCACTGGTTGAGGGACCGAACCACTAACGTAGGTCACTCAGCAAAAAAAAAACCCTGCAAGATGAGATGGAGCAGATTATACTTCTTTATATGTCACATCACATGCCCCATGTAAGCAAGCTTTCTTGTCTTGACTGTGGTGATGATTTCCTAACCTTTCTCCATCTTCCTGATAACATCTTGTTTGCGAGCTGATGTACTATGTCCACAATCGAGAAAAATGGGTTGAATATAGTTAAAATTTGGGTAATTAGTGACGAAGAAGTGTTGGCAATAATCCAACTACAAATAAATCTACCTTCCTCTACTTCCAGTGCCCATGTTCGTTACCACACGTAGGCTATTATACTGGCCATTATCCTGCAGAGATCACTGAATGAGAGACCGAATCACTAATTTTTAGCAAAAAGATCTTTTTCTGTCCGGGTCACGTCTACCGCAAATCTTCTACTGCATGATGGGATGGAACACATTATACTTCTCTATATGTCACATCACATGCCCGAAGTAAGCGAGCTTTCTGGTCTTAACTGTGGTGGCGGTCTCCTTATCTTTTCTCCATGGGAGGAATACACGCCTGCCGCAGATCTTATCCTGAATGATAAAGTGGAGGAGATCATCCTTCTCTAGATATCGCATCTCATGCCCGAAGTAAGGGACCTTTCTGGTCCTGACTGTAGTGATAATCTCTTTATCTTTCTCTGCCTTCCTCATAACGTATTGATTTCGAGCTGATGAACTATCTCCACAATCAAGAAAATGGGATGAATATGGATGAATATAGTTAAAAATTGAGTTGGACGATTAGTGGCGAAGACATGCTGGCACTAATACAATTAAAAAATTCTGTCTTCTTCTTTTACCATGACATGTTCGTTATTGGACGTTGGCTATTATACTGGCGATAATCTCCTTACCTTTCTCCTTCCTCGTAACGTCTCGGTTGCGAGTTGATAAACTATGCCCACAATCGAGAAATGGAATGAATATAGCTAAAAGTGTAGTTGGGTAATTAGTAACAAACAAGTGCTGGAAATAATCCAACTACAAATTACTCTGCCTTTCTCTTCTTTTAGTGCCATGTTCGTTACCGGAAGTTGGCTATTATACTGGCATTATCACTTTATCGACGGTTGCCCTGAAGAGAGCACTGGATGAAAGACCGAACCACTAAGGTAAGTTTTGCAGCAAATCTTCTTCTGCATGATGGGACGGAGCAGATTATGTTTTTCTATATGGCAGATCACATGCCCGAAGTAAGCAAGCTTTCTGGTCTTAACTGTGGTGACGATCTCCTTATCTTTCTCCATCTTCCTGATAACGTCTTGGTGACTCCATGGAATGAATATACGCCTGCCGCAGATCTTCTCCTGCATGATAAGGTAAAGGAGATCATACTTCTAAAGATGTCGCATCGCATGCATGAAGTAAGGAACCTTTCTGGTCTTGACTGTAGTGATAATCTCCTTATCTGCCTCTGCCTTCTTCATAACGTATTGGTTTCGAGCTGATGAACCATGTCCACAATCGAGAAAAAAGAAATGAATAAGGATGAACATAGTTAAAGACTTAGTTGAGCGATTAGTGGCGAAGAAGTTGTGGCAATAATCCAACTACAAATAACTCTGTCTTTTTCTATTTTGTGTCATGTTCGTTTCGTTAAGTTAAGACGATGTCCAGCGAGCAAATGCTCACCTCTCAGGCGGAAGGCCCGGGTTCGAATCCCGACGACTCGAGAGTTTAAAAATCGTAGGCTTCCCTGGGACCAAGCTTAAGGGCAAAGGGGCCGCATAGAATCACTTGTGGTTAAAACAGGCCACTGGCATATAATAAGAGGAAGAAGAAGATGTTCGTTACCGGCCGTTGGCTATCACAAGAGACGTTTACGTCAAAACCGGAATTTGCTTTAGTAAGTGCCTACGTTTATATATTTACACTAAATGTGGCATTTACAATGATATGCGTTTATATTAATGTTCTGGCAGTTTGTTTGTGGTCAAGGCAATTGTGTAGGTTGTTATTCAAGACGGTGTACGGCGAACTTAGTGTGGCTATTGTTCAAAGCATTATTGTTCGTTTTCTTGTGAACGAAGATCTGACATTTTGCTATGAACAACACAGTTCTGAGAATAAACTCTGAAAAGGGCAAAGGTGTATGAATGTTATGCATAGTTTAAAAAAAGGGCAAATCTGTTGGTGACAACGATGGAATAGGAGACTCAAATGCCAGTAGTGAATGATGTCAATATTCAACATGTTGAAAACCTCATCTTGAGCGATATGCGAGTAACTGTTTGTCAAAAAGTGGAGAAAACATCCATAGGTATTGAAATTGTTGAAAAAATGATCCACAATCGCCTACATCTAAAAATACAATTTTGGTTTTCACGTGAACAACCCTCATAATATATATTATACCATCACTTTATTAACGGCTGCCCTGAAGATAGTACTGTATGAGAGCTTTAACAACTAACGTAGATAGTTCAAACAGAAATTATTCTGCTGTCCAAATCAGGCAGATATTACCTTGCATCGAGACTATATTTTTCTGGATGTTGAAGTACGCGAGCTTTCTGGTCTTGATTGTGAAGATGGTCTCATCTCATCGTTGGGAACTGATAAACTACGATCACAATTGAAAAAACATGGGATAAATATGCATGAATATAGTTTTAAAAAAATATATAATATAAGAACGCCAAGAAACCCAACTGTCTAAAAGTATAGACATTAGGAGAGAACTGAAACAGGAATGAATACTCTTTCTTTTTTTCTTCTTCTCTTTCTTCGTTTCTTTATTTCGTAAAAATAGTGACATCATGGTGCACTTAGGCTCGTATTATTATTTAATGTAGGGAGCGCAGAGAAACGATCTGAAACACAGAATTCTCTGTTATTTGTAGGCGATAACGGGATCTTCTCTCAAAAAGCATACAATACGTTATAACAATAAAAGAAACTGTAAAAATATTTCAAGAAGTGTTTTGAAGAAACCCTTATCTGCATTTTCAAATGAATCAAACAACCTGATCATGGGATAATTAAACTATAAGTGAGTAGAAGTAGAGTGAATGATAAGAATGCTTAAGAAAAACACAAATAATAGAGAATTGTATTTTATGGATGAGAAATGTGATCAATAAATAATTCAACACATTAGTAGCAAAAAACAAACATTAGCATTTGAGTACACCACTTATAAGAGAAAGCACGATAAGAACAGCAACTTTAAGGAAAATAATGGAAATAACAACAAAATTCACAAAGTATGAAAAAGTATGGGCACTTGCAAGGTATGGAAAAAGAAAATATGAATTGAAAAAAAGACAATAAATGGTGAGTTAGCGATAAGGTGCCGATAAAACGAAATAATAAATGTCCTAAATAAAGGTCATCAATTAGTGATCGACCAAAAACTATAAATCAAACAGACTCGAAAATACTGTCATCGAAAGGGTACTCTTGAATGCAACCCTTTTATGCAAATAATTTATATCGGCTGTGTCTAGCATATAGTCTTTGCTTTAATCGCTGAGTGACTGAACATGACTGGATTAGTTTGACTACTACCCTTGTTACAATTGCATATGTAATATGAAATCGAAAGTAAAGTTTAGATATGTAGAATATTAATCAGCAACACTTGAGACAGCATAAAATAATTTTCGTCAATGGGCGAAACTCGGAGAATCCAGGAATTTCCTTTGGAAGCAAAAATTTACTCGAAAAACCATTCCTGCTGTTATTTTTCCAGCTGAGTTTCAAATAAAGCAAAGCAGGAGAGTCGATGCCGCTACGCTACTCTCTAAATTAGATGATTAGATGATAAGAAACACATGTTGCATTTACTGTGAAACTATGGGGAATAAATTGGAGCTGGTTTCGAAGCACACAAAGTAGAAATTTAAGTATAGCATCCATAATGTTGACGAACGTTTTATTTAGATGTCGCAGATATCGATTTCTACAGTATGTTATTAATTATGTCACTTTTAATATATCAAATAAATGGAATGAAGAGAAATACTAATTATAGGTTACTGAAATTGATAAGTCACGTCTTGAAATTGTTTGAAAGGATTGTAGAAAGAAGACAGCATACAAATTCAGAATCATTTAACAGGAAAGCAGCTAGCTTTCATTCCAATAAGAACTAATATGAATCTTTTCTATGAAAGCGCTTATGGAAGAGTTGAGGCAAAAAAATCTACCGTTGCACATGATCTCTATTGGCCTAGAAAAGGCCTTTGGCTGGATACACCGAGATCTCACCAATGAGTCTTGAAAATCTACACATTTATAAGATGCATTCTTATCATCCATGGCATGTTACATGTGAGAAGAATTTTTCCGGAAACAATCAGCAATTCCTACTTGAAATTGAACTCCACCAAGGCTCCACACTAAGTTCCTTCTTATTTATCAGTGTCATGGATACTAGATGCAATAACAGGACTGCTTCAAAACGAACCACATTATCCACTATACTCTGACCACATTTAAACAATCCAGAATGACTCCCAAGCCTGAATGGCAGCTTTGCAAGAACACCGGATAAAAAAAGAGGACAGTCGAAAGTAACTACTGAGTTCTAGAGCTACTGACTAATGAGAAAAAAGTTAGGAAAATGATGATGACAACACTGTCGTTACGAGAACCAAACCCAGCTATGTGGTGCAACTGTATCATCAGCATGTTATGTTCAAAATCTGCAGTGACAAATAGAAATTTATTGCTGAGTAATTTCTATTTGTAATCTCTAATCTATAGCAGAATGCATTTATATCTTATTTCACACCTGTTTTTTTCTCGAACTGAGAAGCTTTCAAATAAAGCTACTTAAAGTATTATTCTATCATTATTGTGACAAATAATAGTTAACATGGTACTGCTTCATTGTTTGTTGTAAAATGTTATTACAAAAACACAAAACTGTTTTGTATAGAGTATGGAAGGATTTTATAGAGTCCTATAGCAGTTATTTATTAAGATACATCAGTTCTAGATTTTTCTACCTTAGACGCTGTTTTATAGCACTTCATATATTTGCCGGAAAAAGCAAATTACTATTTTAGTTTCTAAATGTTAAATTTGTATCGCATTTTCCCAATTTAGACAAAGTTTGGTTTCCCCACATTATATGCCGCCATAGACAGATTGTACGATTTGAATATCAATGCAATTTGCTTTTACTTGTTAAATTTATAAAGATGTTTCTATGGTCCCATACCAGCACTTTCTTGAGTTATACAAAATTCGAAATTCTATCATTTAGGGAAATTTTATACGTTATATCCTCTTGCATATAAAATTATGTATTTTGAAGGAAAATACAAACGAAAGTTTTAAAGGAAGTTCGGTTTTATACGTTGCATGTTTTTAATTCAAAAATTATAAATATTAAGAACTTGTACCCACTTCTAAGAGGATTTAATTTACTTATCTAAACTATTTTCTCCTCTGCATGCCAGGCTACTACGATCGGTTAAAAATACGAAATTATTTTTATTTTCCAAACTTGGTTTTTGTTGTGCTCAGAGGGTTCAAGCTCTAACGGCGTTTGCCTGTTATCCCTATTGTTAAAGCAGCCTTTTTTCCTTCTTCTTCCTCCGCCCTTGTATGTCCACTACTGGGCAAAGACCTCCCCTAAACTTCTTCATCTCTCTCCATCTTATGCCCTACTACTTTGCCCTGCCCAACTCCACTTGAGCTTGGTAATTGTTTTACGACATCATTGACTCCAGTTTTAGTATTGATTTTATTTTCCATTTTAGGCTTACACCCAACATCTGTTCGAGCTGATTAGGATCATCAACAAATCGGAGGCACGTGAGATACTTGCCATCTTTATAAATTTAGAGTTCAATTTCTTCAATATGCAAGTGTGAACAGTTTGGCAGATGCTGTGTCGCTTTGCCTCTCTCCTCTACTTAAGGGTATTTTATTTGTTACTGTTACTGTGCTGAACTCTCTTCGGAAATCAGTTCAACTGGTTGGTACAAAACTAGTTTATTTGTGAGATCTTTTGTGATAATTTGTGAAGACGTTTATACATATAAATGACGCAACAGGCTTATAAGGCCATAATTTGCGATATCTTCATTACCTTCTTTTTTGTACAACAGAATTACTTTTGCATCGCCCTCTTAACTCCCTAGAATGACACCTTCTGCCAAGCAGCGATTTACAAGTAGTTTTATCGGTTTAGTCAGCGTTTGTACTCCGAGTTTCAACAGGTAGTTTTCTGCGAGTACACAGTTATTCTTCATATCTTTCAGTGTGGCTACAATCTTATAAGTTTTAATGTCTGAACTTCTTCAGATGGTACGCTGGTAATTCTAATGCGTCTGCGTTCCAAGTTCAGATTTGGAGTCTTAGAAGAATAAACGTCTTGGTAAAATTCTTCTATAAATTGTATGATTGCTATGATATGACTATGATGATTTCATCTTCCTGCTGTCTTGATGTTATGCAGTATTCTCATATTTTTGTTGTTTTGTTCGTGATTTAACTGGTGTTTTTTCTAATTTTCCTATTAATTGTCGCAGATGTTTTTCTGTCTGTTGCTCTTCTTTGTCCTATGCAAGTTTTTGTCGATGAGCTGAATTTATTATTTTTTTAACTTTTAGTTTGAGTGATAGTTTGTTCGGTGCTGTTGATAAGTGCTGTAGACCATTTTGTTTCTATTGTTTTTACATAATTCTCCCTGTTGTCTTCATATATGTCTTTGGATTAAGTTTTTGACATTCAAGCGGTTGCATTCTCTATCTTTCAGCATAAAGATCTCAATTTTTAAAACTAAACTACCCCAGCTAGCTCTATAGATTCTAGAAAAGGCAAAGAGTTGACAAAGAGTCACTCTAAGGAAAAACACAACTGGAAAAAAAAACTCAAGCATATAAATAAGACCTACTATGTCTTTGTGAAATGAGAAAAAGAGAAGAAGCCTCAGTCGCACTATTATCTAGACACGTACTTTTTAAATAGATACGGAAGAACAAACATGACTAAGTGGAGCAGCCTTTCTCATTCATCGAAAGAGGGAACGTCTGGTAACAACAATTATATTAGAGCAATATCAAAACGGGCAAAATAATGTTGTACTCCAGCTGCTCAAGAGATACAAAATTCAAATCATACTCGTTTACTCCCCTACGACGTCAACAGAAGAGTAAATAATGGCGGAAGTCACGTCTTGTTAGCAATCGAGTGATCAAAAAGCCTTTCAGTCCCGGGTGGCTATGTTATAGTTTCTAATACAGTATGATCGAAAACTTTCAACGTCTAGAGAGATGTGGAATTATTTTGTAAACAAATTTTGTTGGCAGTCGTGGTAGTAAAAGTCACACTGGAATTTTACATCTGTCAGTTTAAGGTTATGTCAGGATTGTCATTTCAACCAATACAAACATTCTTGTTGAATACATAAAAATGTTAGTAACAAAAACAACTACAGCTATTCAAAATGATTTGCTGCATTTTCCATACACAGAACCACCTAGTGTTCGGCATTAAACATCCTGTAAAAGTTAAATTTATCTGTCAAAATTGTATAGGTTATATTATTAAGTAGCTTTACTCATCACTGCCAACATAAATTTAATTTTAAAAAATCCACAGCCCTCTAGACGTTGAAAGTTTTCGATCATACGGTATATAAACCCAGTCATAAGTTACTCAAAAATCAAACATCACTTTTGGCATTTAATTAGAAATATAGTTGCATTAATAAATTAGGAACTGTATCATAGCCGCCGGAATTGAAAGATTTTTTTATCACGCGTTATTATCTTCAACAGTGAGTAAAGTGACTGCTTTACTCACTCCTTCAAGTGAGCAAAGTTGTACTTTATTCACTGGACGATCACTATCTCCCTAACTTAAAGTGGGTACATTAATTGACTCAGATATAACTCGAAACTTTTATTAAATTGCAATGCTGTTTAAAAATATAAAGTTCCTAATAAAGTGTCATTATTGAGGTCGAAGAACTCAACGTTTCGTTTACTTTCGTAAGAAGCTTCATCAGGAGAACAGCAAAATAGCACGGCAACTCAACATGTAAACCAATGGTAACTCAACGTGTCAACCACGCCAGAGGCGAAACTCTTCTAACGATGAGAAGAAGAAGACGAGAATTTCCACATAGGAGGCAGGGAAAAGCGTGTTTGTAAATTTTAAGGGCCTCGCGAATTTTGCTGTTAGAGTGACTGCTTTATTCGCTCCTTCAACTGATCAAAGTTGTAGTTTATTCACTCGATGATGATTAGCTCACTAACTTAAAGTGGTTAAATTAATTGACTCAGACACAATACGAAACTTTTATTAAGTTTCACTACTCTTTTAATATGTAAATTTATAACTGAATCATTACAATTTTATTAATATCTGTTGCTGAAAACTCTGGCAACTGTCATATTTATTATCTGGAATATCAATTTCAATATTTTTAAAATCGTACATATTTTTTATTGTTGTAGATAACATTTTATATGGAGTACACTAATAAATTGTTTTTTGTAGGTTCCGCAAATGTAAACTTTCTGCTCGATCAAAAACGTATCACTTTACTCCCTTGTATCACGAATGATTAACGGGCGATAAAAAAGTGTTTCAGTTTCGGATGGCTCGCTCGATCACTTGAGTTGTCAGTTGTTAAAGTGAGGTTGTGCGCATACGCAAACCATAGAATAATTTTTGACATACAACTTAAGAAGTATAAATCAATTAAGCCAGACACAATATGAAACTTTTATTAAATTTCCCAACTTTTTACATATGTAAATTACGGAATCATTACAATTACTAACATCTATTGCTGAAAAATGTCAAGTAACAGCTGCCATATTAATTACTTCAAATATCGATTCTAATATTTTTAAAATTGTATATATTATTTACTATACTGAATAAAATTTAACATGGAACACGCGGTCAAAGAGACTTTTTGGATGTCACAGATTTACATCACTCGCTGATGCTGAGGACTTACACTTTCTGCTTAATAGAAAATGTATTTATTTACTTCCTTGTACCAGAAAGAACTGTTATCGACAACAGTGAGTAAAGTGACTGCTTTACTCACTCCTTCGAGTTAACAAAGTTGAACTTTATTAACTCGATGATATCTCACCAAACTAATATGGGTAAATTAACTAACTCAGACACAATATTAAACTTCTATTAAATTTTAGTACTTTATAAATATGTAAATTACAGAATCATTACAGTTACCTACTAATATCTATTGTTGAAAACCCCGCAATGCGCAGACAATTAAGTCGCAACTGTCATATTTATTTTTTAAAATGTTAATTTTAATACTTTTTCATAACACCTACTTGTTATTTGCCAATAACAGAACTGTCAATCTGACTGAAAAGTTCTCCATAACAGCCTAGGCTGTTAAACACTTAACAGCCTAGGCCGTTAAGAAATAACAGAACAGTAACATTTTAACATTGGCAATACTGAAATGTATAGTTAGTAACACTGTAATTCTATATCAAATTCGAGGTTAGGTTTTGCGTCAGTCTGTGTCAAAACTGACGCAAAACCTAACCTACTAACAACGAATTTGACATAGACTTACAGTGTCACCAACAATACATTTCAGTATTGCCAAACGTAATTTTTCCATATGTGACTCTGATAAGACGACCCGTTACTAATACTATTTAACTTTTTCATTTAAATTGCTCTAAAATTTAAATTTTTGTAGGTGTTATGAAAAATATTCAACGACATACGGCCGTTATCTCATCTAACTAACTCGGATATATTCATTAGCCTCGGCCTGACGGCCTCGGCCACAAATTTATCCTCGTTTGTTAAATGCTTATTAACGGCCTTATGTCGTTAATAACTATTATAATCGTACACGCTTTTACTGTTGTATATAACATTTTATATGGAATACGTGAGTAAAGAGTATCACTTTACTCCCTTGTACTATAAATAACTATTAGCTGCAACAGTGAGTGAAGTGACTGCTTTACTCACTTCTTCGTGTGCAAAAAGTGTATTCACTCGATGTTACTGAATACGCGAACAGTCAACTGACAATAGTCACTTATAATACCATGAATAGTCTAAGTTTTGTCAAATATTTTTGCTGTGGTAAGCACTCGTCCTAATCGAACCTAAGCTCAATGGACGTGATTAGTGATACCACCGCAAAAATATTCTACTTAACTTTGACTAAGAATGGCATTCGAGGAACTATTCAATGAACCAAACTACTTTTTGAAATTAGTTTTCAGTAAATCTAGCAACAAACTACGCAATTTCTGTAGTAACAGAAAACGAATATTGGCTTTTTCTAATAAAAATCACTATGTTTAAAATATTCACTTGAATACCTTCTAGGAAGATATATCCGCTGATATTTGTTGATTGGTCAAGAAACGTCAAATTCTGGATTTTCATTGGTCACTTTTTGACAGGTGAATTGAAGAGTCAATAATATTTTTGTGTCAGTTTCAATATTTTTAAAGTATTACATATTCTTACTGTTGTTGACAAAATGTTATAATGAACACGTGAATATAAAGTCTCTTTTTATTTCACATATTAATATCACTCGCTGACGCTCGAGATTTAAACTTTCTGCTCAATCAAAAAAAAGTATCACTTTACTCACTTGTGCCATAAATATGAAGTAAGATATCAGAAGAAAGCTTATAAAATGGGCTTTCCAGAAACAAATATATTTAAAAATCGGAAGCATTAAATTTATGATTTTTTAGCGCAGCATTAATATCCAGAAGCAACTGATCTTGCCAAAATTTTATGCAGACTTTATAATATTAGTGTTTTAATTTAAAGTCTATAAATATTTGACTTTTTTATACTTTATCTACATAATGTCCGGAGTTGAGTTAATTTCTATTGAACTACAACCTGATGCAAATCTATTATTTATCATACTAAAGCGTGGCATCACAATGGCTTTGTTACACGCGCGTGTGACCCACTGGAAACTAGAGACAATTTCTTGGTCTAATCGTTTGAAAGCTGCCACAAGGAAATGCGTGACGTATCCAAATCTGTTTCCTCGGTCCAGGCTTCCGCAACGCCTCTTTCAGCACACGCACGGGGCCGGAAATCTGTTTTCGCGCTTTTTGCGACGTTCAGATTAACAGGTGGTTCACCCCAGAACAGAAAATCCCACAAAAGCGGAATTTAAATTCAAGATGAGCGGTATGATAATGATGCGATCGTTCTGAATTGAAAGCAGAAAATCCGTCTGGCTGGCTGACGTACACAGAGGGTCGTTGCAGCTGGTCTTGAATAGCTGCTGAATTAGACTAGTACCAGGGCTGTTCTGTTCATTGTCAGATTTTTGCGATCAGTACACAATTTTTCAAAGACTCAATGAAAGCAAACTCCTGTATATCAATCATAAATTACAGTTTTTACTGGAACTGGACAAGAAGAAAGCAGCAATCATTTTTTGGCACTGTTACCGCGAATAACTTTTGTTGGCATAGCCTCATTTTCGAAAATCCAAACACTTAATTGTTTGTCTCAAGGTCATAATTATAGATCCAAAAAGCAGAACTGTTGGGAATAAATTAAAGCTTTAAACTTATCGTGTATTTGCAGTATAAGATCTATTGACAATTAATTACTCAAATACCTAAAAACATATAAAATTATAATCCTAGATTCAATATTAAATAAGTTAATGTCTTTTATTCACTTGTAGCCTGTTTGTTGCTTTATTCCAGTTTATTTTTAGTTCTTTCAAGATTTATTACAAACTAGCTGCCCAAAAACAATTTGTCTCTGAAACCCCGTTTAACCACTATAGAGTTTTAATTTTATATTATGTCCATTGTCTTGGACTTAAAAATATATGCCATTCTCTAGCTGTAACCCGCGACTTCGTAAGCGCGAGGTTCGTTATTTGTGTATTAAATAATGACTAATTATTTTCTGTCATCCCATCCCATCTTATCCCATCCCATCTCCGTCCCCGTTCCCGTCCCCGTCTCCGTCCCCGTCCCGTATCGTCCCATCCCTTCCCGTCCCGTCCCATCCAGTTCAGTCCCGTCCCGTCCCGCCCCGTCTTTTCCTGTCTCTTCCCGTCTCGTCCAGTCCCGTCCCGTCTCGTCGTTTCCCGTCCCGTTCTCTCCCGGCAAACATTGTATTGTTCAAAAATAATTTGTCTCTGAAACTCCGTTTAACCACTATACAGTTTTAATTTTATGTCATGCCCATCGTCTTGGACTTATAAATAAATGCCGTTTTCGCAATCAACGTCCGAAAAAACCTCAATAACGACACCCATACCGAGTTTTAGGGTTATTTACCCCCATTTCACCCCCTAAGGGGTAGCGAACCCGACAGGCGTTGTACTGCCCGAACATTGATTTGCCTGCTATTAGCGGGTTCGGCAAAACTTTTTCCGATATTGGAATTTTCAATTTCTTTCATTTTTAAAACATGCTAATACGACTATTTTTATTATGCGTATTGAGCTGGTCATCATTGCGGTTCGAACGTAAAGTAGATACCCGCGCTGCTGCTGACTGTCTTCGACGACCTATGTTAGCTCGTCGTGCCTTTGGCATTGTAACGGATACTATAAAACGACACGGAATTGTTTTCACAATCACTTGTGCACAAACCAAATTTGAATGACTGACTGACTGACTGCGACGACTTATGTAAAGCATTTGGAATTACATAAATTGCTATTAGTGTCTTATCTCTTCCGCCCTCGGTTACCTGATGCGGATTATGACATTATGGGGAAAACCCTTCAAACCATTAAGCACAGGTGTGACTCCAAATAGAAACAACACACTTTCGATATTTTCTAATTTTCCGGCTTTTCCTTTAGATTTTCTTAATTTTTCTTTCCGCAAGAACTTTCTATAAAGTATTAGAAAACTTTAAAAAAAAAGATGAATGAAATCGGTAAATTCGTTCTCAAGTCATGGCGTGACCAAGAGAAATAGGGATTCATTTTTATATATATAGATTATGGCCTTTGACACTTTTGCGACTTTCACAATTATTTATGTAGTTTTTAACAGGAAGAAAATAACAAACAAACAATCGAAATAACTACTTGATAAATAATATGATCTCTCAAAACTAGTCAAATATTCTTAACAAGAACCCGTAACAATATTAAACAAATGCTTTGACGATCATTCATTGGAACTAAATTTGGACCAGTCTACCCGTGTTGTAGTCTTCTTCGGTTAACAAATATGGAATTCAACGACTTGAGAGCTTCCTCACCCTCCACTTGCATAAAATTTTATCTACTGCAGTTTGAATCCGACTTTTCTTAAACAGTTTCTCTGTAGCACCAACTTTTTCAGCAGAAGCAGTACCGGAGGTCGTTCAGGTCTCGGTTAATCTTCTAACGTACACAGACCACGTTTGCATTTACGGAACCAGTAACTAAGTGTGGATAACGAAGTAAATAATTGCCAGAAAAGCGTTCCGCGGCACTTTGGACAACAAACAACTTATAAAAATCAAATAGAAAATTCGCACTCTGCTTCTAACAATTAAAGGAACAACCCTCGTACCTATCTACGTCTTCGGATACATAAAAAATCAAATAATCAAATCTTGTATATTGAATTTTATTCATCTTTGAAATCAGGAATCATAGTGTATTTAAACAATCCAATAAATATAGTCGTTAATGTCCAAGAACCGGGATACTTTTTGACAAAATCCTGTTAGAATATCGAAGATATTAATTTTTTACACAGGACAGCATGTTCAATTACTGAATATAAACTAATACTTGACGTTCATTAACTCGCAAACCGTTGAAACTATCGAAATAAAATTACTTAATACTTTAGTAATCAACCGCTATAACATTACGATAAGCCACCAATTTGTCTCTTAATTGCTTCGACTCCTTTGTCGCAAGTGACTAAATTCTTGTGCTAACGAGCAGGGAGTATGCGAAGGCAGTCACGTGCGATAAAGCCTCCAATAAAGTAAACTTGGTTGTTAAATATCAGCCTACTTATATATTATGTTTACTTTACCATTTCAATATTTAAATTTCAAAAACTTTAAAAATTTTTAACAAATCTATATACATATATAAAAATGAATCCCTATTTTTCTTTGTCACGCCATAACTTGAGAACGACTTTACCGATTTCATACATCTTTTTTTTAAGTTTTCTAATACTCTGTAGAAGGTTCTTACGAAAAGGAAAATTAAGAAAATTGCGCAGAAAATTGGAAAATTTCAGAAAACTTAACGACTATTTAACCTTCGCGCGTTTGACAGTTCGCGGAGGGAACGGGGTGGGACGGGACGAGACGGGGACGGGAAAAGCGACGGGGGCGGGAAAATAATAATTAGTCATTATTTAATACACAAATAACGAACCTCGCGCGTACGAAGTCGCTGGTAACAGCTAGTGCTTAATAAATTTGGAAGCTAAAATACGGGTGAAATCTCAATTTGACTCAATAAAATAATACTATACACCTAACGGAATTGCGGCAGCCCAACTGTTTGTGGTAACTTGTTTCTTTTTCCATTTTCTTTTCTTGAGTGTTATTTCCTTGTGGTTTGATTTTTTACTAAATGGGTTTTCTGAACGATGTATCGCTGCCATATTTTTCCTTGACGAACTTTTACTGTCTAAATATCTATCGATATATTTAAAATACAAGACGTTTTCTTCATCAGTTTTAGTTGCGACTTCTACTGCACCGACTGTTATTCTTCTTTTCTAAATCAAAGTTATTAAGATTTATATTTGATATCATATCTTCTTTCTTTCATTCACTCGACGAATTTGTTGTAAATCGATTTTATAATACGCTTTGTTTCCGTAGTTGCACTGGGTGGATCGGTTTTTTAATGGTCCGCTATAAATGTAGATTCTTTTACTTTTTGGTGTGACAAACTACTCAAACCTAAAGTACGTTTTTTTTTTCTATAATAACTGTCAAAGTATTACAATGTTGGTAGATATGTGATTAAAACGCTAGGAAATTTTTGTACCTCGTGTTGGTAGAACTTTTTCAAAATTATGGTTATGTGTCAATTTTGAATGTCAAAGCTTCTTAATTTGAACTCTTGCTAAATTTCTTTTTTTAACATGGAATCATCATCATCATCAATAAAATCGGAAAAAGAAAGAAAACCAAAAAATATTTTAAATGCAAAAATGAAGCAAGCGATATTAAATTATGAATATCTGTCAAAATGACAATCATTTTTTTAGTGGAAGAAAAGAACTAAAAATCTATGTACCAACATTATTAAAACTAGGGACCCTGCAGGAATGCAACTTATCCCCTAGAAAGTTGACCTTGAAAATTATTATAGAAAAAAAATGTACTTTACCTTAAATAGTAGAACGCTTCAAATAAGTTGTCTTGTTTATTTGCCTTTTCTTAGCTTTAACTGTTTCCATACGCATTCCCAATAAATATTCGGTGTTAATTAAATAATAATTCAACTTTTAAAATTTTTAAACGATATGTTTGCACCTTACTATAGTTTCTTCTACATTTTGTTAATCTGTCCCTACCATAGATGACAATTAACCCTGGGGTTAGCAATCTCTTAAACTTTTAATTGTACCTTGCATAGGATAGCCAAATGGAAGACTTAACAGGCAAAGAATTTACAACATTATTTTTGGTATTTGGAACATCCGAATACTTTACCACGCCGGTGCTCTGAATGCATTGGTAAAGAAAACCGAAAGGTATAATTTAGACATAACAGCCATCAGATAACTCTCATGGGTATGGAGTCAGATTTATAGTTTGTCAGTCTCAAAGAACATCCTAGTAAAAAAAGATTGTTGATGGAAACACATTAGTGGAAAGTTCTTTGTAGAACTGTGATCATTATCTAGTGAGAACAAAGATTAAGATAAAAACAAACAAGCCAGAACAAAACCAGAACAAACCCAAGGGAACGAGAAAGAAAATATAATTCAAGCAACCTCCAATCTGAAGAATCCTCAATAGCACATCAGGAAACGATAGAAAAGTATATAACGCAAGCTGAAAAGTGAAGGGGATAAAGGCGTAATAGAAGTCTCGGTCAGTAAAATCAATGAAAAACAGAGAAAGATTAAGAATTGTGTAACAACAGCAACACAAGAAACTATAAAGGAAGCAAGATCCGAGAAATGAAACATATGGTGGTATAGAGAATGTAGAGAAACGGTACCTTTATGGATGTTATGTGCGATATAAAAATAGCAAATTACATAAACGAACGCCCGTAACTTGAAAAGTAGGGTATGGAATCTGACCAAAAGTCTCCAGAAAACTCAAAGTGAGCAGACTAGCTGTGGAGACGCAATGTTTGTTTATTTGGCGTTTGGGGCTTCTAGACTTGGTTAAAGTAACACAAACCAGAAAGGGAGACGCAATGTTGAGACGCCAAACTGTTTGGCCTAAACATCGGACCATTCTTCGAGTACGATATCTATTGTCAGCTGAGAACGAAGGCTGGCCGGTCTCTATTGTCGCAAAAGAGTTGATCGCGCTTTCGCTTCGACGTGAAATTTATTTTACTTTCTCCGGTTGGGTATATGGCCTCTTGTCCGTCAAGTAGGATGGCCCTGTCACATTACACAAAAGGTAAAATCGCAACTATACGGTAGTGTCTTTGTTGCTCGATTCCCTCATGCTGTGATGGCATTGAATGCACGCTGTTTGGAGAACTGTAATCCGATAAATCAGTTCTTGATGTTTAGAAAGTTCGCTTCGCGGGACGCACTCTAATCAAATTTTTGACGTTAAAGCGTTTTTTAAAGCAACATACACAATTGACTTTTAACACACACTGGTTTCTAGGCTACGCTATAGTACGAAACAGAGCCAGAGAGAAAATGCTATAAAGGCCAACAAGAAGGAACAAAGGAAAATATAAGAATCAAGAAGAAAGAAAAAGAAGAGACAAAACTATATTTACAGCTGTGAAAACAAAGAAACTGAGAAAATGTTTAAGATACTAAGAGGGGGGGGGTCAGCCTTTCAGAAGTGCGGATTTCCTTTTAGCCTTTGGTGTCGTCGTAGTTTTGTGTAGTTTTGCGTATGGCGGTGCTTGTATATCCATTCTTTTATAAGGAGTTAAATAAATGTTCTCTGCATCTGAGATACGATACGCTCTGGTCGCAAAAGTTTCAAGAACTATTGCTTTTTGCATTGGATGATGATGTGAGTTAGCGTTTAGATATCTGTCCGTGTGTGTTTTCTTTCTTTCCTTTTTCTTCCTTTCTTCCTACCTTACAGTAAAGGCTCAACTGATAAGATGGATTGACACAGACGACTATACATACCTCCACGCCTTTCAGAACACCTTTCTCTCTGACGATGCAATCTGCAATATCTTGCGAAACGTTAGTCTATATGGGTGCAATAACAGTAAACATGCCAAATATGCCTAAGTATCCTTGTTCACAAGGTAATCTAATAATACGGACCAAATCATGGGTGGCTTGTAAGAATTCACAAGCCACCAAAAAACATAACCGTTACACTAACCCTTGCTTGAGTTCACAAGCTGTTAGGCACATTAAGCAAACACATGCTGGGTGTTTATCTACAAAGACGACGCGGTCTAAGCTGAAATTTAATTCTAATGTTGACAATTCGAATAAACGCGAACGCCTCAAACATTATAATATGCCTGTGTTTTGTTCATTAAAACCTAACCTAATATAATATACCCCAACCTAATCAGCTTTTGCCAGTTATTATTAGTTTTGACTAGTTTATTTATTTATTTAATTCGCACTCAGCTAACAGCCGTTAGGCCAATTATAGGGGTCGCTGTGCAGTTATGAGGACTTCCAACCCCACTAACGACTGTCATGATGTTGTATGACCGCCGGGACCAACTTTTTTCCGTGACAGCCGTATCACAAAGCGCCGGGAGAAGCAGCCATGAAACTCCCATCCAACATCTGACCAGAGACAGCGTTGCTTAACTCTGCTGATCGAACGTGGACGCTTGTTCAAGCTACACCACTCGGGTTAAAACTATAGTATGATCAAAAATTAATTTCATCTAGTATGGCTATGGAATTGTTCCTAATTTATGAATGCAACTATAAGTTACTTAAAAATCAAATGTCAGGTTTGACATTTAAGTGTAACCATACTCGTAGTTGCAATCATAAATTAGAAAAAAAATCCTTAGCCATACTAGATGAGATTAATTTTTGATCATACTTGAGTATTGACGAAAGTGCTTTGTTGGAACTAGTTTTGACTAGCTAATTTGCATTTTGGCTAAATTCGGGTATTAACTGCAACATATGCACCACTCTTGTGACATAACTTCTATCTTTCATATATCTTTCTTCTGTACTTGATGAGCTCGTCTGGGATGGTATCCGAGCCTAGGGCCTTATCGCTTTTCATCTGCTTTTAGCTATTGCGTACCTCATGGATCGTTAGTTCCCGAAGCTGGTGTTCTTGTATGTGACGCGTTTTTTAAATATAGCTTTCGTTCCTGTTTTTTCTCCATTAGTAATTCAGAAAAGTGTTCGATTTCTATTAAGTTTTCTTGTTTTGTTAGTAACGGGTGTCTCAAAAAGAATGCAATTTTTAAATTTCGGGCCATTTTTTTTCTGTAAAAGTTGCAACCTTAGAAATTTTACATCTGTCATCTTTGATTGTTGCGATTTTTAGTTATGGAGCGCTACACAAAGGAACAATGCCTTATCATGGTGAAAACCGATTACCAAAATGAGAAAAGTTACGCTGACACCGTTCGCAAAGTTCGTGGAATTTTCAGTCGTGAAAATCCACCAAATCTGTCCACTTTTCAAAGATTTATTAATAAATTGGTGAAAATTGGATCAATTATGAACAATAAATCTCCTGTACATAGAAAACATTGCAACTGTAAATGTGAGTGTTGCTGAAAATCTGCGAACGTCACTACACGTGATAATGGAGTTCTTGTGGCCTCAAGTGGAAGGTATGGATCTGGAAGACATGTGGTTTCAGCAAGACGGGGCAACCTGCCACACTGCGCGTGAAATTGATTTATTTGCAAACGATTTTTGGACCGCATTGTCTTTGAAACGCCAATGGGAGTTGGCCACCGAGATCGTGCGATTTGACGCCTTGCGACTTTTTTCTTTGGGGTTTTCTGAAATTTCGGGTCTATGCGTATAACCCTCAAATAATTTCTGAGCTCAATGCTGATATCCAACCCCTAATTAATGAGATAGAGCCGCAACTCTAAGAAAACGTCATATATAATTTCATCAAAAAGAGCGAGGGCCATTTGAAAGATATTTTATTCCATAATTAATCGAAACATGTCTGCTTTAAAATTCAATAAAAATATCAGCAATCCCTCAAAGAAACTCGAGTTTTATTTTAAAATAAAAAATTGCGTTATTTTTGAAACACTCTTTATTTTTCTTCTTATCCTTACACATCGTCGTTCTAGACTGACATTTACTTTCCGTTTCTCTTAGTATCTTAGACATTTTCTCACTTTCTTTGTTCTCCCATATGAAAATATAGTTGTTCTATTTTCTTCCTTCAGATTTTTTTGCCATTCTTCTGGATTTATATATATTTCTTCTTTCCTACTTGTCGGCATTTGTAGAATTTCTGTTCTAGTTCCGTTTCATATTGTTTTGTACCTCTTCTTTAGATTGTTTATATCACCATCTGTTTAATTTCTTGGGTTTTGTTTTCTTTATAGTTTCTTTTATTGCTGTTGTTAGGTATACTATTCTTACTAGTTCTATTTTTCATTTTCTTTACTGACCGACGCTTCCATTTCCTGCATTTCCTTCACCTTCAGCTTGTGTTATATACTTTTTCATCGCTACTTGGCCTGATATTGAGTATTCTTCAGATTGGGGCTTGCATGAACTATATTTCCTTTCTCGTTCCTTTGGGTTTGTTCTGGCTCTGTTTATTTTCATCCTAATCTTTGTTCTCACTAGATAATGATCACAGGTAGACGCAGTTCCACTGATCTGAGGCTGACCAACTATAAAACCGACTCCCTACCGATCTGATGGCTCGTTATAATATATGTCGTATCAGTTTTTCGCAATTTTCCTGGAGGAATATTCAGTCTAAATGATACTTACTATTTTTTGTACATCATGATTTGTCCTTCAATTTTTTTCAACAGTTGTTTTCTTGACAAAAGTTATTTCCGAAACTTTCTCCCTTCTTCCACGATTATGTATTGCATTAAATTACATCCAAAGACGGGTTTTGTTGGTTGTTTTGTTTATTAATCAGAGTACATCTTTCATTAGCCAGGTAGTTATAACAATTGCTCAAAATTGTCAACGAATTCGACCCATCAACATGAAATCTACAACTCACAAGCGCTCTTGAGCCAAAACGGCATATTTCCGAACATGAGTTTAAATGCAAAATTTTTTATATTTTAACGTCTCATGTTTTTGACAGACCCTGCATATACTACTGTCTCAATCAAAACTTTTTCCCAGTGTTAATCTAATTTATCGTTTATCATATAGTACATTTTTTTCTATAATAATTTTCAACATCAACTTTCTAGGGGATAAATTGCATTCCTGCAGGGTCCCTAGTTTTAATAATGTTGGTACATAGATTTTTAGTTCTTTTCTTCCACTAAAAAAATTATTGTCATTTTGACAGATATGTCATAATTTAATATCGCTTGCTTCATTTTTGCATTTAAAATATTTCTTGGTTTTCTTTTTTTATCCGATTTTATTGATGATGATGATGATTCCATGTTAAAAAAAGAAATTTGTCAAGAGTTCAAATTAAGAAACTTTGACATTCAAAATTGACACATAACCATAATTTTGAAAAAGTTCTACCAACACAAGGTATAAAAATGTCCTATCTACCAACATTGTAACACTTTGACAGTTATTATAGAAAAAAAAAGTACTTTAAGTAGCAGTTTTTGTATTTTGCATTTTATTTAATTGAGTGGTTATTGCTTTGATATTTTCATGTGTTTTGTGTTATCCACTCTCGCATTTATCATAAGCAGTAATTTTTGTATTTTATGTTGGATTTCAGAGAAAAATTATTGCTTTTCAATGTTCTTCTAGAATATGCCGTTTGTGCAGTATTCTTCCTATAAATTTTGCTTTGTGGCAAGTTTTTGTGTACAGTACTTTCTTGATAAAAGTATGTTACGACATTATCTTTTTATTATTTTCCTTGCGTAAATAGTAGTTCATATAGCTCGCATTGCTTTTCGTTGAAAAATGTGTTGCTTCTGCATTGTTTTATTATAGTTTTTATTTTGCCACAGTTTTTCTATAAAGCGTTTCTCCATAAAGAGTTAGAGGTATTCATCTCCTGTTTCGTTTGTCGTAAGTAATAGTTCATATACACTTTTTTGTGCAAAGTACTTTCGCAATGTGAGCTTTTTACCTGCATGTTTTTCCATTAGTTTTCTTCTATGGGTAGTTTCTATTGCATTTTTCTATTGTTTACCTTCCATAAATGGCAGTTGGTATAGTTCGCATTGAATTGTATTGTATTGCGACGTTCTTGTTCTTTTTTTGTAGTGTTTCTGTATAATTCTAAAACAATTTTTTTCTATACTATATTACATTCCTTTAAATAGTAATTATTGTAATTTCCAATATTTTTCTTTGGGGAGGTATTGATTTGCAATGTTTGTATTGATTTTTTTTTTTGAAAATTTATTGGCCTGCAATACTATTCTACAATGTTTTTCTTGTACTTTCTAAAGGGAATCCATCTAGTGCTGCATTTATTTATTGTTTATTTTTTTTATAAGTAGTAGTTCTTATAGTTTGCAGAAACTTTCCTTGGAAGGGTCGCGAGGTTATTCTGCAAGATGATGTTTCTACACCGCCCTTTCTTATTATTTTTGCTTAGTAACAATTTTTACTATACTAAGTACTTTCTCGATCAAAACTGTTTGCCTGTTTATTTACCAAAAGCAAAAGTTCTTATATTTTATAATATATTTTATTGATAAGTTATGGCTTTCGAATGTTTTTCGAAAATATGTTATTTTTACAGTGTTAAAAAATGGTCAAAATTTTTGCAACTCTATTCTACAATATGTTGTTAATGTAGTATTCTTTGTATACATTTTGCTAAGCAATTTTTTTTGTGTAAAGTATTCTCTAGATGAGATCATTTTACGACCTTATTTTTCTATTGTTTTACTTCCATAATTAGTTCGCATTGAATTTCATTTGAAAGTCAATGCTTTGCAATATTCTTCTATAATTTGTTCAGTCTACATTGTTGCTGTCTTTCGCTTTGTCTCAGAATTCATATTAAGTACTTTGTACATAAAAAATAAGGTCTGCATATTTCCATAGAATTGCTTTCATAAGTACCTAGCGGTTCTGATAGTTTTGCAATAAATCACTGTATGAATCTATTATTTTCCTTTCATGAATAGTAATTCGCACTGAATTTCATTTGAAAGTCAAGGCTTTACAATATTCCCTATGATTTAATTTTGATGTACAGCTGTTTCTGAATCATATAAAATTTAGAAGGTAGAACAAAATGGAACCAGTAATGTTTACCCTGAAGGGTTTATACTTTTTTCCAGATTCTTTTTCTAATTCATAAAACCGAGAAATAACATGAGCTAAGTTTAATTATTTAAAATGAGAGAAACAAAACCGTTTTTGTCAAAACACAGATTAATTTTTTTTTACTTAAAAATAGAGTAGTTAGCTTCATCAGAACATACATTTTTTTGTATAGGACATGTCCTTTTAAGATCACAGTCTGTTTTCAAATTCAATTTGGTTTAAAAATATTTTTGTTGCTTGAAGGCTCTTTAAATTTCAATGAATCATCAAATAAAACTCCTCCAGGTTTCTATTTATTTATAATAGCTATTTGCCTTCAGATTAATTTATTGGTAAATCTTGATTTTCGTTTGCGAGAGACAAATTCATATTAAAACTTATTTGATAGTAGATATATCGTGATTTTAATTTCTTCTTGTTCCCAAGCATGAGCTCTTCAAATGACCTTAATTAACGGCAACGTTATTATCAAACTATTTTGATTAAAATCTTTGAATAATTATATTGTGTAAGAGCAGATGGTTGTACTAAATTTCCATTTTAGTGCATCTAATCTTTTGACCTTGAACATGTGCATTGGCCATTTTCATTCTTTTTATTTCTCCCTTTATATTGTTTAAATGTATTAAAGTTGTTGGTTTATTTCCTATTAAAATTGTTCGAAAGTTGGGTTATGGAAATTATAAACTTTTTTGTTGCTTGGTAATGTTTTTCAAAAGCGGTTTTACTGCCAATTTTGATTGATTGGTGATCTTTTTAATATTTTTTAATTTCGTTTGATTTAAGGTGAATGCATCATGTTCTTATAGTTAGTTGAAATTTGCTGTTTTCCATATAAATTTTACTACACCATAAGATTGTATGTAAAGTTTGTCGCTAATATATGTTCACGAAGGTATTTTGCTATTGATTCTGTTCCATAAATAGCTTTTCATATAGTTTGTTATGTTTTTTTGAATATACAGTTTATGCAGTATTTTCTATATTGCTATATGACAATATTCTCTAAACATTTTCTCGCTAATATCCGTTAACGATGGGATTTTTCTATTTTTTGGGTTACATAAATAGTAATTCGAATAGTTCACATCTAAATTCATTGAAAACTCATGGCTTCGCGATATTTTGCAGTAGCAGTAGTATTCTTCGTATGTTTCTATGAATTCTCTGCCATAATTAGTAGTAGTTCCTTCATATACAGTTCGTATTGAAATTCGATGAGAGCTTATTGCTTTGCGCTGTTCTTTTATTATATGTTGTTTATGCAGAATTTTGTATGTAACATGGCTATACAACAAAAATGTGTGTAAAGCTTCTCGCTGATATACGTTCACGACGGCATTTTTTTAGTATTTCGGTTCCATAAAAAGTAATTCGTATAGTGCACATCGGAATTCGTTGAAAACTCATTTCTTTGCGCTGTTCTTCTAACAACAGATCAATAAAAAAGCCAATTAGGGTAGGCTGTGATATGTGTTATACGTTTGGCAGTACTGAAGTGCATTGTCAGTCTATGTCAAATTCGACATTTGCAGGTTAAGTTTTGCGTCAGTCTGTGTCAAACAACATACAAAACCTAATCTTTTATTCTCGAATTTGACATAGAGTGAGAATACACTTCAGTACTGCCAAACGTATGACACATATTACAGCTTACCCTAATTGGTTTTTTTATTGATGTCTGTATAATATGCTGATTACGCAGTATTATTTGTACAAATTAGTTTTTTTTTTGCAATTTTTTGTGTAAAGTTTCTCGATAAGGGCAGATATTTATCTATTGATTCTCTTCCATAAATAGTAGTTCATACAGTTTGCATTGAAATGCGTTGAAAACACATAGCTTTACGCCGTTCATCTGTAATATGTTCTTTATATAATATTCTTCGTATAGATTCTGCTTTGTATTTTTTTTTGTGTAGTTTATTAATAATGGCCATTCACGACGATATTTTTCTATTGATTCTCTTCCATAAGTAGTAGTTTATAAATAGTTCGTATTGAAATTCGCTGAGAGCTTATTGCTTTGGGTTGTTCTTTTATTATATGTTGTTTATGCAGATTTTTTTATATAATATGGCTATACAAAAAATTTTGTTTAAAGCTTCTCATATACAATACCGCGAGCGGTCGACGAATTGCCGAAAATTTTTGTCAAAGTGTATGAGTGTTTATTGCTTCGATATAAATTGGTCGAGTGCGACGGCACGAGACCAATTTTGAAGCAATAAACACGAATAAACACTTTGACAAAAATTTATGCAATTCGTCGGCTGCAAGCGGCATTTGAAGGACTATTCAACGAACAAAATTGACATTTCTTAGTAATTAATCAATTTTATCACGTCCTCTTTGAAAATAAAAATCTGTTGACGTAAAATAAATTGTTTGTCAAATTTGACATTTCTAATATCATATTTGATTAATTTTACAGGAAGTTAAATAAATGTCACAGGAAGAGAAAAAAATTGTCATTAAAACTCCGCTAGCGGAATTGTTGGACAATTTTACGCTGATTGGTGGCAAATGACATAAATACTAAATTATGATTGGTGAATAGTTAACTTGAAGGGGGTGAGTTGAATAGTCATTTCTCTTCCATAAATAGTAGTTCATACAGTTTGCATTGAAATTCGTTGAAAACACATTGCTTTACGCTGTTCTTCTGTAATATGTTCTTGATATAGTATTCTTCGTATAGATTCTGCGTTGTGACAATGTTTTGTTGCTCTATAATAGTCACTACATTTTTCTATTTATTCCCTTCCAAAACAGTAGTTCATTTAGTTCGAAATAAAATTCGTTGAAAACTCATTGCTTTTCGTTGTTCTTTTATAATATGCTGTTTACGCAGCATTTTTCAGTAAAAATGTGTTTTTTTTTGCTATTTTTTGTGTAAAGTTTCTCGATAAGGGCAGTTTACTACGATATTTTTCAATTGATTCTCTTCCATAAATATTGGTTCATATATAGTTCGCATCAAAATTCGTTGAAAATTCATTCATTTGAGCTGTTCTTCTATAATACGCAGTTTACCCAGTATTCTTCATACAAATTTGTTTTTTGTGTAAAGTTTCTCGATAATGACAGTTCACTATGATATTTTTTTATTGATCCTCTTGCATAACTAGTAGTTCATATAGTTTGCATTAAAATTCGTTGAAAACACACTGCTTTAAGCTGTTTTTCTGTAATATGTTCTTTATATAGTACTCTTCATATAGATTCTGCTTTATGAAGTTTTTTGTGTAGTTTATCGATAATGGTCATTCAGGACAAAATGTTTCTATTAATTCTCTTCCATAATTAGTATTTCTCTATAATAGTCATTCACCATGACATATTTCTGTTTATTCCCTTTCATAGACAGTAGTTCATCTAGTTCGTAATAAAATTTGTTGAAAATCCGTTGTTCGCTGTTCTTTTATAATATGCCGTTACGCAGTATTTTTCGTATACATTTGGTTTTGTGGCAATTTTGTGTGTAAAATTTCTCAACAATGGCAGTTCACTACGATATTTTTCTATTAATTCCTTTCCATTAATAGTAGTTCGTATTGAAACTTGTTGAAAAGTCATTGTTCGGCGTTGCTCATCTATAATATGCTGTTTACGTAGTATTTTTCGTATTCGTTTTGTTTTGTGGCAATTTTGTGTGTAAAATTTCTCAACAATGGCAGTTCGCTACGATATTTTTCTATTAATTCCTTTCCATAAATAGTAGTTCGTATTGAAATTCGTTGAAAAGTCATTGTTCGGCGTTGCTCATCTATAATATGCTGTTTACGTAGTATTTTTCGTATTCGTTTTGTTTTGTGGCAATTTTGTGTGTAAAATTTCTCAACAATGGCAGTTCACTACGATATTTGCTATTAATTCCTTTCCATAAATAGTAGTTCGTATTGGAATTCGTTGAAAAGTCATTGTTCGGCGTTGCTCATCTATAATATGCTGTTTACGTAGTATTTTTAGTATTCGTTTTGTTTTGTGGCAATTTTTTGTGTAAAATTTCTCAACAATGGCAGTTCACTACGATATTTGCTATTAATTCCTTTCCATAAATAGTGGTTCGTATTGGAATTCGTTGAAAAGTCATTGTTCGGCGTTGCTCATCTATAATATGCTGTTTATGTAGTATTTTTCGCAGGTATTCCTTTTGTTTTGTGGCAATTTTGTGTGTAAAATTTCTCAACAATGGCAGTTCACTATGATATTTTTCTATTAATTCCTTTCCATAAATAGTAGTTCGTATTGGAATTCGTTGAAAAGTCATTGTTCGGCGTTGCTCATCTATAATATGCTGTTTACGTAGTATTTTTAGTATTCGTTTTGTTTTGTGGCAATTTTTTGTGTAAAATTTCTCAACAATGGCAGTTCACTACGATATTTGCTATTAATTCCTTTCCATAAATAGTGGTTCGTATTGGAATTCGTTGAAAAGTCATTGTTCGGCGTTGCTCATCTATAATATGCTGTTTACGTAGTATTTTTCGTATTCGTTTTGTTTTGTGGCAATTTTGTGTGTAAAATTTCTGAACAATGGCAGTTCACTACGATATTTTTCTATTAATAGCTTTCCATAAATAGTAGTTCGTATTGAAACTTGTTGAAAAGTCATTGTTCGGCGTTGCTCATCTATAATATGCTGTTTACGTAGTATTTTTCGTATTCGTTTTGTTTTGTGGCAATTTTGTGTGTAAAATTTCTCAACAATGGCAGTTCGCTACGATATTTTTCTATTAATTCCTTTCCATAAATAGTAGTTCGTATTGAAATTCGTTGAAAAGTCATTGTTCGGCGTTGCTCATCTATAATATGCTGTTTACGTAGTATTTTTCGTATTCGTTTTGTTTTGTGGCAATTTTGTGTGTAAAATTTCTCAACAATGGCAGTTCACTACGATATTTGCTATTAATTCCTTTCCATAAATAGTAGTTCGTATTGGAATTCGTTGAAAAGTCATTGTTCGGCGTTGCTCATCTATAATATGCTGTTTACGTAGTATTTTTAGTATTCGTTTTGTTTTGTGGCAATTTTTTGTGTAAAATTTCTCAACAATGGCAGTTCACTACGATATTTGCTATTAATTCCTTTCCATAAATAGTGGTTCGTATTGGAATTCGTTGAAAAGTCATTGTTCGGCGTTGCTCATCTATAATATGCTGTTTATGTAGTATTTTTCGCAGGTATTCCTTTTGTTTTGTGGCAATTTTGTGTGTAAAATTTCTCAACAATGGCAGTTCACTATGATATTTTTCTATTAATTCCTTTCCATAAATAGTAGTTCGTATTGGAATTCGTTGAAAAGTCATTGTTCGGCGTTGCTCATCTATAATATGCTGTTTACGTAGTATTTTTAGTATTCGTTTTGTTTTGTGGCAATTTTTTGTGTAAAATTTCTCAACAATGGCAGTTCACTACGATATTTGCTATTAATTCCTTTCCATAAATAGTGGTTCGTATTGGAATTCGTTGAAAAGTCATTGTTCGGCGTTGCTCATCTATAATATGCTGTTTACGTAGTATTTTTCGTATTCGTTTTGTTTTGTGGCAATTTTGTGTGTAAAATTTCTGAACAATGGCAGTTCACTACGATATTTTTCTATTAATAGCTTTCCATAAATAGTAGTTCGTATTGAAATTCGTTGAAAAGTAATTGTTCGGCGTTGCTCATCTATAATATGCTGTTTACGTAGTATTTTTAGTATTCGTTTTGTTTTGTGGCAATTTTTTGTGTAAAATTTCTCAACAATGGCAGTTCACTACGATATTTGCTATTAATTCCTTTCCATAAATAGTGGTTCGTATTGGAATTCGTTGAAAAGTCATTGTTCGGCGTTGCTCATCTATAATATGCTGTTTACGTAGTATTTTTCGTATTCGTTTTGTTTTGTGGCAATTTTGTGTGTAAAATTTCTGAACAATGGCAGTTCACTACGATATTTTTCTATTAATAGCTTTCCATAAATAGTAGTTCGTATTGAAATTCGTTGAAAAGTAATTGTTCGGCGTTGCTCATCTATAATATGCTGTTTACGTAGTATTTTTAGTATTCGTTTTGTTTTGTGGCAATTTTTTGTGTAAAATTTCTCAACAATGGCAGTTCACTACGATATTTGCTATTAATTCCTTTCCATAAATAGTGGTTCGTATTGGAATTCGTTGAAAAGTCATTGTTCGGCGTTGCTCATCTATAATATGCTGTTTACGTAGTATTTTTCGTATTCGTTTTGTTTTGTGGCAATTTTGTGTGTAAAATTTCTGAACAATGGCAGTTCACTACGATATTTTTCTATTAATAGCTTTCCATAAATAGTAGTTCGTATTGAAATTCGTTGAAAAGTAATTGTTCGGCGTTGCTCATCTATAATATGCCGTTTAGGTAGTACTTTTCGTATTCGTTTTGTTTTGTGGCAATTTTGTGTGTAAAATTTCTCAACAATGGCAGTTCACTACGATATTTTTCTATTAATTCCTTTCCATAAATAGTAGTTCGTATTGAAATTCGTTGAAAAGTTATTGTTCGGCGTTGCTCATCTATAATATGCTATTTACGCAGTATTTTTCGTATTCGTTTTGTTTTGTGGCAATTTTGTGTGTAAAATTTCTCAACAATGGCAGTTCACTACGATATTTTTCTATTAATTCCTTTCCATAAATAGTAGTTCGTATTGAAATTCGTTGAAAAGTCATTGTTCGGCGTTGCTCATCTATAATATGCTGTTTACGTAGTATTTTTCGTATTCGTTTTGCTTTGTGGCAATTTTTTGTGTAAAATTTCTCAACAATGGCAGTTCACTACGATATTTTTCTATTAATTCCTTTCCATAAATAGTAGTTCGTATTGAAATTCGTTGAAAAGTCATTGTTCGGCGTTGCTCATCTATAATATGCTGTTTACGTAGTATTTTTCGTATTCGTTTTGCTTTGTGGCAATTTTTTGTGTAAAATTTCTCAACAATGGCAGTTCACTACGATATTTTTCTATTAATTCCTTTCCATAAATAGTAGTTCGTATTGAAATTCGTTGAAAAGTCATTGTTCGGCGTTGCTCATCTATAATATGCTGTTTACGTAGTATTTTTCGTATTCGTTTTGTTTTGTGGCAATTTTGTGTGTTAAATTTCTCAACAATGGCAGTTCACTACGATATTTTTCTATTAATTCCTTTCCATAAATAGTAGTTCGTATTGAAATTCGTTGAAAAGTCATTGTTCGGCGTTGCTCATCTATAATATGCTATTTACGCAGTATTTTTCGTATTCGTTTTGCTTTGTGGCAATTTTTTGTGTAAAATTTCTCAACAATGGCAGTTCACTACGATATTTTTCTATTAATTCCTTTCCATAAATAGTAGTTCGTATTGAAATTCGTTGAAAAGTCATTGTTCGGCGTTGCTCATCTATAATATGCTGTTTACGTAGTATTTTTCGTATTCGTTTTGCTTTGTGGCAATTTTTTGTGTAAAATTTCTCAACAATGGCAGTTCACTACGATATTTTTCTATTAATTCCTTTCCATAAATAGTAGTTCGTATTGAAATTCGTTGAAAAGTCATTGTTCGGCGTTGCTCATCTATAATATGCTATTTACGCAGTATTTTTCGTATTCGTTTTGTTTTGTGGCAATTTTGTGTGTAAAATTTCTCAACAATGGCAGTTCACTACGATATTTTTCTATTAATTCCTTTCCATAAATAGTAGTTCGTATTGAAATTCGTTGAAAAGTCATTGTTCGGCGTTGCTCATCTATAATATGCTGTTTACGTAGTATTTTTCGTATTCGTTTTGCTTTGTGGCAATTTTTTGTGTAAAATTTCTCAACAATGGCAGTTCACTACGATATTTTTCTATTAATTCCTTTCCATAAATAGTAGTTCGTATTGAAATTCGTTGAAAAGTCATTGTTCGGCGTTGCTCATCTATAATATGCTGTTTACGTAGTATTTTTCGTATTCGTTTTGCTTTGTGGCAATTTTTTGTGTAAAATTTCTCAACAATGGCAGTTCACTACGATATTTTTCTATTAATTCCTTTCCATAAATAGTAGTTCGTATTGAAATTCGTTGAAAAGTCATTGTTCGGCGTTGCTCATCTATAATATGCTGTTTACGTAGTATTTTTCGTATTCGTTTTGCTTTGTGGCAATTTTTTGTGTAAAATTTCTCAACAATGGCAGTTCACTACGATATTTTTCTATTAATTCCTTTCCATAAATAGTAGTTCGTATTGAAATTCGTTGAAAAGTCATTGTTCGGCGTTGCTCATCTATAATATGCTGTTTACGTAGTATTTTTCGTATTCGTTTTGCTTTGTGGCAATTTTTTGTGTAAAATTTCTCAACAATGGCAGTTCACTACGATATTTTTCTATTAATTCCTTTCCATAAATAGTAGTTCGTATTGAAATTCGTTGAAAAGTCATTGTTCGGCGTTGCTCATCTATAATATGCTGTTTACGTAGTATTTTTCGTATTCGTTTTGTTTTGTGGCAATTTTGTGTGTAAAATTTCTCAACAATGGCAGTTCACTACGATATTTTTCTATTAATTCCTTTCCATAAATAGTAGTTCGTATTGAAATTCGTTGAAAAGTCATTGTTCGGCGTTGCTCATCTATAATATGCTATTTACGCAGTATTTTTCGTATTCGTTTTGTTTTGTGGCAATTTTGTGTGTAAAATTTCTCAACAATGGCAGTTCACTACGATATTTTTCTATTAATTCCTTTCCATAAATAGTAGTTCGTATTGAAATTCGTTGAAAAGTCATTGTTCGGCGTTGCTCATCTATAATATGCTGTTTACGTAGTATTTTTCGTATTCGTTTTGCTTTGTGGCAATTTTTTGTGTAAAATTTCTCAACAATGGCAGTTCACTACGATATTTTTCTATTAATTCCTTTCCATAAATAGTAGTTCGTATTGAAATTCGTTGAAAAGTCATTGTTCGGCGTTGCTCATCTATAATATGCTGTTTACGTAGTATTTTTCGTATTCGTTTTGTTTTGTGGCAATTTTGTGTGTTAAATTTCTCAACAATGGCAGTTCACTACGATATTTTTCTATTAATAGCTTTCCATAAATAGTAGTTCGTATTGAAATTCGTTGAAAAGTCATTGTTCGGCGTTGCTCATCTATAATATGCTGTTTACGTAGTATTTTTCGTATTCGTTTTGTTTTGTGGCAATTTTTTATGTAAAATTTCTCAATAATGTTAGTAATGGCAATAATGGTAGCCGTTCACGACAATATATTTCTATTGCTTTTCTTCTATAATTAGTAGTTCGTTAGTTCGCACCAAATTTTGTTGAAAATACCTTGCTTTACGATACTCTACTATAGCCAAAATTTTGCTGTGAGATTTTTTTGTATACTTCTTAATGCAAAACTTTTTACGACGGCATTTTCTTATTGTTTTCTTTTGATAAGTAGTAGTTCGTATAGTTTGCACTTAATTTTCCTGAGAATGCTTACATTTGAGTTATTTTGCAAGATGTTGTTTCTTCGAAGTGTTTCCTTGTAATTTTTGCTTTGTGACATTTTTGCCAGTAAAGTACTTTCTCGATAAGAACTTTTTCTTTCCATAACTATTAAAATTATTGTAGTGCGATGCTATTACGTTTTGGTTTTACAACATTTACTTGTAAAGTTCGTTATCGACAAGACCTATTTTGTGCTTATTTTTCTAGTTTTTTTGCTTCTCTACGTTATAATCTAATCCTTATATTTTGTAACACTTTTTCTTGAAGAGCTGTGGTTGTGCAATATTATTCTTATAAAGGTATTGCAATGCATTATTTCAAGTGATTTTCTGCAGCGTTTTTCTTTGGTATTATAACTTATATATACAGGATGATTTATAACGTACGGAGATTTTAAGAGTAGATAGATGGGACTAAAGTAAACATACTTATTAACAAACATTTGATGAAAAACCAATAATAAAAAAGTCCAGTGGTTTAAAGGTCTTAAAAAAAGTTTCCCACTGATTGAGTACTGCTGAAATTAAATTATTTTCCAGAGATTTTTTCCAAAAGAACAAGATTTCTTTGTTTCTATGGACACGATATAATTGATAAATGATAAGGGTACAAACCGTTCATCTTCGATGTGCGCCAAACAGTTCGAAGAACCATTAGCTTCCCGGGTAATTTGGCGTGTCGATTTAGTTTTCCACCATCATGACCCTTCTGTGGTTGTAAATTCCCAGTCTCTCTTCCCTGTTGAATAACCCGGAGAAATGTATTTTCGGATGGGGTCGGTTTATTTGGAAATTTTTCTAAATACATACGCCTTGCTCGTGCAGCACTTTCATCGGCAGCTCCATACTATTATGATGTCCATGTATTTATCCGAACTAATAACTTAATAACAACCACTAATAATAAATCTCATTTTGATGTGTTCAAATTTACTGAAATGTAAATTTGAGACTTTCCTAAATTTCAACGGCAACTTGCCTATTATTGTTTTATTATTCAGTAGCTCTCAATAGTTGCTACAAAAATTATTGAGCAAGCCAAAATTAAGAAGCCGTAATATCTATTTTACATCTATTGTAAATAATTTTTTAACTAAATATGGTTCAGTTAACTCAAATATCCCCCCTTTAAATTTAAAACATAATTACCGAACAACTGCTTTTTATTTAACGAAGCTTTAACTCATTGTAACTTTTTAGTTATTGAGATTTTCAAAAAATTTTGTTAATAAAAAATGTTTACTTTAGTCCCATCTAACTACCCTAAAAATGTCCTCCGCACGTTATAAATCACCCTGTATATATAACCTATTATACTTTATACGTATTTTTTCATTGGTGAGTTTTTCCTCAGTACTTCTACACGGCTTCGTGAAATGATTTCTCAACTATATATCCCTACGGAATGTCTTTTTGGATTTTTCGTTCTCATCAAACGTTCTGTATATATAAGACATTCATTAGTCTTTTTCATCAACAGGCGGTTTTGGTCTTTCCAGTCACCTCGGTTTTCATATTACAAAGCACTTGCCGATTGCTTTCTTTCTCAACCCATTCCCTTTTATCTGGCGAAGGCAACAAAGTAATAAACGTGGAAAGTTTAGTTGAACCACAACGGTCATAACTTTCAAAATCGTGGAGTTCCCGAAGATAGCGCTACGTCTAGGAAACTGCTCAATTGCTTTTTAAATGCTTTCAATTATCTGTAAAATACAATTATGCGCCACCGTGACTTACGCAGTCGTGAATCATGCTTAAAAACAACCGTCAGCAGTGCAACCACTAACGGATTGCATTTTAATCAGGTAATCACTAATCAGCCATTGATTCCTAGAAGAGGCGTCGAAAAACTTCCAGTTTGAGAAAATGCAATTTGCCGTGTTTTTGGATGCCAGTGCGAATGCAAAGCGCAGTTTTATTTTTTTTTAATTAAGAAACTAATGGGTGGAATCGTTTCCTGGAGACATTCACTTTTTGGAAACATCCGCCTTATGCCAGACATAAATTAGTTTTGTCTCCATCTTTTATAAGAGAAACTCAGACGGGAAGTTTATGAAATAGAAATGTGATAAAACTCAAATCTAGACACTGCAGTCTTGAACTTTAACTGGAGCAGTATGCATTTAATGTTTATTTGTAGCAGTGTAGCTACCTATAAATAATATTTAAAAAATTCTATACACTATTTTTTAATTGAAAAATGTTATTGAAAGGTAAAATTTTGAAGGTAAAGCAGCATTACTGAAAAAACTAACTCTCGAGTTATTATAGATTATATATTGTTGCATTATATAAAATTTTTAAAAAAATTAATGTTTCGTTACTACTCGAACTTGGCAGTTAACGTGCCAGTTTAAGCACGACCAACAGCAAATTTGTCATTGGGAAGCCCGATTTCTACCTTTTTAGCGAATTTTAAGCTTTAATAAAATTAATTCATACAACAAGAAGCCAAATTTGTTTTTTGTGAATTTTTGGCCTTGTTCCAGGACGTCGCAAAACTAACATTTTTGTGCTTTACTAAAACACTTCCTACAGTTGCAACGTTACATCATCACACTGCTTATAAGTGCAATAAAGAAAAATAACCTGGAATCCACTTTCCCGTATCACCTGATCTTCAGAGACGAAGATTACGTTACGACAGAGCTGAAGTACTTTAAAATACTGGCAATTGTTTTACTACCTTTGAATTATTTACTAATATTTTTTACAACGTAATAAGATAATAAAGCTACCCAAGTTCTTGTTCGAATTTGACGTGCTTTTCTTACAGGGGAAGAACCTTTTCACAAAATTCAAAATGGCCCTAATGTCATGGCGACTCCAATGCCCTACAAGCAAAAAGCCTTTTCACCCATAAATGAACAAACCCCCAATACGGCATGGGATTCTATTTATAACAGTAGTTGCCTATATTGATATTTTATTTAAAATTGCCTCCAAATAAGATGCGAAGGTTTCAATTTTTTGTCCAACTGTTAAAATAATATAAAAAAATCTGTTTAATGTTATTAACGTCCTTGCCGATGTTAGCATCAATATTTGCCATTATGCAAATACAATTGGCGAAAATGCACATCGATCAATTTCAGAAAAGCCTGCCGCCGCAACAACAAGAAAAACATCGCATTGTCACGTGCATTTCAACCTTAGAAATTTGAGTTTAGGGAAACCGTGCGCGTTATCGCAAACGCAGGTTTCCCAGTGCGTGTGGGACGCCGCTATAAAAGCTCGAAAGTCTCAGGTGCAAGTATTTGGCTGCAAGAAGCGCTGCGGCGTGCATCAGAGTGCATGTCTAATCGGGCGGAAGAGACTCGATGATACGCTGCTGCAGAATAAATGCTGATAACACGGAAGTGCAAGTTCGAACATCATAACAATTCGCGCTAATGCACGCTGCGTCGACAGATAACAAGTAATTGTTTCAAAACCGCGCTCGCGATCGCAGACGACTGCTGCGCGGACTTAGTGCTGTGGGTGCTTGCAGTGATTTCTGATTTGGATTTTAAATCTTCAAGTTGCTAACATTAGGTGAGTACTTCTGTGCCCTATTTTTCTGCAATTTTTTATTTTTATTTAAAAGTGATACTGCGGGATGTGCATTACAACTTGAGAAAAGCCATTTAAGTAAAATTAAACAATAAGTATTACGTCACTACCTAAAAATCCATTTATTTATTTTTTATAGATTGCGAGATAGTTGTAAAACTGCAAATACAACACCATTCTATTTCTATCGTGATAGAAAGAAAAAATACTTATGTTTCATTATCCCTTATGAGTGGAAACAATGTGCACTTAAACTAGAGAAAAGCCTTACCACTCAAATTAACAGAAATTATATTAAAGCTGATAGATGGTTCATACAGCATAAATTGTGTTTAATTTATTGTTACCTCTATTAAAAATTAAAGTTAATTGAAACATTGAGTTAATATAGTGTAATAACGTCTCTAAACTCTTTGTGACTACTGGGGAAAAACCATTTGAATTAAGTGCGTCGTATTATTTTACGAAGTTTACAAGCAAAATCTTCCACGATTTCAACAAATTTTTAACATTTTAAACCGGTAAATTGTTTAGTTTTTACTATAGGTCTAAAATTTTATACACTTGTATACATTTATTTTTCTAATAATTAACAACTTCAATGTATTTTTTGCATTAGGCAGTTATGACAGAGCGCATAAGGGCCGACTTCTACGTTACCTATTATTAAACTTCGATGATAATAATGAATAATGACAGCATGACTAAAGTGGCTAAACACGATTAATTTTCAACCTTGAGTCAGGCTTTGTCAAGTCAGAAGATGTATATATTTGACTTGTATGTTCTACTAAAGCACTGCACGGGCAAACGTATTCAGTTGTCAATATTGAAAGTAGAAATAAAATTAGCTACTCTAAAAACAAGGCAAATTAAATTTGACATATCTTCTAATTAGGTGAAAATTGTTTGTATTAGTTCAACAGAACAGGCTTGTAAATGGAAAATTATTAAGTCTTATTTTGGAATTCAACACTTGGACATGACTAAAATTGAAAAATAATTAGTTTCGCATTAGTTTGGCATTTCGAAAAGCTAAAGAAAGGAAATTTTCAATCCTAACGTTCAAAGGAATGCCCCAAACTCTAATTAGGAAACAATCGAAGCGAGTGAATTACAAGTGCCTTCTTCAGTACTGCATTCCGGTTATGCAATACCGCGTGCTGTAATTACAGTATTTAAAACTGGTGGAGAAATTGAATTGGGTTTCCTGCTATTATTTGTTACACTCTATTCTTTGAAATACTACAACTGCTAATGGAAAATTGCAACATTAATTAAAGCAACCGAAATCATGGCACAATCCAAATATTGAAAAAATCCAAAGCCTCGTACAAACACACAAGTGATGCACTTTCTAAGTTTTCTTATTAAAACTGCAGAAGTTTTAACACAGTTGCTAAATTCCTGATATCGAACCGCGGAATTGATATGCTGCCGTATTTGTTATTTAATTTTGTATTTTATTTAAACTTCTGCAGAAAGGGATAGTCGTTTACGCATATCTCAATTTGCTCGAACTTCAGGATAATGAGCCGATACCTAGTAGGACTGTAATCAACCTTTTTAAACTGAGTTCAATTACGATTAATAAAACTAATCGGGTTGTTACCTACTTCAAATTGCAGCTGCATACTAAAGTTTGATTTTTGAACTAATTTTAGGTTTTAAACTAACGTCGTGACATTGATACTAACGTTCCATTTTAATTTAATAAAATATCCAATACCTTTTTTTACCAGAGTTAAGTCACCGAAACAAATTACTTTCCCTTTCAAATATAGAAGAAATTGCAAACCTTCACTTTTGCCGGACAGATAGATTCACAAAATGTGAATAATACACTCGAAGCGATATAGTTTGAGGTATCAACTGGCGTATTATTTGTCCAAATAATACCTGAAGCTGAACCAACTATCATATTATTACTAAAATAGGTTTACCGACCTTGTAAATAAAAGAGGTGTTTCAATACTTACATATCAAATGTTTGTCAACGAACCATGTATGTTTTAATGTAATATACACAAAATAAAAATATTAAACAGCGTTTGGCCTTCAGCTACAGATGCTATAAATGATTATTGTTTACATGTATTCTATTGTTTGTTGACTCTTTGTATTTACTTGTTTATTTTGCAAACACAACATATTATTTTACAAACAAAGGTTCGTCCAACCATTTGCACTAAGTTCCTTATTGAAACTGAGACATATACATACGTACATAGTCCTCTTTACATTTTTTGGGATTATTAAATAGCATAAATACTTAATTGTCACGTCACTACCCATGACATAATGTTAGAGCTGGTCGTCCGATCAAAATTTAACTGGATTTTTAAAGTGTAAATTTATAGTTCTACAAGTCTATAGTCGATAGTTGAAAGTGTAACTACACAGCTATATGTATCGAACCCACAGTGTATATAAACTGCTAACTTCACCCTTTAGATTGTACTACATGTAAAATGTCAGCTCTATATTGTCGACTAATATTTCAAACTGTTTTTGAGTTATCTATAATCTGATAATTGTGATATGTCTAACTGACAGCTTATCGTAAGTTTGTATAATATACGGAAGCATATTTATTACTTGTAGTATGTAGTCGTCCATTTAAAAGTCAATTGGCAATTTAAAGTGTAGATTTACAACTCCACAAGTGTAGAGTTGATAGATAAAAGTGTTAATATACAGTTTTAGGTATCGAATAGACAGTTTAATATAAACTGCTGGCTTCAACATTCAATTTACATGTTTACAAATTCAGTTTTGAAGTGTCGAATTTTTGAAACTGTTATCGACTTTACACTAAACTGATCTGATCTGCCTGACAGCTTACACTACATGTTTAAATTTTGTTCTATGTTGGAAAACATTTGAACATTGTGGTCGTCCGATCAAAATTTAACTGGATTTTTAAAGTGTAAATTTATAGTTCTACAAGTCTATAGTCGATAGTTGAAAGTGTAACTACACAGCTATATGTATCGAACCCACAGTGTATATAAACTGCTAACTTCACCCTTTAGATTGTACTACATGTAAAATGTCAGCTCTATATTGTCGACTAATATTTCAAACTGTTTTTGAGTTATCTATAATCTGATACTTGTGATATGTCTAACTGACAGCTTATCGTAAGTTTGGAAAATATACGGAAGCATATTTATTACTTGTAGTATGTAGTCGTCCATTTAAAAGTCAATTGGCAATTTAAAGTGTATATTTACAACTCCACAAGTGTAGAGTTGATAGATAAAAGTGTTAATATACAGTTTTAGGTATCGAATAGACAGTGTAATATAAACTGCTGGCTTCACCCTTCAATTTACATGTTTACAAATTCAGTTTTGAAGTGTCGAATTTTTGAAACTGTTATCGACTTTACACTAAACTGATCTGATCTGCCTGACAGCTTACACTACATGTTTAAATTTTGTTTTATGTTGGAAAACATTTGAGCATCGTGGTCGTCCGATCAAAATTTAACTGGATTTTTAAAGTGTAAATTTATTGTTCTACAAGTCTATAGTCGATAGCTGAAAGTGTACATACACAGCTATATCTATCTTACCCACAGTCTATATAAACTGCTAACTTCACCCTTCAGATTGTACTACATGTAAAATGTCAGCTCTATGTTGTCGACTAATATGTCTAACTAACAGCTTATCGTAAGTTTGGCAAATATACGGAAGCTAATTTATTACTTGTAGTATGTAGTCGTCCATTTAAAAGTCAATTGGCAATTTAAAGTGTAGATTTACAACTCCACAAGTGTAGAGTTGATAGCTAAAAGTGTTAATATACAGTTTTAGGTATCGAATAGACAGTTTAATATAAACTGCTGGCTTCAACCTTCAATTTACATGTTTACAAATTCAGTTTTGAATTGTTGAACTTTTGAAACTGTTATCGACATTACAGTAAACTGATTTGATCTGCCTGGCAGCTTACCGCACATGTTTGAAATTTGTTGGAAAGCATTTGAGCATCGTAGTCGTCCGATCAAAATTTAACCGGATTTTTAAAGTGTAAATTTATAGTTCTACAAGTCTATAGTAGATAGTTGCAAGTGTACATACACAGTTATAGGTATCGAATCCAAAGTTTAAATAAATTGCTAACGCTTCAGATTGTACATGTCAAATTGCAGCTCTATATTATCGACTAATATTCCAAACGGTTATTGAGTTATTTATAAACTGATACTGCGATATGTCTAACTGACCACTTATCGTAAGTTTGACAAATACTTATAGTGAAGCTAATTTAATATTTGTCTTTAAAAGTCAATTGGCAATTTAAAGTGTAGATTTACAATTCTACAAGTGTAGAGTTGATAGCTAACAGCCGGTCTTATAAAGACGACTAAACTGAGGTTAAACTTAATTCGTTGTTAAAATAAACAAAAGCGCATCGAAATTTGTTTACTAATGAAAAAAGTGTCGTAAGCTCATAAGCACTAACGTTTTGATGGGCGTTGGTTTATTTTAACAACGAATTAAAGTTAACCTCAGATTAGTGGTCTTTATAAGACCGGCTGTAAAAGTGTTAATACACAGTTTTCGGTGTCGAATAGACAGTTTAATATAAACTGCCAACTTTACCATTCAGGTTGTACTCGTACAATTACAATTTCATCATTAAATGTTCGACTAGTCTTCCAAACTGTTATCGAGTTGTCTGTAAACTGATAATACGATAAGTCTTAACTATGAGCTTAATTAACTGTTAAATGTTAATTTGCAATTCCAAAGCCTAGTTAAAAGTGTTGATACACAGTTCAAGGTATCGAAACGACAGTTGATATAAACGACTCACCCTTTAGATTGTTCAATTATAATTCAGCTTTAAACAGTCGAGTAATATTCCAAAGTGTTATCGAGTTGCCTGTTACCTGACAATGTGATTTGTTCAATTATCCGCTTACCGAACATGTTTAATGTTTGTTAAAAAGAAAAAGGCTAATCTATTATTTGAAGTACATAGTCGTTCGTTTAAACGTCAACTAGAATATTAAACTGTAAATTTACATTTGCAAAAGTGTAGAGTCGATAGCTAAATTGTAAATTCACAGTTGTAGGTCTCTATTCGACAGTTTAACATAAACTGCCAACTTTATCCTACAGGTTGATCAATTATAATTTCCGTTTTAAATAATCAACTAATTTTCTGTTATCGAGTTGTCTGTAAATTGACAATGTGATATGTCTATCAGCTTACCGTACATGTTTAGTGTTTGTTAAATAGACGAAATTTAATTAATTATTGAAAGTACATAATCGTTCGTTTAACAGCCAACTGGAACATTAAAGTGTAAAGTTTACAATTCCACAAGAGTAGAGTCAATAACTAAAATGCAAATACACGGTTCCAGGTATCGAGCCGACAGTTTAAGATAAACTGCTGACTTCACTATTCAGATTCTACATTTACACTTTTAACTTTAAATTGTCGACTAATATTCGAAATTGTCAAATCGCAATGTGATGGGTCTTACTATCAGCTCATTGTGAATGTCTATAGTTTTGGTCCATATAAGAAAGCTAATTTACTACTTAGAATACATAGTCGTTTGTTTAAGCTTCAACTGGTATATTAAAGTGTAAATTTACAAATCCACAAATGTAGAGTCGATAGCTAAAAGTGTAAATATACAGTTCTATGTATCGAATCGACAGTTTAAAATAAACCGTTAACACCACCCTCCAGGTTGTATATTTACAGTTTTAGCTCTAAATTGTCGACTAATATTCGAAATTGTCGTCGAGTTGTCTCTAAACTGACAATATAATATGTCTAACTACCAACCTAACGATTTTTTCATATTTAGGTTTACATACGAACGCTAATTTATTATTTAAAGTACATTGTAGTCGTTTTCTTAAAGTCAATTAACATTTTCACAAAAGTAGAGTCAACTCGCATTGTGATGTGCCTTACTATCAGCTCATTGTGAATGTCTATAGTTTTCGTCCATATAAGGAAGCTAATTTATTATTTAGAATACATAGTCGTTTGTTTAAGCTTCAACTGGTATATTAAAGTGTACATTTACAAATCTACAAATGTAGAGTCGATAGCTAAAAGTGTAAATATACAGTTCTAGGTATCGAACCGACAGTTTAAAATAAACCGTTAACACCACCCTCCAGGTTGTATATTTACAGTTTTAGCTCTAAATTGTCGACTAATATTCGAAATTGTCGTCAAGTTGTCTCTAAACTGACAATATAATATATCTAACTACCAACCTAACGATTTTTTAATATTTAGGTTTATATACGAACGCTAATTTATTATTTAAAGTACATTGTAGTCGTTTTCTTAAAGTCAATTGACATTTTCACAAAAGTAGAGTCAACTCGCATTGTGATGTGCCTTGCTATCAGCTCATTGTGAATGTCTATAGTTTTGGTACATATACGGAAGCTAATTTATTATTTAGGATACATAGTCGTTTGCTTAAGCTTCATCTGGTATATTAAAGTGTAAATTTACAAATCCACAAATGTAGAGTCGATAGCTAAAAGTATAAATATACAGTTCTAGGTATCGAACCGACAGTTTAAAATAAACCGTTAACACCACCCTCCGGGTTGTATTTACAACTTCAGCTTTAAATGGTCGACTAATACCTATTCCAAATTGGCATCGAGTTGTATGTAAACTCATAATGTGATGTGGTTTACTAGCAGCTCACTGTAAATGTTTGTAGTTTGGTCCATATAAGGAAGTTAATTTATTATATAGACTACATAGTCCTTCGTTTAAGCGTTAACTTGTATACCTATTAAAATGTCACAAATCCACAAATGTAGAGTCGATAGCTAAAAGGGTAAATATACAGTTCTAAGTATCGAATCCACAGTTTAATTTAAAAACTAACAAGACCTTTCAGATTGTATATTTACAACTTCAGCTATAAATTGTCGACTAATATTCCAAATTATCGAGTTGTCTATAAACTAGCAATGTGATGTATCAAACTATCCGTTTACCGTACATGTTTAATGTTTGGTAAATAAACAAAAGCTAATTTATTAATTGAAGTGTAAGGCAATAGCTACAGTGTAAATATACAGTTCTAGGTATTGAATCGGCAATTTAATATAAATTGTTAACTTTACTCGTCAAATTGTACATATAGAAATTCAACTTTAAATTGTCGACTTATATTCCAAATTGTAATCGACTTGTATGTAAACTCATAATGTGATGTGGCTTACTATAAGCTCACTGTAAATGTCTGTAGTTTGGTCCATATAAGGAAGCTAATTTATTATTTAGAGTGCATAGTCCTTCGTTTAAGCGTTAACTGGAATATCATTTAAAGTGTAAATTTACAAATCCACAAATGTAGAGTCGATAGCTAAAAGGGTAAATATACAGTTCTAGGATCGAATCCACAGTTTAATATAAAAGCTAACAAGACCCTTCAGATTGCATATTTATAACTTCAGCTTTAAACTGTTGACTAATATTCAAAACTGTCGAGTTGTCTATAAACTGGCAATGTGATGTATCAAACTATCCGCTTACCGTATATGTTTAATGATTTTTTAAATAAACGAAAGCTAATTTATTAATTGAAGTGCATAGTCGTTCGTTGAAGAGTGGACTGGAATATTAAAGTGTAAATTTGCAATTTTGCCAGTGTAAGTCAATAAGTACATTGCAAATATACAGTTCCAAGTATCGAATCCACAGTTTAATTTAAAAACTAACAAGACCTTTCAGATTGTATATTTACAACTTGAGCTATAAATTGTCGACTAATATTCCAAATTGTCGAGTTGTCTATAAACTAGCAATGTGATGTATCAAACTATCCGCTTATCGTATACATGTTTAATGTTTGGTAAATAAACAAAAGCTAATTTATTAATTGAAGTGTAAGGCAATAGCTACAGTGTAAATATACAGTTCTAGGTATTGAATCGGCAATTTAATATAAATTGTTAACTTTACTCGTCAAATTGTACATATAGAAATTCAACTTTAAATTGTCGACTTATATTCCAAATTGTAATCGACTTGTATGTAAACTTATAATGTGATGTAGATTACTATAAGCTCACTGTAAATGTCTGTAGTTTGGTCCATATAAAGAAGCTAATTTATTATTTAGAGTGCATAGTCCTTCGTTTAAGCGTTAACTGAAATACCATTTAAAGTATAAATTTACAAATCCACAAATGTAGAGTCGATAGCTAAAAGTGTAAATATACAGTTCTAGGTATCGAATCCACAGTTTAATATAAAAGCTAACAAGACCCTTCAGATTGCATATTTATAACTTCAGCTTTAAACTGTTGACTAATATTCAAAACTGTCGAGTTGTCTATAAACTGGCAATGTGATGTATCAAACTATCCGCTTACCGTATATGTTTAATGATTTTTTAAATAAACGAAAGCTAATTTATTAATTGAAGTGCATAGTCGTTCGTTGAAGAGTGGACTGGAATATTAAAGTGTAAATTTGCAATTTTGCCAGTGTAAGTCAATAAGTACATTGCAAATATACAGTTCCAAGTATCGAATCCACAGTTTAATTTAAAAACTAACAAGACCTTTCAGATTGTATATTTACAACTTGAGCTATAAATTGTCGACTAATATTCCAAATTGTCGAGTTGTCTATAAACTAGCAATGTGATGTATCAAACTATCCGCTTATCGTATACATGTTTAATGTTTGGTAAATAAACAAAAGCTAATTTATTAATTGAAGTGTAAGGCAATAGCTACAGTGTAAATATACAGTTCTAGGTATTGAATCGGCAATTTAATATAAATTGTTAACTTTACTCGTCAAATTGTACATATAGAAATTCAACTTTAAATTGTCGACTTATATTCCAAATTGTAATCGACTTGTATGTAAACTTATAATGTGATGTAGATTACTATAAGCTCACTGTAAATGTCTGTAGTTTGGTCCATATAAAGAAGCTAATTTATTATTTAGAGTGCATAGTCCTTCGTTTAAGCGTTAACTGAAATACCATTTAAAGTATAAATTTACAAATCCACAAATGTAGAGTCGATAGCTAAAAGTGTAAATATACAGTTCTAGGTATCGAATCCACAGTTTAATATAAAAGCTAACAAGACCCTTCAGATTGCATATTTATAACTTCAGCTTTAAATTGTTGACTAATATTCAAAATTGTCGAGTTGTCTATAAACTGGTAATGTGATGTAACAAACTATCCGCTTATTGTATATGTTTAATGTTTTTTAAATAAACGAAAGCTAATTTATTAATTGAAGTACATAGTCTTTCGTTGAAGGGTGGACTGGAATATTAAAGTGTAAATTTGCAATTTCGCGAGTGTAAGGCAATAGCTACAGTGCAAATATACAGTTCCAGGTATCGAATCGACAATTTAATATAAACTGCTAACTTCACCCTTCAGATTGTAAATACAGACATTCAACTTTAAATTGTTGGTACTACCATATAAGAAAGCTAATTTATTATTTAGAGTACACAGTCGTTCGTTTAAGCGCCAACTGGTATATTAAAATGTAAATTTACGAACAACAAATGTAAATTCTATATTTAAAAATGTAAATATACAGTTCTAGGCATCGAATCGACAGTTCAAAATAAAAAACACCATCCTCCAGGTTGTATATTTACAGTTAAAATCTAAATTGTCGACTAATATTCCAAATTGTCTTCGAGTTGTTTAAACTCTCTAAACAGTTTATAGGAAAGCTAAATTATTATTTCAAGTACATAGTAGTCGTTTTCTTAAAGACAACTGACATTTTAAAATATACCTTTACCATTTCACAAACGTAGAGTCGCTAGCTAAAAGTGTAAATACACAGTTCTAGGTATCGAATGTCACTTTATATAATTTGCTAACTTAATCCTTCTAAATAGTTGACTAATTTTCGAAATTGTTATCGAGTTGTATGTAAACTGACAATGTGATCTGTCTAACTATCAGGTCACCGTATATGTTTAATGCATGTTAGATACACGAAAGCTAATTTATTAGTTAAAGTACAAAACCGTCCGTTTAAGCGTCAACTGGAATATTAATGTGTAAATTTACAATTCCAGAAGTGTACAGTCGATACCTAAAAGTGTAAATACACCGTTCTAGGTATCTAATCGTGAATTTCTACTTTAAATCGTCGAATAATATTCCAAATATGCATCAGTTGTTTGTAAACTGACCATGTGATGTGTCTAAATATCAGCTTACCGTAGGTACATTTTTAATGTTTGTTAAATAGACGAAGGCTAATTTACTATTTAAATTATATAATCATTTGTTTAAGAGTCAACTGGAATATTAAAGTGTAAATTTACAATTCCACAAATGTAGAGTCGAAAATATAAGTGTAAATACACTTTTTTGGGTATCATATCGACAGTTTAATATAAACTGTTAACACCACCCTACAGGTGGTATATTTACAAGTTTAGTTTTAAATTGTCGACAAATTGTTGTAGAGTTGTGTGTAAACTGACAATGCCATATGTCTAACTATCAGCAGACCGTAGATTTATCAATTTTAGTTCATATATGAAAACCAATTTATTAAAATTACATAGTCGTTGTAGTGTAAACATACAAATCCACAAATGCAGTGTCAATAGCTGAAAGTGTAAATACAGAGTTCTAGGTATGGAATCGTATAGAGCTATATCCTTCAGGTTGTTCCATTATAATTTCAACTTTAAATAGTCGACTAATTTTCTAAACTGTTATCGAGTTGTCTGTAAACCGACAATGTGGTGGTCTGACTCTCCGCTTACCGTAGATGCATGTTTAATGTTTGTTAAATAGAAAAGCTAATTTGTTTTTGAAGTACATAGTAGTTGTTTTAAAAGTCAACTAGAATATTAAATGTACAATTCCAGTTTAGAATCAAATACATTTGTACATGAATAATACAGTCTCACTTCTGAAACAACATAATTTAAAAATTGAATTTTAAAATTCAAGGTGTAGAGTTGATTAATAACTACAATGTGAAATATAGAATCATCTATGCACTATGTGGTACCCATTCCGACCTTGAAATCGTATGTTTATTGTCTCAAATTAAAACTATCGACGTTTATTCAAACTATATCGAGTTGTGTATATACAACCTGAAACTAGCAGTTTACATAAACGCCTATCGTTTGCTTGTTGACGTAACAGCACAGCTATAAGTTCTGTGACAAAAAGGCATAAGCAGAGCTGTCACAAATCAGTGGGATTTAAATCTTTTTTTATTTAAATACTTTTTTTGATTTAAATTCTTTGATCTTAAATCTTTTTTCAGAAAATAAATTTTGATTTATGATTTAAGTCTTTTTGAAAAGTATTTTTGATTTTTACTTCAAAATTAAGATTTAAATCTTTTCAAAATGATTTAAATCTCTAAAAATATTTAAATCTTTTTTAAAAAGTTTGGGTTTTAATGCTTTTTTTTTTGTTTATTTCATACTATACGATTTTTAAAACAGATTTATTGACGTCATATTTTTGCTTTCTGAACACATAACTAAAAGTTTGATTGCTGATTTTATCTACTACTAAATCATTTGTAAAATAAAAATTATCTATGATCTTTGATTTAAATCATTTGTCAAAATGAAAAGTATCTATGATCTTTGATTTAAATCTTTTTTAAAATGATCTTGAACAGCTCAGGGCATAAAGGTATAAGTCGACTTATCTCATTTTTGATTTTATTGATGCCCCGTGTCCAGAGCAATATCGGGCATCTAAATACAAGAGGATATAAGTCTACATACTTTAACCGCATTGTTACAGCAAGTTTTCTAAATGGGATATGTTGACTTATTCCCTGATAATTCACTAAAAATTGATAAAAAACAAATTTAGTCAATGGCAAATAGATGCATGTGTACTAATACCCCGAGTCAAAGCTTTTCGTAAAGTTATCTGCAACTTATACCCTTTTGCCATTTCTTAACTGTCCGTTTTTGTTGGAAACAAATAACTTATGTACACTTATACTACGAGTGCATTTCTATGCAGGTGCAATAGCGTGTTTTAGCGGTCCAGTTTTCCAGTGTTATTATTAGTTATTATAGTGTAGTTTAACGAATAAGTGTCAAAATGGACATACTCTCGTGCATAGAAAGTTTTGCAGAAGTGCTGTAACAAGAACTTAACCGATAAGTTTACACATAACCTCACATTATTCGAACTCGAAACCACATATTCTTGTTTAGTTTATGTCTACATATGCTGTTTTGTCATAGTAATTATTTATCAGAACATACATATTCCGGGAAATTGCAAAAAGCTATATGTCAACTTATACTCTTTTGCTATTTCATAAAATGAATAAAAGGAAATGCGATAAGATATAACTTCCTGGGCTAGAACCATAAGACAGTGGACTGGTTTAAGATCAATAGGGGAACTAATTAACACCGCAAGAGACAAAGAAAAATTTAGAAATGTGGTCGCTAACATCAAATAAAGATATTGGATAGGCAGTCTGAGAAGAGAAGAAGATAAGTTCCATATTTATTTATTTTCTAGTAGAAATACTTTTAGAATCAATATCAAAGCAAGCTGTAGTCAATAAATCGACTTGATTCTTTTGATTACCAGCGAAAAGAATTAAATGTTGTTCTCAAATTTTCAGAAAAATAGTTTTTTGATGTTCCTGTAAAATGATAATTTTTGACTTATACCCTTTTACCTTTTCACCACAGAGTTGTTGGCTTTCTGAATAAACGTATAATACTAAAAGCAGTTTAAAGTGCACAGTCAAAGTCAACTAAAAAGTAACGGTATATTTTCAATTTAAAATATTTGCTCACAGTCAGAGCTGTTCAAGACCATTTTAAAAATGATTAAATCAAAGATCATAGATACTTTTCATTTTGACAAATGATTTAAATCAAAGATCATAGATACTTTTTATTTTACAAATGATTTAAATCAAAGATCATAGATACTTTTCATTTTGACAAATGGTTTAAATCAAAGATCGTTTTTAAAGATTTAAATCTTTTTAAAAGGTATAAATCTTTTTAAAGATTGCAATCAAAGAGTAGATACTGGTAGGTATTTAAATCAGCAATCAAACTTTTATTTATGTGTTCAGAAAGCAAAAATATGACATCAATAAATCTGTTTTAAAAATCGTATAGTATGAAATAAACAAAAAAAGCATTAAAACCCAAACTGAGAAGATAATTAAAATTTGTTCTGCCCACAAATACTTTTTAATAAAATCACAAAAAAATGGGAAATGGGTTTACAGTATTTTTTTATTATTCAATTGAGTTTTCCTTAAAAGTGTTATTAGTCTAGCTAAAAAATCTATTTAACATTCTTTGTTTGTCAATTTCACACTCATTACTTTTCATGTTGCAGAAATCAGTAACAACAGTTGCCATAATAAAGTATGTATGCGTATGAATGTATGATCTATGAGTATAAGTGTTGTATGTTGTATGTAACCATTGTAACCAAGTTTATGGCGAATACTGTTGCTGTATAGTGCATTATATATATATACAGGGTGTCTCAAAAAGAATAGGACACCGATTAGCCATAGATTCCTTACGTCATAATAAATTGATTAAACCTAATATACCTTAGTACAAAGTCTCTTTAGTAAGGAGTTATAGAGCCTTGAAGTTCAATTTTTGATTTTTTATTTTTTTTGTTTATTTCCATAAATGTAGAGATATCAATTTTAATTTTGGTATACATACTTACTATTATATACTGCACTAATACAAAAAAAATTCATAAATTAGACTTGACTGTAAAGAGCACTTTACCTAACTTTCAAAACTTTTCTTAGCTCTAACTTCGTTATCTGTAACATTTTTTAAAATTTTAGGTTAGTATCTTAAAGAAAATTAAAATACACAAAAATAATGTACTCTTACTTCATAAGTGTAGGAGCAACCGTTTACCTTAAAATACCTGTCAAAGGTTTTTGCTTGTGATTAAACATGTAATTATCAAGTAGGCATGATCACAAAAACAATGGTCATCTAGTAAAAAACAATGACAAATCAATTAATGACATTAGTGACATAAGAATTTGTTCTTTTATGTTTAAGAAAATGCCGCTACATGACGAATCCTCCAATGCTGAAAGGTTCGTTATGTCGCAGCATTTTCGTAAGCACGAAAGACAAAAACCTGATGTCACCAACGTCATTAATTGATTTCTTGTTGTTGTTTACTAGATTACAATCATTACCCATTGTTTTTGTGATCATAGCTACTTGATAATTGCATATCTTAATGACAACCAAAAACCTTTGATGGGCATTTTACGGTAAACGGTTGCTTTTAGGCTTAAGAACTAAGAGTACATTATTTTTGTGCTTTTTAATTTTCTTTCAGAAAATAACCTAAAATTTAAAAAAATGTTACATATAACGAAGTTAGAGCTGAAATTTTTTTTTAAAGTTAGGTAAAGTGCCCTTTACAGTCAAGTCTAGTTTATGAAATTTTGCCTATTAGTGTAGTATATAATAGTAAGTATGTATACTAATATGCAAATTGATATCTCTACATTTGTGGAAATTAATAAAAAAATAAAAAATTAAAAATTTAACTTCAAGGCCCTATAACTTCTTACTGAAGGAACTTTGTACTAAGGTATATTAAGTTTAATCGATTTATTATGACGTAAGGAATCTATGGCTAATCGGTGTCCCATTCTTTTTGAGACACCCTGTATAGGTATAAAGAACAAAAATACGATTTCAAACAATTGCAGCAGTTGCAGGAATAGGCAGGCTCTGTAAAACGATTTACGAGGTTTATATAGGTATTTAAATAATTTTTGAAAGATTTAATTCTTAATTTTTAAGTAAAAATCAGAGATACTTTTCAAAAAGATTTAAATCGTAAATCAAAAATCATTTTCTGAAAAAAGATTTAAAATCGAAGTATTTAAATCAAAAAAAGTATTTAAATCAAAAAAAGATTTAAATCTCACTGATTTGTGACAGCTCTGCTCAAAGTTCAAATTGTATGTTTTGCTTCATATACATATCAGGATTAATGAAATGTAGTGTTAGTTTTAGAATACATATTAAAGGCACTTTATAGATTGAACTGTAGTTTTTAATCGATGGGCAGTCTATAGTTGGAAACGTTTAAAGTGTAATAAACGGTTTCATGATTTAAATCGACGATTGACGGTAAATTTACAGTTTAAACAATTGGAATTAATTTTTGTTTTTGTTTTCAGTTTTAACTACAGCGTTACTATTTTATTTAATGGCAATTTCTACGTGTCTAGGTTGGTAAAGTGAAAATATAGAGTTCAAATATTTAGGTCAAGAAGTATTAATAAATGATTATTCAATTTAAATGTGAATCTACTGTTTCTTGTAGTAGTGAAGTATGGAATTGGCATATAAACTGTCAATTTCAAATTTTAATTACTATTTTTAACTACTTTTAAATTATATCTTTGTTTTTGAAATTAAATAGCGCCTCGGGTTTAATCGGAAGTGATAAATACTAATGTTTTTTATTGTAGAGGATAATTTTCAAAAGTAAAGTTTATTTGTTCATCAAGACAACACGGACTTTTGAAAAGAAAGTAACTGAAGCTCTATTTATGTTTCTAAATACTAAATTAAACATTCAGGCCAGACCCCCCTAGCAATTGCCTCATTTTATTTCTAATGAACGCCTTCCAGCAACAATTACCACCAATTCTGACAAGCTAAGAACAACAAGAGCCTTGTTAGCAAATACAGTTCAGTGAGTTTCACTGGACAGGAGAAAACGCTTACGTAAAGAGATCCTCCAAAAAATAGATCACGTCGGCCAATTTTATAATCGCTTCCTAAGTTTCTATAGTGACATAACGCGTTTTGTAAGAGCCGTGCATCGGCGGGCATGCAATTCAAGTTGATAATGCGTGTCATTTGATGCGTTGATTAGACACATTAACGCTGGCTGCTACGCTACGTGCATGAAGACGAAGATGAGGGCCGGACTGGCCCTCCAGCTAATACAAAAAGCTAGAGGTCTAGAAATTGTGTTTGAGAGACAATGGAAAAAATATTTAGAATAGAGCATTAAGTTTTAAATAATGCATACAAATTTAGCATAGTGACAGAAACAAAGCAACTGCGAGGACCAACTATAATTTCTGTTTTTAAACATTGTAACTAAAAAAAAGTAAACACTAAATAATGCAATCAAATGGTTTTATTGGCCATAATCACTGTCGGTAATGCTTTCCATTTGATGCGTCCCTTACACATATTAACTGCTTGCTACGCTGCGCTCAGAAAGACAAAGAACAGGGCCGGACTGGCCTATAATCGACTAAAAAGCGCCCGAGATCTAGTATTAATTGTTGACATTTATGATGCCATAGCAGAATTATTTACAAAAATAATACAATAAGTTTTCAAACGAAGCACATGAATTTCGCATAGTGTAAGAAATAAAAGCAACTGTGGGGACCAATAGATTTGTCACGGCCAACTACGGTTTTTATTTCTAAATAACTCAGAAAAGTACAAATTCAAAAATGGCAGCAACTGGTATTATTAAGCATAATCACGATATATTTATATAACTTTTCCCAGCGGGTTCGTTTGCTTCACTTTAAACTTTCAAACATATTAATCCTAAATTCAACTGCAATAAATTGATAAAATTGGTGACGGCAACAGTAATAGATGCATACATTGATGAAAAGCTTTATTTCAATACCAAACTAAATAAATGCATGTGTATGTTAAAGCAAAAAACGTTAATAGGTCATTCACGTTAATGGCCGCAATGTCGTTATCATCATATACTGGTGGTAATTTACGTTAATGCCCGGTATTTAACAGCCGTTTTCAATTATAATGGACAGTGTTGTAATTATAGCCATTATAAAAAACAACGCCTGGGCGCTGTCTCTATTAACCATTTCTTACTGGACAATGTTGAAATTTACTCTTTAGTCCTTTATTGATGCACGCTAAGCTTTCGTTAAATTTCGAATTACATGATATTCCAGCTGATCTATCTTCTTCTTCTTCTTCTTCATATCCTCTTGACAGAAGAGTCATGATCGCCTTTAATGGTGAGCTTAAGTTACTCTTCTCACGATTTGTCCTCATTTTTCCATTTCTAAAGATATGCGAAGCCTGATGTGCTGAGGTGTTAGGTTTTTCCTTTATTTCCGCAGGCTCTGGTACCTGCCATTTTACCCTGGACTACGTTTTTCAAGGTTACCTTCTTCCCGTCTTCTTATATGGCCAAAGTATTTAAGAATGAATATACTATTTGAAATAATCGCTGAGGCTCTTTGATTTCCCTTAAGATTGTCTCATTCGTTCTTCTGGCGGTTTAGGGGATTCGCAGTAATCTCCACCAACACCACATTTCTGTCTTGGTTTTTCAGTATCTAAGACTCTGGACCATATGATCTGATCTATCACCGCATTTTAATTTTTATATTTGGCACAAACTCGATACACATTCATCAGCAACAATCTTTCAGATTACTGTCGATATTGCTCTGCCAATAATGTTAATATTCATTACAATATGTCATTAAAGTCATTACGCTGACTTTGATGCTGGTATTCTGCTTAACGTCGTTCGGTGTAACACGGTGCTGGCTCATGAGAACTATATTTGGGGGGCCCTTAATTTTTAACAATAACTAAACAAAAAAATATAATTAATGACTCATCTTCATTTCGTTGATGTTTTAATCCAAATATAACGATGAGTTTTCATTTTAAGAATTTAAAAGAAAATGCCATATAATACACAACGAAAAGTATTCAAACACAACTCAAAATGTACAAAAGAGTTAAAAACAAAACACTATAATAGTGTAATGGTAGGTTCTTCGGGGTTATCATGTTATCATCTTCTTCAGAAGTTTTCTAAAGAGTTTAGACAAGGCAAGTATAAATCAACGACCACGGCATAACCCGGAAAAACCTACCATTATGGATAACGGCCGTGAAAGCCTGAATTCGACTACGAAAATAGTGTGTTGAATAATGGAACAAAAATTATTGCTTATACACGCTGCAACTGAAGCAGTTATTACCGAACACGACGCAAAACCATATACAGGAATGCTCGAATTCACCTTGTACATTGCAGTTTATTTTCAGTGTCAACGCTTGCAATATTTCCAAGAAGATATGCTATTACGCAGCGGTAGCTGAACAGGCGGATCGAATTACATGTTTGGAAGCGCAATATTTGTAAATACACGATAAGACCGAGAGTCCGTAGCGCTGGAAGATTCAAAATGAAAAACTGATATATCGCCGATTCTGCAGCGACAGGGTTTTACCCCATAATTCCCATATACGTTTGGAGCGTATTTTACAGCGCCCTCAGCAGTTGCCAGCTGCTTGGTGGATATGATACGAGCGAGTATGTTGCATAACTCATGTTATGCTGACATACTTCTTGTATATTGTTTGACATGTTTTAAGCGAGATCGAATAGTGATCTCCTGATTTCATTACTTAAACATTGTTATATTAAAATGCTGGGGTAGATAATAAAATATACGTTCAGGAGTAATATAATCAGTAATACGCTTATTATCGATGATTTTTTAATGAATATAATGAGATATAATCCCAAAGCGGAATATTTTTTTGCATTGCAAAAATAAACAATATTTTATTTTTTAAGGTGCTCACCCTGTATATATTTTTCCGAGATTTTCTCAGTTTCATGCCAGGTAGACATATAATTTGCATGCAAAACATCGTCGACAGACAGAGAGATAGACAAACAGACAGATAGAGACAGACGGACTTGATAAAACCCGTTTTTCGTCATCTACCGAACCTGGACCGTGAATACTTTCTTCGTCTATTAGACGAGTAAAGTAAAAATGAGAAGAAAATAGTTTGTCGACTAATTTAGCTCGAAAATATCGACCTGACGGTTCGTCCTAGCTAAAATACTATCTTTCAAATTCCTGTGTATATTTACGATTATTACAGCTATCCACTCTTTCTTCATTCAACCGCATTTTTGACTCTTCTCAATGTTTCCATTCTAGGACATCTTCTAGGTTTCGTCTCTACCTAGCTTCATCGATCTCATCTCGCCAGGATTGATGGGACTTCACTCAATTATTCTTTATCTAGCAATCATTTTCCTCTCTCCTAGCATGGACGTATTATATTAATTTAGTTGTTTTACGCAGCTAAGCGTTTGTTTTTCTACATTTGCTCTTTTGCATTTTTATTGTTTACTGCACAGGTTTCACCTCCATGCTTCATACCATCGTATCAAATATCCCTACTTTTGTTCTTTTCGTTATGTGCATATCCCACAAAATTGCATTTCGTCGCCTTTTGCAAGTTCTTCTTTATACAAGGCTAATTTCTATATTTTCTTCTCTTGGTGCGTTGGACAATACGACGCACCCTAAATACTTAAAATTATCACTTTCCTTGGTTTGAAGCTTCTATTTTTTAATTCTCCTTAATTTATGTTTTGCGTCTGTTGCTAGATGCTCTTTTTGTCAAATTCAGCTGTAGTTCCGATTTTGAATATTCTTCTTTCAAATTCCGCAGCATAAATTCTAGATCTTCTTTATCCTTTGCTATCAGAGCCAGATGATCAGCAACATATTTTGCTCGTATCTCACTAGAACTTCTTTCACATTTTCTCTTCCAGCTCTTTAACGCATGCTCTTAAAATATTTAAATAGAATAAATGATGTAGAACATTCTTGTAAGAAATCGTTCGATCATTCAAAGGTATCGGTAATTGTTTGTACAACTTCCATAGGGAGTTTGTTTACAAGCTTCTAACTGCTTCTATAGACTGTTTTGTTTTCTCATTATTTAATTAGCTGTGGGATAGTGTAGATGTAATCTGGTCAATCTTTTGCAATTATTTTTTGCTACTTTACCATAGATTCTTCCCATTGTCGCCAATACACCTGTACTGCTGCAGTTGCCGTACCTTTTTCGGCATTCTTTTTAAAATCAATGTTATGTACCTCTGTATTTACTTATGAGACATGTTTCTACCGATGGTTCTCTGACACATACACTGTTTGTTGTATTCAGGAATTTCTCTGCCTTAGTTCATTATAATTTGATCTTCTTCCTGAATGGGGTTTCCTTGATCCTTTTATATAAAGTATGTAGATCTAAGCTTTTCCATTTTTCTTCAAGGCTTTAATAACACTCAATGACTCAGAGTTTTGTGTTCTTCTTAAATATTAATTTATGTTCATACACGTTAGTTAAAATTTCTCTCTTATTACTGACCTTTCCGTTGTTTCCCTTATAGTTGTGAAATCGTCTGAATCATCTTGCCTCAGAGTTTCTAAATTTTCCGAATTTTTTTTTAAGTGTTGTTACGATTTTGTTTCAATATATGCCTGCAGATCTAATGGTACTTATGAATGTTACTTGTATTTTTTTAATGTTGTTTTCTGTGGAAGTTTTAAAAGGTATCGCTCTTATGTTTAAGAAAATATAGTGTGAAAGACGAGGTTTTGTTGTAGGTTTGCCTGATAGTTATTATCTTTAAATACAATACCAGTGTTAAAAAATAATTTTAAACGTATTTCAAAAATTTGTGTTTTATGTCTTTATCTGGTTTTGTGTATATTTAAAAAACTAAAAATCGATTTAAAATTGCCAGTTTTAGTCCATCAACCACATTTTCAATAGAAAGTGATGTCAACCAGTTAGTCTAAGGTCAACAATTTATACCTCGTCGAATAGCAACTTGTAGACGATCCATGATTAGTCAAAAGTGAATTTTCATCAATTGTACAGCCCTACAAAATATTTTTGGGCAACCACGCTGAACAGTTGATTTTTACGGACGTAAAGCGGGTGAAAAATTCGTTTTCGCGGCCGTTTGTATTAGTAACGGCCGCGAAATCGAATTGCGCGGCCGCAAACTTATCGGCACGGTTGCACAAAAAATTGATAATGTGTTTTTGATTATAATATGCATTGTGATTGCACAAAATATGTGTGTGTTTACCACGTTGGCTTCCGAGGAATAATTTGGGGGACTCGAATTTATCTCGCCCGCCAAACATTTCTCGGTACGCCAAACAGTCATTTCGCCCGGACGCAATACATATTGTTTATTGTGATCTCGGGAGGTCGTGGGTTCGATTCCCGTGACCGTCTGCCTTGATTTAGGTTTTTAGGTAGTTTTCCTGAGTCAACAGAGTACCTTCTCTGAGGTGAATGCCGGGGCAGTATTTCCCCACCTTTCCTGACCTTTCTTCCAGTCTCCACTCCTCGGAGTTTCCCGTTCTTGGCTGAAGAGGGACGGAAGGTCCCTCTAGCAGCCCGCCCCCAGTTGGGGGAATTGAAATGACCTTAACCTTTGTCTTTTTTTTATTGTGATCTAAAATACAGCATTAATTTTCATGCAAGCGTTCCGACAAGTTTACGGCTGTTATTAGTAACGGCCACGAAATTCGTTTTTGATAATTTTCTCATTTATTTAAAAATACTAAATTGCATTACGCTTTGGTGCATCGAAACGTTTTTGAAGACTTTTTTACTTTTTGTGTTAAAATCTGTATCGACTAAACTCTATGGTACAATTTTTTTTCGTTTATTCGAAAAAAAAATATAGTGATTGCTCTGTGTACTCTTTGGATAATTTTTATTTCTCTCAAGCTTTGAAGGTGATACTCAAAGATACAACAGGGTTATGAGATTATCCCAGATCTCATCCATAGAGGAAAACATTTTCGAATAAAAAATAGCTTACCTTCTACGAAAAATGACAAGACTGGTGGTAATTGTACGTCCTTGTTGAATTTTTGATGCTCTGTTAAAAAATAATTTTAAATTTGACAGAAATAATACACATAGGCAGGAAGGTTCATCGACCACATTTCAAAGCCTTCAACGCTGCAGATTTTAACAGACTTTCATAAATAAATTCGAAATATGCGTGTAGCATACTTAGGCAACTTCTACTATTATTGGATAGCTATAACATTTTATAGTGTTAAAACATAGCTGGTACACCAAGGTACCGTCAATCAACAGAAACATATACTATTTCATTAATGTCTAGAGTAAAAAACGACTTCCGGAATTGGGCCGTGTCATTATTGTGGTCGAAGAACTCGACGTTTCGACTAACGAATCGAGTTTACACGTTGAGTTACCGTGCTCTTCTATCGCTTCCTTTGTAAAGAGTTTCGCCTACGGCGTGGTTAACACGTTGAGTTACCGTGCTCTTTTGCTTTTCCCTTCTGATGAAGCCCTTTACGAAAGTGGGTGAAACTTTGAGTTCTTCGACTTCAATAATGACACGGTTCAATCCCGGAAGTCGTTTTTTTACTTAATGACAATGGTCGTGAGAGCTTCCGAAATCAATGTCTAGAGAGGATGAGCTGTAGTACTTTTGGTCCAGGCTTTTAACCAACTTTTTAATAAATGGTACTTTAGACTTTTTCACTAAATATTATTTCACATAATTGATTTCCATACATGAAACGTAAGCGATAGTAGTTTATGTAACAATCAAGTAGTTGTGCAACCATGATTATTTTAACGATGCGTATTACAGCCAATCACAATGCGGAATTAACCTACCCTACATGGTTTTACAGCGATAAAACCGATTAAACGTTCACGCTGGTTGTTTACAGTGTCTAGATATGACGGTGCCTTACTCGAAATAATAACCTAGGTATTAACTAAAACGTAAATAAAGTGCTTGTTGTTGTTATCTTTAAATAATCTGGTGGAAGCCCACCCGAGCTTTGAATTTTTATTGGCTAATTTACATACCCAAATTTTTGTAGCTATGCAATAAGTGTTACCGAATTCACCGATATTCAAGCTCTTTTAAATAATTAAGAATTCAGTGGGCTTAGAATTGAAGATTGGAGCGATTATGATGCGTTTAGGAAATGTAAATAGTTTCCAGAGGCTATTAAATGGAGTAAGAGTAATTGTTCACAACAAGTGTAATAATCGTTTAGAATTCAAAATAGTTATTTCTGAGATTGACTTAATCCTATCTGATACGAGTATCCAATTTTGTTTTAAAGAAGACAATTTTATATTTGTGTTTCATTTGGAATGACAATTAATAAAGCCCAGTGGCAAATATTATATGGGTTGCCATATATCTTCCTATCGTATTCTTAATTTTATCAGCTGCTACTATTCATAGAGTTGCACCAAAACATTTTTGTAAAACTATAATCTCTGAAAACACTCCTGATTGCTGCATAAATCGCTTGGTCGAGGAAGTCGCACGACTCCCTGCCCGCTTTTAGCCGCTGATTTCTAAGGAGAAAGCGTAACCGGAAGGCTTGTTCCAGGTCCGAGATGCCTACGCCGATCGAGCCCATGGAGAACGAGAAGCCCCTGCTCACGCCCATCCAGAGGTTCTATTCGGGCGCCAACGTGTTCATAACCGGCGGGACCGGTTTTTTGGGCAAAATCCTGATCGAGAAGCTGCTGCGCTCGTGCCCCGACGTCTCGACCCTGTACGTCCTCGTGCGCAGCAAGAAGGGCCGCAACATGCACACCCGCATCGAGGAGCTCTTCGACGACCCCCTCTTCGACAGGCTCAAGGCCGCCTGCCCCAAGTTCCGCCACAAGGTCGTGGGCGTCGCCGGCGACTGCAGCCTCGCGGATCTGGGGCTCACCATGCAGGACCGGCAGCTCCTCATTCAAGAGGTACGTTTTTTAAGTTCCCTAAGCATTGTGTAGTCTCGTTACTCTACCTCATGGACTAGTCCTTGAAGGAGGACTTGTTTACCCTTGCACTAGTTACCTTCATTGTTTTCCATCATCATCTGTTTAATTTGAGCAATCTCCTAGGAGCTCTTCCTCCTGGTAGTGTGTCCCCTACTTTACCTTGATATATTGATTTTTCAAAAGCATTTTTTTGTTAATTATAGAGAACCATCAGCTTTTGATTTTAATATCATCAATCAATGAACCACGTCTTGGTTATATTTCCATCAGACCATATTTTTTCAGCCTCATCATAACTGGTTTGCCCGATTTACGGACGTCTCGCCCCCGAACCGTTTCGCCCCCGAAGTTTTACCTCTAGCTATAGCCAGCTTCAGCTGTTTCCAGTTGCACCACGAGGAGGTAGCTGCTACTCATTTCTGCAATCGTTATTTTTTATTTTATTTTCTTTTAAATTTTTTAAGTTTTTTAGTAGATACATATAAAGAAAAAGAAATCTTTTAACATCTATATTCCGACGTGGGGCGAAACGGTTCGGGGGCGAAACGGTTTGGGGGCGAAACGGCTGGGGGCGAAACGGTCGGGGGCGAAACGGCGGGGGCGAAACGTCCGTACCCCGGTTTGCCCATTCCAATCCTTTCTTTCATTTTACAACTTTATTTCGTTGAATTGTTCCTGATATCCATCGTCATTTTGGCTTTCGTGGTCTATCATCAATCAATCTGCCTAAATGTATAAATGCCTAATTGTCTGAAAGCCTAAATGCCTGAATGCCTAAATGCCTAAGTGCCTAAATGCTTAAATGCCTAGATGCCTAAGTGCCTAAATACTCAAATGCTGAATCGGCTAAATTTTTAAATAACTACACCTAAATGCCTAAATGAGTAAATGCTCAAAATGTGTAAATGTCCAAATTCCTAAATGCCTAAATGCCTACATGCCTAGTTACCGAAATGCCCAGTAAGCCAAATTCCTAAACGCCTAAATGTAAAAATGCCTAAATTCCTAAATGCATAACTGCCTAAAAGCCAAAATGTATAGGTGTTTAAATGCATAATTGCCTAAATGCCTAAATGCCTAAATGTATAAATGCTTAAATGTCTAAATGTCTAAATGTTTAAATGCCTAAATGTATAAATTCTTAATGCCTATATGTCTAAATTCCTGAATGCCTAAATGCCTAAATTTCTACATGCCTAATTACCAAAATGCCTACATGGCTAAATTTCTAAGTGCCTAAATCGCCAAATGCCTAAATGTATAGATTCCTAAGTGCCTAAATGTGTAAATGTCAAAATACCTAAATGTCTAATGTATAAATACCTAAATGTCTAAATGCCTAACTGCCTAAATGCCTAAATGTTTAAATCCCTAAATGCCTAAATGTATAAATGAATATATGTGTAAATGCCTAAATGCTAAAATACCTAAATGCCCAAATGTCTAAATACCAAAATGCTTAATTTCCTAAAAACCTAAATGCATAAATTTCTAAACGCTTAAGTGGCTAATTTCCTAAATGTCTAAATGATTAAATGCCTAAATGCATAGATCAATAAATGACTAAAGGAGTATATGGCTAAATGCCTAAATGTATATGTGTCTAAATGCCAAAATGATTAAATGCTTAAATGCCTAAATACCTATATGTCTAAATGCCTAAATGGCTAAATACCTATATGCTTAAATGCCTAATGTCGAAATTCCTAAATGCTTATGTGGCTAAATTTCTAAACGTCTAAATGCATTAATGCCTAAATGACTAAAGGCGTAAATGCCTAAATGCCTAAATGTATAAATGTCTAAATGCCTAAATGCCAAAATGACTAAACGACTAGATGCCTAAATGACTAAATGTATAAATGCCTAAATGGCTAAATAAACAAATGCCTAAACGCCTAAATGCATAAATGCCTAGATGCCTAAATGCCTAAATGCCTAAATACCTAATTGCCTAAATGTATAAACGTCTAAATGCCTAAGTGCCTAAATGCCTAAATGCTTATTGCCTGTGTATATATAAGTGTTAAATGTCGAAACGCCTAAATGGCTAAATTTCTAAAAAACTAAATGCTTAAATGCGTAAAAGCATATATCTCTAAATTTCTAAATGTCTAAATGCCTAAAACGTTAAATGTATAAATGTTTAAATGCCTAAATGCCTAAATGCCTAAATGGCTAAATGCCTAAATGCCTAGGTGTATAAGAACCTACATGTCTAAATGTATAAATGCCTAAGTGTCTAAATGCCTAAATGCCTAAATGCATAGGTGTCTAAATGCGTAAATGCCTAAATACCCAAAATGTGACAATGTCCAAATGCCTAAATGTCTAAACACCGAAATGCTTAAATGGTCAAACTCCTAAATGCCTAAATGCTCAAATGCTTAAATGCCTAAATGCCTAAGTGCCTAAATGTGTAAATGTCTAAATGCCTAAATACCTATGTGCCTAAATGTATAACTGCCTAAATGTCTAAATGCCTAAATGTATAAATGCATAAACGTCCATATGCCTAAATGCCTAAATGCCTAGGTGCCTAAGTGCCTAAATTTATAAATGCCTAAAAGTCTAAGTGCCTAAATGCCTAAATTCCTAAATGTATAAACGCCTATGTGTCTAAATGCCTAAATGTTTAAATGCCTAAATATATAAATGCCTAAATGTCTAAATGCCTAAATGTTTAAATTCCTAAATGTATAAATGTCTAAATGTCTAAATGCCTAAATGCCTAAATGCCTAAATGTCTGTCAGACTTAGTTCTAATCTTAAAGAGCAGCTTTGTGTCTGTAGTATTTGCATGAAACAGTTCATTTCCTCAATCGAACTAGTTCTTCATTTTTGTTTGATTTAATCGTCCATGTTCTCTAGTCCTACCTGAAAACTGGCAAGACCAACGATTGGACCAGGAATGTTTTTGTTTTATTTTGTTATATTTCCATCATACCATACTCTTTTCACTATCATCATAACTGATTTGCCCATCCTAATCCTTCATTTGATTGCACAACCTCCTGTGACCTTTAGAAAATACATTTGTGCACCGATTTTATGTCGTTATTCCTGGTAGCCATTGTCATTTTGGCTTCCGCGGTTTAAGATGATCAATACATCTTTGCCAGATTCAGTTCTAATCCCAAGGGTCGGATTTAGTCTGTAGTTTTTGCATTAAATAGTTCGTTTTCTCCATCGAGCTGGTCTTCATCTATGTAAGATTTAATCGTTTATATTCGGGATCCCTACCTGAAAACTGGCAAGCCTACGATTGGACCAGGAATGTTTTAGTTTTATTTTGTTATATTTCCAGCATACCATACTCTTTTCACTATTATCATAACTGATTTGCCCATCTCGATACTTCATTTGATTTCACAACCTTTTGTGACTGTCAGTAAATACATTTGTGCATCTATTTTATGTAATTGTTCCAGGTACCATTGTCATTTTGGCTTCCGCGGTTTTTGTGATGAGCAATATTCCAAAGGTCGGATTTAATCTCTAGTCTCTGCAGTAAATAGTTCGTTTTCTCCATCGAGCTAGTTCTTCATCTATGTAAGATTTTATCGTTCATATTCCGGATCCCTACCTGGAAACTGGCAAGCCAACTATTGGACCAGGAATGTTTTAGTTTTATTTTGTTATATTTCCATCATACCATACTCTTTTCACTATCATCATAACTGATTTGCCCATCCCAATTCTTCATTTGCTGTCACAACCTTCTGTAACCTTCATTTGTGTATCTATTTTATGTCGTTGTTCCTGGTAGCTATTGTCATTTTGGCGGCCGCGATGTTTGATCATCCATAAATCTTTGTCAAATTCAGCTCTAATCCCAAGGGTCTGCTTTTGTCTGTTTGTATTAAGTAGTTCTTTTTCTCCAGCGATCTAGTTCTTCATCTATGTAAGATTTAATCGTCCATGTTCCCGAGCCCTACCCAGAAACTGGCACAACGACTTGATTAGGCATTTTTTAATCCGTCCGCCGCGCCTGTTTATTTCATTGGATTGTTCCTGTATGCCATCGTTATTTTGGTTTCCGAGATATATCATCATCAGAAAATCATAGTAAGATTCAGTTCTAATCATAAGGAGACTGTCTGTAATCTTTCATTAAATAGTTCATTTCCTCCATCGAGCTAGTTCTTCATCTACGTTTGATTACTCTTCTATGTTCTCGAACTCTACTTGGAAACTGGCAAGACCAATAACTGGACCAGGCATGTTTTAGTTATATTTGTTACATTTCCATAACTCTCATCATAACTAATTGGCCTATCCCGATACTTCTATTGATTTCACAACCACCTTTGACCCTAAATAAATACATTCGTCCACCTGTTTTGATTTAATTGAATTGTTCCTGGTAATCATCGTCATGTTGATTTTCGCGATTCAGCTCTAACCCCAAGGGTCTGCTTTTGTCTGTAGTCTTTGCATTAACTAGTTAATTTCTTCGAATTAGTTCTTAATCTATGTTTGATTTAATCGCCTCCGTTCCCGAAGCTAACCGGGAAATTCGTAAGATCAACGACGGGACCCGCCATGGTTTAGTTTTCTTTGTTATATTTCCATTATACCATATTCTTTTTAATCTCTTCATAACTGATTTTCGCATTCTAATTCTTTTTTTTATTTTACAACCACTTGTGACCCTAAGTGAATACATTCGTCCGCCTGTTTATTTTATCGAATTATTCCTGGTAGCCATCGTCATTTTGACTTTCGCCGTTTATGATCATCAGCAAATCTTTGTCAAATTCAGTTCTAATCCCAAAGGTTTGCTTTTGTCTGTATTGTTTGCATTAAATAGTTAATTTCTTCGAGTTAGTTCTTAATCTATGTTTGATTTAATCGTCTTCGTTCCCGAGGCTAACCGGGAAATTCGTAAGATCAACGACGGGACCCGCCATGGTTTAGTTTTCTTTGTTATATTTCCATTATACCATATTCTTTTTACTCTCTTCATAACTGATTTTCCCATTCTAATTCTTCTTTTGATTTTACAACCACCTGTGACCCTAAGTAAATACATTCGTCCGCCTGTTTATTTCGTCGAATTATTATTGGTAGCCATCGTCATTTTGACTTTCTCCGTTTATGATCATCAGCTTATCTTTGTCAAATTCAGTTCTAATCCCAAAGGTTTGCTTTTGTCTGTAGTGTTTGCACTAAATAGTTAATTTCTTCGAGTTAGTTCTTAATCTATGTTTGATTTAATCGTCTTCGTTTCCGAGGCCAACCGGGAAATTCGTAAGATCAACGACGCGACCCGCCATGGTTTAGTTTTCTTTGTTATATTTCCATTATACCATATTCTTTTTACTCTCTTCATAACTGATTTTCCCATTCTAATTCTTCTTTTGATTTTACAACCACCTGTAACCCTAAGTAAATACATTCGTCCGCCTGTTTATTTCGTCGAATTATTCCTGGTAGCCATCGTCATTTTGACTTTCTCCGTTTATGATCATCAGCTTATCTTTGTCAAATTCAGTTCTAATCCCAAAGGTTTGCTTTTGTCTGTAGTTTTGCATTAAATAGTTAATTTCTTTTGTCGAGTTAGTTCTTCATCTGTTTGATTTAATCGTCTACGTTCGCGAGCCTAACCGGAAAACTGGTACGACCAAAGAGGGGGCCTGGCTTGTTTTAGTTTTCTTTGTTATATTTCCATCACACTCATCATCATAACTGATTTTCGCATCCTGATTCTTCTTTTGATGTCACACCCACCTGTGACCTAAGTAAATACATTCGTCCGCGTGTTTATCTTCTTGAATTGTTCCTGGTAGCTATCCTCATTTTGACTTCCGAGATATATCTTCATCATAGTAAGATTATTATTATTATTATTATTCAGTGCTATCTGTAATCTTTGCATTAAATAGTTCATTTCCTCCATCGAACTAGTTTTTCATCTATGTTTGATGTAATCATCGGTGCTCTCGAACCCTACCTGGAAACTGGCAAAACCAATGACTGAACTAGGCATGTTTTAGTTATATCGGTTATATTTCCATCACTTTCATCATAATTGATTGGCCCATCCCGATAGTTCTATTGATTTAACAACAACTTGCGAATCTAAATAAATACATTCGTCCACTTGTTTATTTCATTGAATTGTTCCTGATGGATATCGTCATTTTGTCCTCCGTGGTCTGTGCTCATCAATAAATCTTTATGAGATTTAGCTCTAATATCAAAGATCAACTTTTGTCTCTAGTTTTTTTTTTATTAAATTGCTCATTCCTGCATCAAGCGCGTCGTTCATCTATGTTTGGTTTAATCGTCCATGTTCCCAATCCCTTCTTGGAAACTGGCAAGACCAACAACTGGACCAGGCAGGATTTAATTTGTTTGTTATATTTCCATCAGACAATACTCTTTCCACTCTCATCATAACTGATTTGCCCATGCCGATCCTACTTTTAATTTCACAACTAGCTGTGACCTTAAATAAATACATTCATCCACCTGTTTATTTCATTGAATTGTTCCTGATAGCTCTCGTCATTTTGGCCTTCGTGGTCATCAATAAATATTTGTTAGATTCAGCTCTAGTCTCAAGGGTCTGCTTTTGTCCGTAGTCTTTGCATTAAATAGTTTATTTTCTCTATCGAGCTAGTTCTTCATGTGTTTTATTTACTCTTATGGAAACTGGCAAGACTAACGACTGGATTAGGGATGTTTTAGTTTTCTTTGTTATATTTCCATCAGACCACATTATTTTCATTTTCATAACTGGCTTGCCCATTCCGATACTTCATATTATTTTACAACTACCGATAACCCTAAGTAAATACATTCGTTCACCTATTTATTTCATTGAATTCTTCCTGATAGAAGGTCAAATATAAATCTTTGTTAGATTCAACTTGTATACCAAGGGTTAGTTTTTATCTGTAGTCTTTGAATTAAATGGTTCATTTCCTCCATGGAACTAGTTCTTCATCTATGGATGTTTTAACCATCCATGTTCCCAAGTCCGACCTGGAAACTGGCAAGACTAACGACTGCATCAGGCGTGTTTTAGTTTTCTTTGTTATATTTCAGTCAAACCATACCCTTTTTACCCTCATCATAACTGATTTGCCCATCCCGCCCTTCCTTTGATTTCACAACTTCCTCTTACTCGAAGTAAATACATTTGTCGACCTTTTCATTAAATAGTTCCTGATAACTATCGCCATTTTGAGTTTCGTGGTCTATTACCATCAACAAATCTTTATCAGACTCTTCTAATCCTAAGAGGCTGCTTGATCTCTGTAGCATTTGCATTAAATCGTTTATTTTTCCTCATTGGGCTAATTATAAGTGTGTAGCAAAGGTCGATAGACTTTCCTTCTATTGTTATTACGTTCTCAACTTTTTGATGAGTTGCCCTTCTTTTAAGATGTGTTCTTCTCCTCCGAATCTGATCTGATTTTGCGCCTTTGGGGGATAAGATGGAACATAATTTTTGCAAGGTTTAGTGCATAGTTTATGTAAGTTTATGATCCCTTTTGTCGTAGTTATTACTTGTATTACCTTAGCTCTGCTACAATAAAATCTTCTCTTTGAGCTTTATGTAGTTTCAAAAACAATTTATGGTTTCTATTTTTGAGCTATGAGAACATTGCCAAATTGCCTCTCCTCATTAGTAGTTTTGCTAAGTAGATCTAGGCACTATCGCTTTCTCCAATTCATTTATTGTACCACGTTTTCTTCCATTATTCACTCAGAAGAATCTAATTCTTTGTTCTTTATCAATTTTCGAACTGTCAAGTAGGTGTTAATTCTAGTTTGGAGTCGCTTTCTGTAATTTTTGTCCAACCATTTTTGCTCCTCGCATTTCATGCATGTCTTACTTTGTTTGTTCTTTTATTTTTTGCGTCTCTCTCGGCGGTTTTGCCTTAATATGCCCTTTGGTTCAATAAACTTTTGATATGCCCAAATTGCTTTACGTAGCAGTTCACGTACTGGTACTTGTACTGGTGTCCCATTCTCCATTTCTTCTATTTCGCAAAACATCTTCCAGGTATCTTTATCGCACCTAGATTCTTATTTGAACCTTCTAATGAGTATTTTTTCTTCTGCCATTCTCCTCATATGACCGTGACATAATAACTTCTTCCCGTGTTTTTATTAATTACCTATTCACAGCCATGTGTTTTTAAAACATTATCTTGTACGAGTATATCATTTTCTTTCTCCTCCTTGTCACCCCTTTATTCCACAGTACTGAGTGTCATGTTTTTTCGTGCCTGTGAATTTTTTTATATATCTTTGTTATGTATTTTATCCTCTGTTATGGTCTATTTCAATTCCGTTTCTTTCATCCGTATCGCCATGTAATAATGTATTCTGTATAGACATGACAACGTGGTAGTTTTAAATTTGGTGGTAGTAAACGACACGAAACGTGTTTAACCTCATTAGTTATGAGAAAAATGCATAATTTTTTTATAGACATGATGAAATTAGTCGATTATGAGAAACTGTACACTGTATGTATCCCACAGAATCGAGTCGTTTAGTACTACTTACATATAAAAATCGGCAGAATGGTTTTAGGTACCTGTTACTAAGAACATTTATAAAAATTCCATGCAGCCGTTTGAGGTTATTTAAATTGTGGTTGCAAAGTGAGAGTAGATTACCATAGCCTTATTTCTAAAAGTCAAAGTCTTATTTTTATGCAAGGTTTGGCTAAGGTACTTTTCCATCTCATTATCTTGGTTATGGAAACTTTTGCTATTGGCTGAATAATGGAAAATCCAGTAAAGCCGCTTTCACAACGATAATTTAGGGTAGATAACACGAAATAGCCACCACAACATTAAGTATTTCTTTCATTATCGCCGGTGTGCGAAAAAGCTAATTGCCATTTTTCGCTTTGGAGGCGATTGCTTGTTAAATGGCCGATAATTTGATTCAAATTTCTTCGAATTAGTCATAATAATCAAGGCCACTCTTTGCCATAACTCAGTATAAATACACATTGCAAAAACTAATCACCCTGTTTAAAAAATGCCAAATATGTCAAACAAAATTAAAGGCTGTAGAAAGGGAGTTCCCATAAAATAAATTAATCGATCCCTCTAAAACACACCTGCCCCAAGTGGCTCGCTCCAATTTAGAGCTAAAAAATGTACGCCTGAGGCTGCAAAGAAGTATCTGAGACGAGCCAGAATGCAGAGGAACGTGCTTCACCACACGCAAAGTATAGCCAGCGTTAATACAACCAAACAGGTAACGGGACTGTTGCCTGAAACTTTCTAAACAAATGTTTGATTAGAAATGAACCTCTCGGAAAGGAGACCGCTTCGGCAAAAGAAAGGTGTGATCAAATAACTGTTACAACTGGTAGATTTTAATTGATACTATTTCGAAATCTTATATTTTATGCAAATACAAAGTGATTACAATTTATTTAAATGCTAAAGCATTAAAATGTCCAATGACACGAAGTGAAAATGAAAACATTGCGTCTGTGTTCTGTTAGAACAACATTGGTAAGTACACGCTTTTACCAAACAGGAACCTACAAGTTGATTAAACAAATTTAAGGTCAAGTTCGTTAGTGTGGTATCAACTTTCTCCTTAGGTTTTTAGACATCGACTTTATAGTGGCACTAAATCGCACAATTTATTAGGTTTTCTTTTTTATTGCAATAGTAAGACACCGTGCGTGGGTTCTACAGTTAAGCGTATGTCAATTAATAACCAAATTGCATACATTAAGGAAGTTTCTTACTAGTATGAATGCACACTGGCGAAAAACCATCTCATTTGCGAATTTTTACGATTTTTCAAGAACTATTGCGGCTAGAATATTCATTTACTGCAGGAATTATGGCAGAATTGAAGCTCGAGTCTAAAATTTCCAATTCTGCTCGATGCTACAAAAATCGTGTACCTATCGACAGCTACTTTTAAAAATCTGATTTGCTAATTAAATGACAAGTATTTGCTTGCACAGAATATTAATGGCGACTGACGCGCATTTTTCTTGAGATTCTGTATTTTTGCAACATATCTATATATAGTGGTTTCTAACTATGACTTAAGTTCAAGGGCATTTTTGTCAATGTGTGCAACAATCACGAATTAAATTTTGTTGATCCAGCTCGCTTCCAGTCTTAACAATGACCGGCATGTAAGCGGAATGCACTTAAATCAGTCCTAAGGTCATTAAAATATCTCCAGCGACATTAAACTGCGCTTAAGCAGCCACTGGAAATCTAGTTGCACTCGAGGAAAAAAACTGGACATTTTGTGGGAGCACAGTTCAAGGAATGGTTCACCGAGCATACCAAAAGGCAATGAGATCAAACTCGGCATAAATCATTCGAAAAACCCAGATACCCATTTCGTCACCCATCCCCATGCAGGCCACGTTCGCTGGCTCAAATTTGCGTTACGTCACACGCCGTTTGCGCTTTCCATGTTTTCTCTCGGCGTGTGCTTCGCCTGCCAAAACGGTTGCCGCATTGCCATTCATCGCCGCCGATGTATGTTATGATTGGTAGTCCTTATTAGTTCAAATTATGTAAATAATTGCGCGACTGCTGCCAAGGTTGCAGCAGGCTCTGCATAATGTCAGCTGATAAGCGACGGTCGCTCTGATTCAGCCCTGATGATCAGGGACAGGGTTCGAACCACCGTCTCTATGTTTACAGTCAAAGACTATTCTTAGTCTTTTTTGTGCGTTTTTATTTGATGGAGCCATGAGGCAGAACTAATAATAAAAATCATTGAAACTAATGTATTGTAATGATGACTCTACCACGTTGTAACGCCTATATGTTATAATTGACTTAAACCTTACTTTAGTTTATTCTCAATCATTTTTTTTTATCAAAATTATTAAACTGCTAGCTTTGGTAGAAAACACTTGGCTGAAACACAGGTCGGATTCCTTATAATCTAGACTGCTTCTATTCTGAAATTTGATTTTCTTGTTTTATGACAACTCTTACGTCTGTCACCTGACACTTAAAATTAGTTTTATACAAAATTAATTACAAATACTTTCTCGTTACATTTTTGTCATTCAACAATATCAAATGATAAGTACTCCCTTAATTAAAATTACCTCATTTCACTCTTTCTATATTTTCTTTCAGTTTTTATTTAAATACCTGTATTCTGTCACCTGTTATTTGACTCGACACTCTCCTCTACCAAGCCCAATGCATCCAGCAACCTCACCAAGATCTCCCAACTTCCAAAAACAATGCCTGCACGAACTCCGCCAAAAGCACTCCTGGATCCTCTTTAGCATCAATGCCAGCAGCAATCACCATCCACGTCGTCCTACCAAAATCCTCAAACCACCGACGACCTGCCAAGTTATAAGATATCACCAACATAAAACGCTCACTCTGCTAATGATATCGATGTAAACCACTTCCAGAAAAACGATTTCTTGTTATCCAATTCAGATGATGCAATGTAATTTGACAATAAACTTAGTTTAGTATCCCCTTCCAGAAATTTGCTTTTTTAGATTATAACTGTATTACCTTGGTATTCTCACCACATCTTCATCCATATCGTCTGCACATTTTTTATCCTTTTAACATTTTTCTTTTATTTTTACACCACGCCAATTTTATTTTAATTTGTAACGCTTTTATACACCAAATAGCTTTTTAAAACTCTTATAAAGGGTTTATTTTAATAATTTCAACCGCTACAAATTGTATTATCTCTTTGTTTGAAATTTTATTATACTAATCAATAAATATCTCCTTAGTGATCTAGTACACACTATAGAAGCTTTATTATATTTGTCTAATACCCACCATGTTAAATAGTATATCTCGAAAAAGTATTTGCCATTAATTCCCATTTTCATTTCAGATAAATTAAATTATGTTAAAATCCTACTGTTTCTTATGTGGTTTCATTTAATTGAATTTTAAATTCTATTTCCTTTCTTTACCAAATACATTTTAATAATTTTGATATTCATTTCATACCTAAATTCATCTTTTTTATTTTTAATACTGTATTTTTTTAACCTTATTAATCTGATTTTAAACCTCTATACCAATACCATAACAGTATATAACTTTCGTTCTTCACTTCTCCATGTATCTCATTTTTGACCTGAAACCATAGGCCTTTTCTTATTCTGATCCCAAAATATGGATGAAGAAGATACAGTAACGGCGCTATAATCTTACAAGTTCTTACAAAAATGCTTTCCAGGTGTCAATGGTTTTCCACGTGGCCGCCACCGTGAGATTCGACGAGAAACTCAAGCTAGCCATGGCCATAAATGTCAAAGGCCCCCAGGAAATCCTGCTCTTGGCTAAGCAAATGCCCAACCTAAAAGTCGTGATGCACGTCTCCACAGCGTACTCGAACTGTAACATGAAAATTATCGAAGAGAAGTTTTACCCTCCCCCCATGGACAGCCAGAAACTCATCATGCTCACCGACGCCATCAACGACAGACTGTTGGAGAAGGTTACCCCTATGTAAGCATTTACTTCTTTTATTTATTTTTAAGTGTCAATAGACTTCTAGTCCAATTGGGGAATTCGTATTCGTTTCAGACCATCAACATTCAATACTGTTCATAATTTTCAGATTACTGGATCAATGGCCAAATACCTACGCATACACAAAGGCAGTCGCTGAAGATATCGTACGGCATGATGGAGAAGGGTTGCCCGTTGCAGTTTTCAGGCCATCAGTCGGTGAGACCACGACTCCATTTCCGTTTCATTTGATCTAACGCTTGAATTTTAGTGGTCTCAACATACAAGGAACCAATAAAGGGGTGGATCAACAACATGTACGGCCCCACAGGCGTCTGTGCAGGGGCAGGTACCGGGGTTCTGCGAACGTTGCACTGCGACGCAAACGTAAACGCCAATATAATCCCTGTCGACATGTGCGTGAACTCCTTAATAGCAGCTTCGTGGGAGGTGGGGGAGGCGTACCAAAAATGCAAAACGGAGAAGAAGGCCTACGAAATCCCCGTCTACCACTTCGAGTCGAGCAACGACCGACCCATCTCCTGGGGAAAATTCATGGAGTGGTCCGCCTACCATGGAATGTTCGTGCCGACCATTAAGTCCATTTGGTATTATTGCCTCACCCTCCAGTCCACAGTGGTCGGGTACAACCTGGCAGTATTTTTTCTACATATTCTACCTGCAGCTATCTGCGACTTTGCCCTTTTCTGCGTCGGTAAGACGCCTAGGTCAGTAACTCCAAGTTTTGTGTTGGAAACCTTCTAATCCACACTTTACAGGTTGCTGAAAATTTACAAGAAGATTCATCGCTTCACGGCGGTCATCTCGTACTTCTGCACGAGGAACTGGGCGTTCAAGTCAGACAGGATTCAACAGCTCATTGGCAAAATGTCCAAGGAGGATCGAGCCATATTTTTCTGTGATCTCAGGGAACTGGACTGGCAAGAGTATTTCAAGGAATACATCAAGGGCATCAGGGTGTACCTTCTTGGAGATCCTTTGACCACGCTGGAAGCTGCGAGGTTGAAATGGAGCAGGTAAATATAACATGATGTTACATTATGCGAATTTTTCTAACATGAAGCAATTGCAGATTATACTGGCTCCACCAAGCGTTCAAGATACTAGTCGCGTTCATCATTTTAAGAACGTTATGGGCAGTATTATCTTCTTTTATGGTTTAGCATCGACTAACAGCAACAAATTAAATTAAAATTAAAGTTTAGAATAAGATATTTTTGTACTTAGAAACTGTGTTAATCGTACCATAGGTTTGTTATTAAGTACAATACTATTTGTTAGAGACATGTAAATAGTGTAGAAATAAATATCCATGTACAAATAGCACAAACATATTAATAGTAGTACCTTTGCAGCATCCGCGTTTGAAAAGAAAGTTTTCACGCCAGTTCCGACTGTTGACTTTAATTGCCTTGTTTGGTGTATGTAGCATTTGCTCTACATTTTATAATAATTATTACAAAACTGTCTAGACTGAAGTTCAGTTTCGCAATAGTCGTTCTAATAGTGAGATGGAAAATAAAGCAAAACGCTTGTTTACTTTAATTGCTTCCACGAGCACGCAACTACTCGATTATTCTTTAGAAAAGGTAAGTTTCATTATTATGCAACTGCTGTATTAACTTTAAGGTAGCAATTTTATGCACTAATTATATGGTATTAAACTGTCAGTCATTTATTATAAACTAGTTATCAATGCTTTTTTTCCAGTAATTGTACGCCATTTTCTTTATGCAACTTAACAAGACATTCCTGGATGTATTAAGCTTCCATTCGAATCCATTGATGTATCTAGTTAATATGAATCTTTTTTTTCTACTATTTACTAATGCATGAAAGTGACTTCTTCTGTTACCAGCTTTGCTGTTTGAGATTTAATTAAATTAGAAAACACTCTGTGATGTTTCTTAACCGATTAAAAAAAAAACAGAAAACTCATTTACTTAGCTACATCGACTATATTGTTATTTCTTCTTGGCAATAAAAATTTATTAATAACCATCTATGTACACGACTAACAAATCATAGTTAAGCCATTTTGCAATCAAAGCCTCCATATGAGTAATACACTGTATCCAGCCTACTTTGGTCTTCACTGCAAGTTTGTTTTATTCGTTGCTTCATCAAGCTCTATTACGAATGCTTCACAAATGAATTCAAATTTGACAGAAGATACACTGTAAATATATCTCGATCGTTTATTGTTAAAGTTGTTTCAATATTTGATTTTTTTCATAACTCTTGGTTTCTGAACGACAGGGTTTTTTCCCTCGTATATTTTCAAGCTCGCGTGTCTGCGGTAAAGGCAAAAGGTGGAAAACTCGCAAGCAAACCGCATGTGTATTTGTGGCCAGCCTGGCTTACATGTGTAGTTAAGATGATGCCATAACTTTAATACCGAACCCTTGGGGTTTTGTTTGTCGTTAAGTGAGTTACCGTCGGACTCCAAAAATTGATCTTGATCGGACCTGATTTGCTCATCTCGTACCTTCTCAGTGGGCCAGAGTATTTCAGCAGTTTAGGTTACTTGCCACGCGGCCCAGCATTTCAGCAGCCCCGGTCGTCCCGGTTACTTACTGGAGCTGGGCTTCAAGGCGATACTGTTAAGTAGTGCATTAAGCTAAAAATTCCGCCTAACTCTGTGTAGCTCCTGCATGTTTATAACCTCCCCTCGTAGGTACACAAGTTTTAAGCTTTTTCCTCATGGAAAGGCCAAACGCCTTTTTTTAATACGTTGGTTGGATTCTTGCCAGTCTAATTAAAAACACTTTATCACAGCGTGTAATGCTGTGACATGAGGATTAAGAAATGACCCCCTTTTTGAAATTTAATGTTTTCAATATAACGTATCAATTTTCCATTTTCTTCATATTTTGTAAAGCAAATATGTAGATGCGTTTATAAGCCAGCAAGCAGCTGAAGATAAGATCAACTAATAAGTAAAGTATAGTAAATCTTCCTAGAATTCTCATGACGCCTTGAGAGTCTCTGACTGAGTTGGGAGCGACACAAACATCTTTAGGCGAGAGTAATCAACTCAGTGGCATCGGCAAACAATTATAGACACCTAATATATCTCTACTGAATTGACTTTTAGTCATAAACACCTACACTTTCAGAATAAATCTCCGCCCATGTCCCACTGATGTTAGCCGTGTGCAGTTTTGATTTTGTTGCATGTCGTAAACGAATTTGAGAGTGTAACAAATTCTTAAGCTAATACCACAGTGAGATTGTTCTCCGTCTCTTACTTCAGTACAGAATCAAGGTTTAAGTACTCGTTTGATACTTTTAGCACCATGGTTTAATCGTGGGAATGATATTTTGTACTGTTAATGAAGAGAAAAAACTTTGTGGCATCAGCATCCTCAACTTTGTGCTTGTAGAAAAATTTTCATTCAGAGACTTCCACTCAAGATGTTTCTAGACAGTTTAGTAGAATTATAAATAGCAAAAGTTTATTCCCTCTTTTTTACTGGCTGCCTATGTTGATCAAGACTTTTTCCCACATGTATGTATTCAGCAACTAATTTTAATGGCTTGATGAGATAATGCCGTACCCTTTAAACTAGCAAGACATGAACAGTACAAAGAAGAATAAGCTTTCAATCCCCTGTGGCATTATTTGTTCTGCTTCCAATCGCTATTAGATGATACTAGATCAGCGGAACTTAAAGAGCAGCTCACAACAATAAGGTGGGATTAACCAAAACAAGACAGAAGGTGAAAGCTTCTTGACCCTATACTTCAGAGGGGAAGATACAAATATATATGGTCTGGAATTTTCGATGTGAAGTGAATTGCATATCGTGATGCCATAATAAACACATCAGTGATGTACAAGCTTAAGATAATACAAATATATGCACCAACAACAACTCACTCTGGTGAAGAAATCCGTTGAACAGTTGAATGAGGATGGAGGAAGAGCAATCGATACATGTTCAATTAAGTGCACTGAAAGTACTAAAGATTTGTACGCAAAAAAAGCACTTATCAGATTGCAACAAATTGATATAGAATCCAACGGGTTGCATCTAATGGATTAATTTTTTAACAAAAAAAAATGAATATTTATTTGTTCTTTGCTAACTCCATAGCCTTGAAATATTTGTTTCTCTACTTACTAAGCATATTTCTTCTGCTTTCTAATACTAATTTTACTTTGCTTAGTAACATCACTAAATAGCAAGCCTTTGTCTTAGTTGTTCTCAAACAATTCTATAACTTTTGTTTCTCAACCTTGCATCTGCTGTAACTGAAACATTGTATTCACTTCATTGAGAAAAGCAAAACTTCAACCTTCTCTGCAGTGTAATCTTTTTTCCAGCGCTGTCAACACTCTGGTTAGAACAATTCTCCCTGCTCACTTGATGGCTCCAGTAATTACAAAAAGGGAGTGCGAGGTCATCGCTCACGGTTTGAGCATCTAATGGGTAGACCCCCTGAGTAAGATGGACTTATTCTTCCTAGAAGGGGTGGATGTGGTAGGCCTCTCCCTGAACTGTTCTGAGTAGGTATATTGTTTTGCTCTGGTATGGGTGGTTCCTGCAGGCATCTCTCTGAGCTGTCCAGAGTGACCAGACGCCCTGAGGAAGATAGACCGCGTATACTTCCTTCTGAAGTAGGTGTATCTCTTCTTGTTGAAGGACAGAATGCTCCCTGAGGTGGCTGAGAACACTAAGGTAGCGCATCCATAGAGTTAGAGTAAAATTGTAAGAACAAAATAGGACAGGCTGACCAAACACAAGTTGAATTGGATGGTAATTTTTGCATGTCTCAAACACTGAGCACAACATTTAGCTGTGTCGTTAATATATTTGCCGATAGTGGGCTGGTAGATAAAAGATCTAGCAATTTCATTTATCTTTGTTATGCGGATGTGAGCCGCATGCAGCTTTTAAAAAAGAGCGGTGCCGTGATTATTAGGTTTTAATTGGGCTGATCGCAATTAACCGGCCGTACTAGAATGAACTCAGCCTTCACTTATAGGGAGAGCTCAAAACTCGTGTCTTCTAGGCAAACACTTGTCTAAACATTCAGATAAACACAGTATCAGTATTAATGATAAATCGAAATAGTTATAATTATTCTAGCGACGGGAGTGGGATGAATAGCGTAGAGGAAACACTTGACATTCAGAATTTATACAGTAAAAACGTAATTGGAGCGTAATGCTGTAACGCTAGCTTCTGTAGCTAATTTTGATTAAACATTAAAAATGTATTAAATTTGTCCATCGCGTAATCGGGCGTTACATCTATCCGACGCTCGGTTTTACGATAACGCGAAGGCACCCGTTATGCGCGAAGTCGCGTTGAATAAACGACGGAGTCGTTTCCCACTCTATAGGAACCCAGATCCGCTGTACCGATAAAGCCGCCCGGAAAATATATAAGCAAGTTTCTCAACAATTTAAACTCATTTGAGTACACCGGTCCCGACCAGCACTCCGACTTGAGTCTCTGGACTTACCTTCCTCCACCTCTTTCCTGCCTTAGCATGTGACTTGCGTTCTAGGTCTCCTAAGGCATTCCCTACTTCTAACCTGTACCTTAGCATGTGACTAGCGTTTTCTGTCTCCTACTGTATTTCCTGTTAATTCAAAGGTCCCAGGTCCCGGTACTACCGTAGGCGACGAGAATATTATAATTTTGTACCTTCTGCCAGAAGGCGGCCTGAACAAAATGACTGCCTTAATAAATTTACCTGGAGCGATAGCAATGTACAGTCGTGTGCAAATAAATCTGGGACAGTGTTTTTTTCACATGCAGATTCAGTTAAGAATTGAAGAATATCTCCATGGATTTCCTGCTATCAGAAAGAGTTACATTAAACTTTAACAGGTACTGAAACCCGTAACTCTCTCTGATAAGAGGAAATCCATGGAAATATTCTTCAAATTCTTAACTGAATCTGCATGTGAAAAAAACACTGTCCCAGATTTATTTGCACACGACTGTACATCCTACGATGCATCTTTTCCTTGAACAACGTCTGGCCATTCTGAGGCAACAGTAGGTACATCCCGCACTAGCCCTTACGTACTCCCGGAACCGCAAGTATCCTCTAATCTTGGTCATTTATACGTATGTTTGCAGGACACCAATTGTAAACAAAACCGCCGCTATCAACGAAGCCGCGCTTTGGACATTCGACATACAGGGCCGAAATACATACTACACTCCAGGATAAATACTGCTACCACCGACACTTAGATGCTGTGTGAGTTGCAACTCGCCAGGAAACAAAAGAAACGCAGCCCACCGTGGAAATTGTAAATTTTATTAATGTACAAAGTCTTCTATAAAATGACGATTATTTTGTACAAACTAGTTAAAAAAATTATACCGTTGGTTTTACATAAATTGTGTTTTTCTGAAAAAATCTTGTCTTCGATTGAGCTAATCCGAGGTAGCAGAAATTAATAAATACACAAGGCCCTTCGCAGGGACCGATAAAGTTCAAAACGTTACAATGCAGTTATTACAATACCAATATGACGCCAAAACAAGGTTTCAGTTTAAAGTGACGAGGCTTGGGAGAGTTTAAGCTTTCAAAAGTTTACCTGGTGCAGTAGAAAAGAAGCTATCACCTGATCTGAGGCAGGTTTGGCTCACGAAGGAAGTCGTCTGGGCGACAGAAACGCTGGAACTAACCTGGGGCAGAGTTGGTCCAAGAAAATAGTAATTCATCGGAGTAGAAGAAATCGCAAAGGCAACGTATTCAAGTTTTTTGCGAATGCGATAATCGAATCCGAACACTATCAATAGACAACGGCACCTTCCAACTGATATTAGCTGTTTAGAAGTAGTCTTCAAAAATGATTGAGCAATATAGCTCAATTAAAAACCATTCTTCGTTGCCAAATAGCGGGAACACTTGCCACGCCGTACTGGGCACCAGTTGGCTGAATTAGTCCATGAATTGCAGCGTAGAGTTCGTCTGAATACTTTAGGCTCACAAAGGCATTAGTAAAGTAGAGTATACAACAGAGGTATAGGATATTCATTAATAATGAGCAATGGATTTAAAGTGGATTTATAGCAAATCGCCAGTTATACGTAGTGTTCCCTCTTTAACAACTAGCTGTTTAGGTTACGCCTATTCGAAGTGACTCCTGTAGAATCAGGATTAAATTTTTTATCAGCGACATAAGAATCTCGAAGTGCAAAAGGAATTTGATGAGCTCGTACAAATACTTGTTGGTCCTGGGTTTTGAAATGGGTGGATCAGTGTACTATCTTTTAAAAAAATTGTAGAATGAAAGATCAGCAAAATGAACAATCTACCCACGGCCAAAACTACTACCTAAATACTATCGTTGATACAGAGGTCAGGAGTAACTGAACAATTTCCGTATGTCACAGTAATCGTAGTACTTTCGAAGCATTGAAATGTACTTTTTGTATAGTTGCAAAAAGTGGGAGATGAAGCGAAAATCTGGTCGATGCTGACAGTAGGCCAAACCCCTGCTGTGCCCAATGTCATATTGATGGGCTGCTCCTCGATAAGGACACTCATCATAGTTGGTGGTATTTTATTAACTGAGTTGTTCGCTTTCCTCCTGCGTACGGCTTCTGTAGTGCTTAAGATCTTGGAGTTTCACTTATAGTTCATTGAGTTACCGTCAAGCTCCCTCCGAGGCTCGATTTTTATCGGATCGTTGTGCATCACCCAAAATCTTCTCGTTGACTTTGACGTGCTCAACGTGCTTTCACCAGTGTTCGCCCAACCGACACTATTTTTGGGCCTTTTCTCTTATGGAAAGACTAAACGCGTTTTTAATACATTTTTTAGAAGGTAAAGTGAGTCCATCTAGCAAACACGCTAACACTGATCTAGGCTAGAGCTAGAACAATTGACTCAGTGGCGCCCAACAATCAATTATAAACACTACGTACGTTTCTACCGAATTCACGTTTAGACATAAACACCTACACTTTTCGAGTAAAATCCCGCCCATGTCCCGCTGAAGCCAGCCGTGTGTATTTTTGGTTCTGTTTAGGATTAGATGGAAAAGATTAAGAACGGTAATTATTGGTGGAAGTTCTCATAAATAAAGCGTAGAGTGAGGTTTGACTTGACTGTTTCATGAAATAGTTCTTGGCTTTGCAGTTAAACTTGTTGATTTTATATTTGTAGTTGGAGGGTTTTAAATGGGTTAAAGCCTCGTGTATATCTTTCCTAGATATGGCGATGTTAACAGCATTGACACAGCGATTAGGTTTCTTTCTAACACCTCTGAGAGGGGCAGGGGGTCATCAGAAAGCCATGTGTATTCCAACTCATTATACATCTATACAAGCTTCTCCCATAACCATTTATAGTTAGAGATTCTGGATTATGGATGTTTTTGTACGGCCAGATGCAAGCACATAAAGCACCAGCCTCTACACCGCAAGGTAAAACGAGGTTATCGATTATACATACATACATACTATCAATTACTTAGATCTTATATTTCACCGACAGCCAGTACAAACTTAAACACGATACAGCTTGGTAAATAAATTTACTAGAGACAAAGAACATTCCGGAAACTCTTTGTGACATCTTCCGCCAATCCTTCCCACACTTTCCGCTTGCAGGAAGTCGTCGCTGTAATCGAAGGTGGAATTTTGCAAATAGCTAACAGGTTGGGTATAATCTTCGGAAGGTCTGCAAGTATATAAAATTAGCTGCGAAACTGTAAGGCATACGGTATACAGACGTTAGTAAGTAATGCACTATGCTCTCCAGCAGGCTGTTCGACTCCTCAATGTGCATAGGAATGTCGGCTACTTCGCAAATCGACCGCAGCAGGCACTGCCTTCCATTCAAACCAATTCTATACATTAAAAAATAGTACATAGCTCTAACTTAAAATCTAATAAACTACCCGTCAAGAACTGCAATAATAGAGGCATAAAAGGTGCCTCTCTCCAAGTCGTAGTCTTCAGCCGTTCTTACAGACATGACGCTTTGTGTGTACAACTGGGTCGAGTTGTAGGGTAGCTCAAAATTGCATTGCAGGCACAGACTCAAGTTAATCGACCTTTTGGGAAGGATGAGGGGGGCGGTCACCCCATAGGTAAACTGAAATGTAGTAACTAGAAGATGGAAGCAAAGCACAAAATCGTACCTGTAAAATTGTATATTGGGGAAACAGCAGAGTTCTCTTTGCGATGTGATGTAGGCTATTATCAGTGGCTGAAAGCTTCATGAAAAGTAGCAACAGAACTGCGTGGTTTGCAGGGTGCATTCTGGTGCGGTTAACGTAATGACTGTTGACACTGGATTGAACCGACTTTAATTGCCCGCTAAGTCTTTAAGTACACACGAGCCTGTGCAGACAGTTATATGGTTGTGTATTTTAGTTTTGCTGTTTATTTTGCTCGTCGTGCTAATTAGTCATTTGTTTGGACTTGTCAGGAAGAAATCACTCGAAATTGGAGGACGTGCAGCTATTTATTTCTCGCTTATTTCTTAAGAACGATAATGTGATATAACATCTATGAAAATAAAACCAGTAACAATTCATTCAAAAATTCGCGGAAAACTGCTGGGTATTACATAGCCAGTAATGTCTCCTGGAATACTGCTACATGAAAAATATACGAAGGTAACTAGAAAAATTATCTACCTGAATATGAAACAATGTTTGTGATTTTTTATAACACTACTCCTATTTTCAATATATTTCTCAATATTTGTCCTGCAGAGTTTATCCCAGTATAAAAATAGTCCTCAAGAGCCTCCTTCAAATGGTCGTCTGTTGTAAAACAATGTCTTCCGAGCTTTTTCTTCAGAATCCTGCAATCGTTGCATGGATTCTAGTTTTGTCTCGGAATCCTAGTGATGTACCCGCGCCTCATCACCAGTTACTAACCGTATTAGAAAGTTTCGACCAGCTTCTAACACGTCAAAATTTTGATATACGTATATGCAGTCTACGCAAATTTTGCTCGGAAGACCACAACTTGCGAACCCATCTTGCTGAAACTTTACTCATGCGCAATTTACCGGTGATCCTCAAGAATCATGGCTTCCACTTTCTTGCACATATCAATATTTATTGTTTCTGTATGGTCATCTTATATGGATTATCGTGTCTAGCGAAACTGTTTTGACCAAAACTTAATTGTGAAATACGACCTAACATCGTTTCCATACATTGCAATCATTCCCTTCCGGATTATTTTTAGGTGGTTGCCCTCTTTTCTGAGAAAGTTGGTTACACTTCTATGCTGCAATTTCACAAGGCCCATTTTTCGATTTTTAAATGATTAAGACACGCTGAATCGTCGCTTTCATTTGCATAGTTTTTGTGTGCCTGGTGCCAATTTGAGTTTGAAGGCGATGTTATTGGAAAATTATCTCCACGTTATGATGACGGATTAGTTTAGCTTCGTATCTGGAAGACGAAATTTCTTTTACCAGCTAGAATTCTACTTGTGGGGTATGTCTCATTATCAACATACCAGTTCTTTCGCTTTTGCGATCATTCTAACTTTCGTGAAATTTTTAGCGATTTCTTCTACGTTGTTGCTTTCTGCTTGGCTGTTATTTGGTAACATAACCTCACTTTTGGCGGGACTACGTTGCACTTTGGCTTTATTTGAGACGTTCGTGGCCGGTTGGACGCCTACAAGTACGTTAGCTGCCTTTTTAATGTGCTTTAGCGTCACGCTGCACCTGCGATTAAGAGTTTCAAGGTCCGATTTGATTGCCTTTTTTGGAGGGTCCCGTTTTGCAACTGTTCTGGTGCATCGAGCCACTGTGGGTACTGTGCGACATTTATCCGAGATACACTAGAATTTATCTTTTGAGCCAAGTTCGATTGTTGCTAGTCGCAAACAACATCCAACTCTGCCTTGTGATCATATCAGGCGCCCTCACTGGATATTGGGGACTTACGTAACTTTACCGAATTATTTTACAAAGCAGTATTGCTCTCGACAGTGTTTCCCAAGCCCCCTCGAGTTTTTATTAGTCGGTTTACACGTCATTTACCGTTATTTATTACTTTTGTCCATTTCATTGTCGTTTTGTTATCTACGTTTACTGATTCGTCGGCCGATTGTTGCTGGTTTACAGTAGTATTAATTTAAAGTTAGTATTTTAAATTAAGTGTAAGCTATTATCTTAATATCTACAATTTATAAGCTGTATGTGTTTGATAATATACTACTGATTATTATAAGTATTCGGTCTGATAAAGAAAAAGTAATAAGTTGACATGTATTCTCGCAAAAATCCAAGATAGATAAATCAAGTCGGGATAAATTTTGAATATGATAAATAATATATTTTTGAAAGTCAAAGAACTAACAAAGAAACAAGGAAAATATAGAATTAAAATAAACGCGTTAAGGGAGCAAAACGAATAAACAATTTAAAAAGAGAATTACAGAAACTACTTAAATTTAAGTGATAATCAAGAAAATAAAACTAGTATTTTTGTATCAGGAACGAAAATCGATAATAGTGATGAGGAAGACATCAAAAATACAATGAAAAGGTTTATAGGAAAAAGGTTGGAGCTCGAATTAGAGATAAAAAAGAATTAAGGTGGGTAAGAGGACATGCATTCTAAAACTAAACATTTACCGGATCAAAATCAAACTAATGGCAAACAAGAGTAAGTTCCGACATTTGAAAGATGTTGAAACCTATACAGGGTGTTTTAGAACTATGGGATCAAACTACTAGGGGGTATTCAGTGCGACGGTAGAAGACATTTAAGTATAGGAATCCATGTCCCTGGGGCACTGGGACTCTATGACACGTTAAGACAGTTTAAAACATTTGAATGAATTGCAGTTTCTTGCTCCATATGCCAGATGCATATGCGCCAATTCTTGATTGGTGAAGTCCATAAGAACAAATGAATTGTTACAAACTTGTTGCACGTTATTGTTGACATTTGAGTGTTTGAAACACATTTTGTTTGTAAACTGTCTTAACGTGTCATAGAGTCCCAGTGCCCCAGGGAGACATTTCGGACATGGGTTCCTACACTCAAATCTCTTCTACCGTTGCAGTGAATGTGCCGTCGCTATTTTGCTTTAATGCTTTATTGTTTGATCAGTAGTTTGATCCCATAGTTCTGAAACACCCTGTATTAATCAAAATTGCACCAAAAGAGAAATGTAGCTTGACTCCATAAAAAACGAAGTAAATCTGGGAGGATAGATAGATCTTTGACGACAACATTGGCTATGTATAAAAGTATAGCTGGGAATGTAGAAATGAGATTGATCAATACAGAAATCTGTGGAAAGAACAAAGCCGATATATGAAGGACGGAATTATGGAATATGCAGTGTTGTTAAGGCAATTTTTATTCATAGCACCACTTGTTGTGGACCCATGTGAATTGGTTGCGTGCGCTGCGCGGGAAGTTGAATTAGTCGTGTTACGCTGGAACCCCATTATTGCGAAACTGCATTTTGGATTATGACCAAACGCCGGATTTATATAAATAGTTATCCGCAATAATTATCAATTTATGGAGGATACTGTCGGAGCAATTCGAGCCGTTCCGTTAAATTGCTCCCTATTTCACACATTATGGATGTTTTTGGCAACTCATCTCGTCCCGCACGAGCAATCTGAAACCAAGTATTCTCTTTTGCGGCTCTATCATTATCGCAGCTTCTGAATGGACGCCATCTCCAACGCCTCGAGCAGCAGCAACCCCCCTATTTTGAATGTTCTTTTCTCTTAGACTTGTGACAACGCTTTAGAGAGCAAATTGTTTTCATCAACACACCAAGTACTGCCGACTGTTAAGGTAACTGAACTTACAGTTTATGTTGTAACAAGTATTTGCGGAGTGTTTCGTCGAACTATTCGCGTTTCGTTCCTTTTGTCTTGCGAATTGTTCAAGTTGTGTCTTCTACGCTTACCTTTAGGGAATCGTCAGCCCTTCAGAATAATTGCCGTTAGGCAATTGTTTGCTTGCTAATTAATTAATATTATAACGTAGCTTGTATTCGGAGGACATCCACCAAGGGACTATTTGTTTATTGTGTACGTAACTATAATGCTATTTAACACATCTTGCATATGTGTTATTGTATCTTTCCATATCCTAGTGGCAGGCGCTGTCGCATGCATCGATCCAAGGCATCGGTTGGGCCCTATGTCGGATTCTAGGGGAACAAACGAGAATCCAGAGCACAGCATCTAAGCTCTTTCTAGCCTCAACGTATCGTTAAAAAAACCACCTCAATGTCTCGACTGACCTCTAGCCAGGGCAATTTGATGCAGGGCTAAATAACTGTGTTTTCTTATTTTTGTACTTAGCCAACTGCCGGTAGGCCAATTATAGGCGTCGCTGTACATTTAGGTGTTAGGCACTATAACCCTTTAAAAAAATTTGTATATCAGATTTCACACCTCCTTGAGAAGATTATTATTCAAGTAAAGTCAAATAGTGAGCTAATGTCTACTTGGAGGCCCGTTTTGTGTCATAAATGCCGTTTAGTTCTGTAACAGAGTTAAACGGAAAAGAAAATTATATGAATTCGAAATAGACAATATTAAATTGAGAGGGTTCACGAAACTAAGAAGAGTTACAAAAAATGTGAACAAGATAAATAATAAAATGATAATAAGAGGCGATTTTAAAGAAAGGGTTGACTTGAATAAATAACAGTAATTCGGTGGAGAAATAGGGAGAAGGAATTATCAATAATAATAGTTACCGGGCTCGGTACCTCAGTGATTAAACATTTTGGCTACTGATATAAGGCTGGCGAGTTCGATTCCTGGTTTCGGTGAGGTTTTTCAAAATAGGAAAACGTGGATACAAATCTATACAGAATACTATCATTCAGAAGTGATGTAAAGCCGTGGGTTCTATGTTACTACGATGTGTAGCATGTAAAAGATTCCTTTCTAGGATTAGAACATCATATGTATAGAAAGAACAGAGAAAAAAGTTAAAGAAATTGTGTCTGAGGTAAAGTGTTACTCCTGGAAGGAATTTGAAAATAGGATTGAAAGGAATAGTCAGAAAAACGATACATTATAATATACAACATTAAAAGGGCTACGGCAAGATAAGAATGGTGGCATAACCTGGGTGGAAAATAAGAAGGGTAACATATTCCCAACAAGCTACCAAATTATGAAAAGATGGCGATAATATTTGTAGCTGCTTTAAAATGAGGGGGAGATGTAGGGATACCAGATAGCATAGAAAATACACATTTGCGGATACAGAAAAGAAGTAAATGAAGTAGTTAGAAACTTAAAAAATGGTAAATCAGCTGGAATTGACAATATAAATGCGGAAATGATCAAATGCACGGGAAGAGAAAGCCTAGAATGTTTACATAAGATAGTAAATACGGCATGAACTATGAGGAAGATGCCAAGGGATTGGACCATAGCTAAAATTACGCCAATTTATAAAAATGTCAATGCTAGAAGTCGCTAATAAACTATATGAAAGCATAATAGAGAAGATACTAAGATAAACAATTGAAGTAACTCTTTACGATAATAATCAATGCGAATGTAGGCTGAATAGAAGAGCGATGGACCAGACATTGTCCTTGAAACAAATGGTGGAGAGACGTCTTGCATACAATGAGGAAATATTCCTGTGCTTGGTGGACTGGCGAGTGACGTGCAGCAGTTTACCTAGAGAAAAATATGGCAAACCGTGCCAAAACGAGAAGTTGACAAGATATTGCTGAGGGATGTTGGAAATATTTATGCTACTACAAGAAGTGTGGTGAAACCTCTAGGTCCCCTTCCGTGACCGGGCCCTTTTTCCAACCTAGCTCTGCGCTGTGACGGGAACCCGTCTTGTAGAGTTACCCTCCTAACCTGAACCTGGCGCAATTCTGCCTTGTAACGGAAACCCGTCTCGTAGAATGCCTCTTTAACATAAACTCCACACCCGACGTCCACTACGTTACGTTGGCCATAAATAACCGGCATCACCCCGGTTATTATAACTTAAAGTGCATTAAAATACTAGCGTAACTGTAGGAACAACAGTGCTAGTCTAACAACGCCACCCTGGTAGTTCACCAAAAGCAGATCGCACTTTGCCAGACGGCGCACTGAAGGTCGCAAGCAATCTTCAGCGACTCTCGCAAATCCAAGTCGTGAAAAGGTGGACTTCGCTCGAGGTGAACATGTCCTGCTTAAGTTATTCCTGCGGTCCCAAACTTATATACAGAGGAAGCCCCGCGGCCTGCCGAACTTAACGCCCTAATTAGACACGTCACCAGCAGCGTAAAACTAGTTATTCCATGAAATTAGCCCTCACACAACACTCGTGAGCAATCGTCATTTGCGGCGACATTAATAGCGCATGTTTCAGACCGATCGTTTCTAGTTCAAACACCGGAGCTCTACCTCATCCAAACTTTCTTGGAAGGATCCAGGGGAGCAACCGGGCAGAACCGACGTATATAGTGAGTTGCCGACCTCCAAGTGACATCGATCGAGCTTTTTTACCTGAGGAAATGTTATGTTATAATTCTATTAACATATAATTGCTAATTAAAATTTGCATTGTACTTAGTTAAAAACATTAGACGTTTTATTTATAAACTGTTTATTTCTATACTTATACATTTGAGTGGTAACGAACCGATTGGCATCTGAGCATACCCAAGGCAAAAGTAAAATAAATTAATAAACTAAAAATTTCCGGAACATTTCATGTCAAGCAAGCATTACAGCTGAGTATTACTTGTGGATACTAAAGAAAGTTTACAAAAAAATGTGACCATTTGGTGGTGATAGTAAGTAAAGCAGATAATAAATTAAATGTTAGAATAAGCAATAGTTGAGCGCAACAAGTAGAAAATTACAAATATCTAGGAATGGTAATAAATGCACATGGAGTTATTGCAGTATTTCGATTTTTTAAACTTTTGCTCTGGTCAGCTGATAGTAAGCCAAAACTTTATTTTCGAATAAAGATAGAATAAGAATTGTCTCAATACCATACGTGTATTGGTGTTTATAATACAGTTCAGATTATTTTCAAATTAAAATTAATTATACAAATGTACTACGTGGCGCGGGTAGGAGCGTTCTTTAGTTTCGTAAAAATTGGGCGCCTCTTTATCGTGAAGTAATCCTTCAACTGCGGCTAAAATCCGGACCAACCCTAAAGGCTCCTTATTAATAATATACTAATAACGAAGGGTGAACCTCTTAACAAGTGCCGTTAATTAAATTACTCTCGGTAGCACCGTGTGCACCTTTCGAGACAATTCGGCTACGATCCTATCCACTCAGCGGCAGCGTCGTCCTGGCTATCCTCAAAGACCAGATTAATCTTCCATTGTCGAGATGTGTGAACAAAGCCAGCAAGGACCTTTGCATTTAATCAGGCACGCTCTGCCGCCAGCATAAGATACCATAGTGGACAATAAATTTAGGCCGAAAAATCGAAATTGAGATTACTTGTACATAAGTAGTAGTAGTAGTAGTAGATGTCAAGCGAATGACAGGCCGGCCTATATTTATTGTCCGCCATTGTAGATGTATTGGAATTGCTTGAATTATATGTGGTGACGCGAAAGGTGAGTTTAACTACAAAGTGTTCAATCACCTTTTCTGCATTTAGTTCTTCTAGCGACTTCTTGTACACTGGTTAAGGCAGATTATTAGCCTCTGCCAGGCATTTAGTGCTTTAATTTTTAATAATTAGCTACTCCAGCATTGGCTGGATAAAATTACTTTACATAGCTTGTATACATGACGGTGACCCCTAGAAGTCAGGGTACTTATTGTATCTGTGTCATTTTGATTATCCAATATATTTCTCATTAAAAATGCCATCTTTGTTTTACTGCGTACTGTGGTATTTAAAGTACAGCAGTTAACAGTGGCGTGTCGAGAATCAACAAAGGTAGATTCCCATTGAAGAAGAGTTTGTTCACACATCATCAAGAAGTATTGTAACGATTCAGCACCCCTGTTTCAAGTTCTGAAGGAATTAATGCGGATTGAGTTAAGCACCTGTGCCGCTCTTAGCAAATAATAAGTACCTTGTATTTAATTAACTATCCGCCGGCTTTCTTTACCTCGACTATTAATCTAGCCGTGCAGTCTTTGTTACAAAACGTTGAAATCGTGGAGATTTTGGAGTAATCAAAACATTTGACACCACTTCGGAATTTTAGCTTTTCCAGTTCAGTCAAGCGACGCCCTAGTTTCCCTGGGGCGGCACAAACATGTTTTGGTCGTAAGTAGTACGGATTTATCTTTGAACAAAATATGTAAAAATAAACGCCCATACAGAAAATCAGTAGGTAGGACTTGCAATAAGTTGAAAGCGGAGCTGATAATCACAGCCCCTACTTTCCACGACAATAAACCCGTATTAATTTTCGTCGAAACAATGTCTCTTCTTCTCCTTCTTCGTTTGTCCTTTGTGATATGCCCCTAGGACGTTGAATTTTCTATCAACTTTTGTAAAAGTCCTCCTGTCTCTTTTACCGTTCTTTTAACTTTAGCTAGTTTTGTCTCTTCTATAGCAATTTCGGGAATGTCATCTTTCCACTTTTTCTTGGGTATTTTCTGTGTCTCTGGCCCTCGCCCATTTCTGCGGCGATTTTGGGTGTTCCGTTTTCCTCCATTCTACACAGATGGCCGTTCTTGCCTGTTGTGCCACTATTACAGTTGCTTGTTCCTCTTGCAGCATTTCTCGCATTGTTTCATTTCTGATTTTGTCACGTCGCCTTTCGCAATGCTTTACAAAGATATTTTATCTATAGTATTGATTTATGTATATCTGTTACAGTCCATCTTTCTGCCCAACACGTCAACATATGTAGGTACACTGTTCTATGCATTTCTGTTTTAGCGCTTATTTATCGTTTACCTACTAAAGTATTGTTTATTTGATAGTAGAGTGGTTCGGCTTCATTAGTTCCGCTTATAATTTCTTTATCAATTGTGCTGTTATTTGATATTATTGAGCTCAAATAGTTGTAATTTTGTATTTATTTGCTTTCTATTGAAATTTCTGCTTTATATTAAACTTAACTACTTTTCCTATGTTTATACTTGGTCCAATTTTCTCCAATTTTTCTTTATTTTATAACTGGTCGCTGTTATTCTCCATATTTTTTTGATATGAGCATATCATCCGCATAACCAAGATGTTGTACCTTTATGTACTGGCTTAATTCTGTTTCCAACTTTATTTCTGATTCTTTTTCATTACATTCCTTCATTATTGCATTCATTGTTATTGTAAACGGCAGCTGACTGAAACAATCCCCTTGTTTAACTCTTTTGTGCTGTTACAGAAGAAAGCGACATATTTCGAGCTAGAGTTTCTGGACGAATTTTTCAAATCGTCCGCGTCGTCGTTGTAATTTTGTCCGCTTTTGTCGCGTTCTTTCTTCGCGAGTCGCTGACGATTTCCTGCCATTTTGATCGAGATTCTCTCAGAGCTTAAATGCTGGCCTTTATTTACCCCGTTGTCGACCGTACGAGGTACTAAGTTGCAGGCGATTATTTGAGCCTGTCTTATATTGCCGAATTGGTTTAACGTTTCGGGGGTTTTCTAGCTGTTCTCAATCCTGTTTTTATAGGCCATATTCCTGTAGAGAGATGGTGTTAGCCCGGTCATGAATGTTTCCGTACCGTGATGTTCTCGTCCCGTATCGTACACGTGCTGTTTAGTTTACCCGGTGTGATTACCTTTTTGGATGCGTGAGTGTTGTCAGCCTGTATTCCTGGAGAATCCCAGCTGAAGAAGCGTCCTTGACTCGGATGCCGACGTTGGGCTGCTTGTTGTCGCCAAGAACTATAATTGTAATCAAGGAGCAATCTCACTTCAAGAGTAACAGCTTAAGTTTTGCCCGTTATTAATTGTTAACTTGCAAATTGTGGGGCGGGGTGCTACCACGGCTTGGGCTGAATACTTCAGATTCGCCGTGCAGTTTAAATTGTGTCATTACATTGATATTAATTGCTGTGCCGATTTGCCTGGTTTTTGTAAGATAATCTTGGATTTGGTTCTTGTTACATTGCATCTTGCGTTGGGCCATTGCAACAGCACCCCCGGTGAGTTTTCCTTTAAGTCTTAGGAATTTAAACTGCTTTATTTAATCTTAGATCTTATGTTTATCGGGTGCACCTGGCGTACTTAACGTTTGTATCAAAGCGCCACTATTAAACATTTTACTATGATTGTGCGTTTTCATTAGGTACTGCAAACTGAGTTATGACCTGGTTGAAATAATTATTGCACATTTCTGGAAACCGATATACTTCTAAGGGAACCTGCTCTCGCCTGTTGAGCAATATGCAGCATCATCTTCCATCAAACGCAACAGGTGGCACCTAACAATTACCAAAATTGATACAGGTATCTGTATTTTACAATTTGTTTTTGACCACCACGAGTGAGTATTTCTTGCAGCCAAAAACCCACCTCTACTCCACCGAAATGACTGGAGCTCTTCTGCTTTGTTGAGGGTTTGTAAATCTGTTTCTAGCCGTACCAACCTGAATGCAGTTTCTAAAATCAATATGCTTGAATGTACAATTTCTTGGTTATTGTGAATGCACGAGTGTACATATCTACAAATTGTTGAATATTTTTAATTTAAGAAAATGGTAGCACTTTCACCATCTGTGCTTCAGGCGAGGACACATTGTATTTTACAAACAATTTCCCAGAGCGACCAGAAAAATCGCTTTTCTGACTAAACCCGGGTGGTGTAGCTTGAATAAGCGTCCACGTTCGATCAGCAGAGTTAAGCAACGCTCTTTCTGGTCAGAACTTGGATGGGAGTTCCATGGCTGCTTCTCTCGGCGCCACGTGATACGGCTGTCACGGAAATAGTTGGTCCCGGATGTCATAATAACATCATGACAGTCGTTAGTGGGGTTGGAAGCACCCATAAAATGTACAGCGACGCCTATAATTGGCCTAACGGCTGTTGGCTGAGTACCAAAATAAATAAACATTTTCTAATCTCAGAGAACAACTAATTTCTAAACAATCTAATTCTTAAACTTTCAAATCTAAAATTTGAGCAAAGTTAGTTGTTCTCTCAGCTGTAGCCCCCAAGGATTGGGCATTCTGAGTTCAACTAAATTTGACTGTGAGAGGTGACAGATTTATTGCTTTAAAAATATATACCAAATAATAGAATCAATATTTATTTACAGTTTCAACTACACACTACTACAGCGTTTAAATGCAGTCGCTTCTTGTATGTTGATAAAAATGTTTACAGGGCACAGTTTCAATAATACTACGTGTAAAAACAAGAACTTTACAATAAATTTCTGCCCTATCGGAATAAAACTGAAAACTACAGGAATTGTACACCGATGCCGAACTGGACTCCGGGCTGGGGAGAGTCGCCCTTTTCAAAGGTGTGTGGGAAACAGTAGTTAATCTCGACGCGTGCCATTTGGCCTAGCCGCATTGCAATCCCCATTCCATAAGCAATTCGCACGTTCTGTGAAACTTTATCAACAAGTGTGCGTCCATCCTCCTCAAAGTTGCCCACGTTGCCGGCATTGACGAAGAGGTGAGTGCGGAACAGCTCGCCGAAGCCACCCTTTCCTGGCCGGAAGGGCAAAGGCGTGAACAAGTGCAATCCACTCGACCAGAACCACTAAAATAATGTGCCAATTTTAGAATGTTTTTTAAAGGAAAAATGATAATTTTTGAAGCAGAGCTAAACTAACACTTGATCCGAGGGCGTCTCCTTCAGCATGTGGGCCAACGCCACGCATTTGGAATCCACGCAGCGAAAGGGGGCCTCCTAAGTAGTACATATCTGACAAGCTAACTTTCCAGTCGTTGCCCAAAGTGTTCAAGATCCCCGCATGGACAGAAGCTTGCAGCACCTGGAAAATGCTTGATAGTAATGCGGGGGGTCCTCTATTCAGACACTCACAAAGTCACTAATGAGTGAAAGATTCGTCTGGATAAAAGCGTCGTTCTTGACAAATCCAACGTCGCCGCCTGCGCCAGCGAATTCTGAACTAAATTGGAAAAGCGAGCCGCAGCTGGGGAATATATTGTCGTCCCGCAAATCTATGGACAGGATATGTCTTATTGCGGACTTTAAATTCAGCCCGGCCGCTTCTCTTACGTTAAACGAGGAACTTCTGCTTAAAACTGAGAGTTCGCGGAAGGCCACGTCCCACTGAATGTTGTGTTTGATCTGGAAAACGAGTTTTAAAAGTGCCGTTCGGTGCAAACCTGTGGGTTATTCTTACAGCCGAGAAACTGTTGAACCCAAAATCTAATATTCCACCCCTGTTGAGCTCTTTGTAGCCAGAACTGGCCCATTCGGATGTTGCTTGGTAAACGGAAGCTGTAAACCTGAAACGCATAAGATGTCAGTATACAAATCAGATTGCATAACGGAAATAATAGTTAAATATGTTTATACAACTAACTCTTATTGTGTATCATTCACACATATATTGTATATGGACATATCATGAGATATACAGCATGTTCAGGACAACACATTAAACATGGGGATCTCTTCAACAGTTAACAGAAAAAGATGGAAAAAGATGAAATACTCAGCAACCACAATGCTGCTATTGCAATCCACATTCAAATTCTAGAATGTTTATTACATTTTTACTGCAAAAAGTACTAAAAAGTAAATTTAAACAAACTGTGTGAGTTAGTTGCTGTTTTAGTTTAAAAGAGTCCCTAAATAGCTGCGTAATGGTCAACAGTCTTTCTAATTTTGAACAAGTTGCGTGAGTTGTTTGGTAAATTATTATGCGAAAAATATAACATCCGCAGTAGTAAAACATACCAATTTTTTGGCATTATTCTTGTTCAATATTGAGTTTGTCTGGAGTGATTTTTCCAAAAATTCATTATTCACATTCACAACTTCCGTCCCTACACCACTTACATCAATCACATTTCCTGGTTACTAAATTGCTGCATATTTGATCCCCAAACATTATTATTACAATGCGATTGGCATCCTACTTCCCTTAAATGTGCATAAAGTATGCCTTTCCAACTACTACAGTTAAATAAAATTACGATACCATTGAAATGCAAGTGTAAAATGAAATTGCACGGTTCGCAACAGATGTAAATTTCCACCTGCTACAGCGAGCCTCCACACGTTCACTAATTTTGACAACTTCCATAACCTAAAAGGCTTTATACTGACAGTAGTATTTTCAATCTCATCTGACAGCCGACTGAGCCAGCAGAACGGTTTGCTACGTTATTAATATTCCTCTCAACATAATTTTGCTATTAAGTTCACTGTATGGGCTAATAAAACTCACACTGGATTATGCCGGCCCCTGAATGGCTTTACAAAGGCCAGATTGAAGTTATTGGACCGTTTCGACCCATAGCTATATTCAGTTTGTAATCGCTCTCCACGGCCTAGCAGGTTTGGGGCACGCAGCCCCACAACCAATGAACCTTCGTTTTCCCCCACTTGTGTATTCACACCGCCAACTACACGTTTTAGCTCCTTAACATGGTAGGTCACCTAAAAATGCAAATATAAAAACTGCGCCTCTAGCAATAATACTTGAGCTTACTTCTAGGCCTTCGGGGGTAGCTTTAGGCCCTTTGCTGGTGTCTATAAACACTGCAATATTTCGAAAACAGCCTAGGGAATCCAGTTTGGTTCTAACCTAAAACTTAGACGTTACATTTGGTTTAACCGGTAATCGTTTTATTACTCTGTGTGCCTTGATGAGTACTTCTTGGAAGTCGCGGGCGCTGAATAAGTCTTGAACGGCGTCCTCGATGATGTCATTCTTGGTGCGTGCGAGGCCGTTTATATGTATTCGATCTACACGGGCCTGCAAGTACATATTTTAGCATTCTCACGCAGCGACTTTCGATCAGCCCCCAAACAAAGCGTACCTTAACGCCCTCCAGCTTAATTTCACGGGTTTCCACACCATCGCAGTTGTCGTAGTTAATGAATTGCTTGGGTACTCCATAGTTATCCTAAAAAGAGCAGCTACTGAGGTTATGTTAAATTTAGCGATGACCGATGCTAGTCTCCGTTGACGGTTTACAGACCTTTGCATGTACGATTCCCATAGTATGTCTTCGAAATAAGAGCGAAACTTACAAGAACACCAAAATTTCGCGTTACTGTGTCATGACTTCTGATTTTTTTAGGATGACAGCACGTTGCGAAACAGCTGAACTTCGCCTTTTCTGTTTACATTAATTGCAGTTAGGGATTTTGGATTTTTAAGAAGGGGGCAGTTGGTAGAAGCAATGGTGATATATACAGGGAGTGCTTTAAAAACCTCAGCAATTTCAAAAAGCAAATTAAAACACAATTTATACCTTTAGTCTGTTCATTACATATCAGATTATAGAAGAACATCGACAATTGAACATGACGTTGCCAATTGAAAATACGGATTTCTAGTAACCTGCACTATGTAACTTAACACATACAGGGTCTCCCTATTAAGTAAAATTACTGTTATAATCCCGAAAACCAACTATATTGGTCGAAAATGATGTTTTTGTGTATGTAACTACGCATATAACTCGTTTACGGATTTAAGTTTGCTTCTTACATTTCCATATTTTACCATTTACGAATATTGTACCTTATGCATGGATTATTAGAGTATTACTTATTCGTGAGTTAAAATGTTTATACTACTATAGGGGCTACTACCACTACAAGCAATTTTAAACCAGTTATTGAGCATCTGTTAGGGATGGCACGCTTACTATGGCTAAAAGTATTAAATTATGCTTGAAACTACCTATTATAGCAGTACTATAATATCTTATGTAGTTAATATTTACGGCAAAACATGCTTTTCAAACGTTTTAACGTACCTGAATCCTAAACTATTAAAATGAATTTTTGGATGCAAAAAAATGTGATATAGTAGTGATATATGGTTACATGATATCTATATATACTACTACAGGGACTATTGCTACTGCAGTCAATGCTAAGTAAGTTATTGAGCACATGTTAGTGATGGCACGGTTACTCTGGGTAAAATTATTATTTTATAACCCCCAATAACCATTATAGCCGCAAAATAATATGTTCTGTAGTTGATATTTTCTGCAAAACGTGCTTTTCCGACGTTTTAACGTACCTAAATCCTTTATCTAATAGACTTGTTTGTCCGGGACGCTGTTTCAGCAGCCAAACCGTAAGAGATAGAGAAAAAGTTATGAAAGTTATATGTTTGGAATAGTCATGTCAAGTCAGGAACCGAATTTCAGTCACGTGACACTTCCGGTTTTTGAGAAATCACGTGATTTCCGTCCGTCCGGGACGCTGGTCCGTCCGGGACGCTATTTCAGCAGCCAAACCGTAAGAGATAGAGAAAAAAGTTATGAAAGTTATATGTTTTTAATGGTCATGTCAGGTCAGGAACCGAATTTCAGTCACGTGACACTCCCAGATTTTGAGAAATCACGTTTTTATTTAATACGCGTTCTATTTGAAAAACGGTCTTTTTTGTTTTATTAAATGAGACATTTGTCTCACTGGTTGTTAGTACTATACTAATACCATAGTCTGTACCTGAATATAATACTATTGAATTTGAATTTTTTGGATGCAGAAAAATTTAATATACCTAGTAGTGATATATGATTAAATGGTCTCCATATATACTACTAAAAGGGCTATGACCACTGCAATCGATTTTAAGCCAGTTATTGATCAACTCTTAGTGCCGGCACGTATATTCTGGCCAAATTTATTAAATTCTGATCGGCCCTAGCCACTACAGTAGCACAATAATATTTTCAGTAGTTAATATTTCTTGCAAGACGTGCTTTTCGGACGTTTTAACGTACGTAGATACTATACTATTAAAAATGAACTTTTCGGATGCAGAAAAATTTAATAAAATAGTGATATATGGTTAAATGGTCTTCATATATACTACTACAATCGATTTTAAGCCAGTTATTGTGCACCTGTTAGTGACGGCACGCATATGCTGGCCAAATTTATTAAATTCTGATCGGTTTTAGCCATTACAGAAGCACAATAATATATCCTGTAGTTTACATCTCCTGCAAAACGTGCTTTTCAGACATTTTAGCGTACCTTAATTCTATACTATTAAAATTGGATTTTTTGGACGCAGAAAAATTTGGTACAGTAGTGATATATGGTTTCCATATATACTACTACAAGTGCTATTACCAATCCAATCAATTTTAAACCAGTAATTGAACACTTGCTATCGAATGCACGCATATTCTATCCAAATTTATTAAATTCTGTTCGGCCCTAGTTATTACAGTAGCACAATGAATATTCCTGTAGTTAATATTTACTGCAAAACGTGCTTTTCAGACGTTTTAACGTACCTTAATACTATACTATTAAAATTAAATTTTATGGATGCAGAAAAATTTAATATAGTAGTAATATATGGTTACATGGTACCCATATATACTATAAGTGCTATTACCACTCCAATCGATATTAAACCAGTTACTGAGCACCTGTTAGCGATTGCATGCATATTCTGGCTAAAGTTATTTAATTCTGATCGGCCCTAGCCATTACGGTAACACAATGAATACTTCTGTAGCTAATATTGACTGCAAAACGTGCTTTTCAGACCTTTTACCGTACGTTAATACAATACTATTGAAATTGAATTTTATGGATGCAGAAAAATTTGATATAGTAGTAATGTATGGTTATCTGGTCCCCCTATATACTACTACAAGAGCTATTACTACTTCAATCGATTTTAAAGCAGTTACTGAGCACCTGTTAGCGATTGCAAGCATAGTCTGGCCAAATTTAATAAATTGTGAGTGGCCCTAGCCAACACAGTAGCTCAATTAATGTTTCTGTAGTTAATATTTACTGCAAAACGTGCTTTTCAGACGTTTTAAAGTACCTTAATACTATACCATTGAAATTGAATTTTATGGATGTAGAAACATTTAATATAGTAGTAATAAATGATTACATGGTCCCCATACATACAACAAGTGGTATTACAACTACAATCGATTTTAAACCAGTTATTGAGCTCGTGTTAGCGATTGCACGCATATTTTGGCCAAATGTATTAAATTCTGATCGGCCCTAGCCATTACAGTAGCACAATGAGTACTTCTGAAGTTAATATTTACTGCAAAATGTGCTTTTCAGAATTTTTAACGTACCTTAATACTATACTATCGAAATTTAATTTTATGGATGAAAAAAAAATTGATATAGTAGTAATATATAGTTACGTGGTCTCCATACATACTACTACAAGTGCTATTACCACCCCAATGGATTTTAAACCAGTTATTGAGCACGTGTTAGCGATTGCACGCATATTCTGGCCAAATTTATTAAATTCTGATCGGCCCTAGCCATTACAGTAGCACAATATATTTTTCTGAAGTTAATATTTACTGCAAAACGTGCCTTTCAGACGTTTTAATGTACCTTAATACTATACCATCAAAATTGAGTTTTATGAATCCAAAAAAAAATTATATATTAGTAATGTATGGTTACATGTCCCCCTATATACTACTACAAGTGCTATTACCACTCCAGTCGATTCTAATCCAATTATTGAGAACGTGTTAGCGATTGCACGCATATTCTGTCCAAATCTATTTAATTGATCGGACCAAGCCATTACAGCTACAATATTAATGTTTCTGTAGTTAATATTTACTACAAAACGTGCTTTTCAGACGTTTTAATGTACCTTAATACTATACTATTGAAATTGAATTTTATGGATGCAGAAAAATTTGATACAGTAGTAATATATGGTTAAGTGTTCTCATATATAATACTACAAGTGCTATTACCACTTCAAACGATTTTAAACCAGTTATTGATCACGTGTTAGCGATTGCATGCATAGCCTGGTCAAATTTAGTAAATTCTGATCGGTCTTAGCCATTACAGTAGCACAATGGGTACTTCTGTAGTTCATATTAACTGAAAAACATACTTTTCAGATGTTTTAACGTATCTTAATACTATACTATTGACATTGAATTTTATGGATGCAGAAAAATTTTATATACGAGCCCTGTCCCATCTCAATTGGCCCGCCAATATTTTTCTTTATAAATAACATCATGCTAATTCACGATGAATTTAATTTAAATGTTTATTTTTATTATCATTAAAAACACCATTTTAAACAATGTAAAACATTTTATTGCAATATTTAACTTTAAATTACATATAAGTTGTCAAAAGCAAGGAAAACATACAAAATCCAAAAATCTTTACCACTGTGTGACGTCACCTTTATTTTTAATTACAGCTTGAATTCTTTTGGGTAACGTACTTAATAAGTTTTGACACTCATCTGGAGTGAAAGTATCCCAAATATTTTGAAGTTTGTGTTTTAATTCGACTACGTTTCTAGCTGGCTGTATTCGTAATCGGTTTTTCATTATGTGCCAAAGAGTTTCTATTGGTGACACTTGCTACCCACTCCAAAAGTGGAATATTATGATCAGAAAGCCATTTTAAAGATTTTTTTAATGTATGTCAAGCCGCTCTTGTCTTGTCTTGTTGGAACACAAAATTATGATTATTTTGCAATGCATCTGCCATTGTTGGAAGCAACGATTTTCTTAAAATCTCTAAATATTTATCGGTGTTTACAATTCCATCAATGAAGTGAAGTTTTCCAACACCTTTAGCAGACATTGAACCCCACACCATAACTGAAGCAGGAAATTTTACTTTCTTTTTCAAACAATCTGAATTGTACGCTTCATTTTTTCGACGAATAACTCTGCTTCGATTGTCCCCAACACAAACTTCAAAACGGGACCCATCACTCCAATGGACACTATTCCATTCATCACTAGTTCAATTAATGTGACATTTAGCCCATTTTAGTCGTTTTTTCTTTTGTTTTAATGTTAGGAGTGGCTCTTCTTTTGCCTAAAGAAAGTTAGTAAAATTAGAGAAAACTTTTTTTTTGATTACTTGGAATAAAATTACCTTGTAAGTTTTAAAACCTAACTTAAGGGCTTCTCTATGGCACGTGGATATTGAAATACTTCACCCCACAGCATCGCTCCAGAGAGCAGATAATTCACCGTAGTTCGAACGCCTGTTTTTTTCTAATAGGTACTCCTTTTCAAAGCCCGTCTATCAGCATCTGATATTTTAGATTTCGGCACATACCGAGGTTTTGTAGCAATTGTACCGGTTGTTTTATAAACTCGAACAATACTTCTAACAGTAAACTTTGATAAACTAACTAGATCCCCAATTTCCGCGTTTGATTTTCCCTTTTTAAATAAATTTATAACAATTGTGCGGACTTTTTCATTAACAACCTCTCCACGAGTCATTTTTAATAATTGTACGAAACAAAACAAACTCTCTTTTGTTTAGCAAACGCGTAGCCACTAGATTATTTCACATATTCAAAGGTTCTTAAAGAAATATTATAAAAATTTGTGAAAAACAAAGAAGTAAAAAATTTCATAATTATTATTTTTATATTAAAATTAAATTTAACTTTATAAATCTTGAAATGTAATGACGATTTAAGTTTTTAACGGTTGATATTTTGTTTAAATAATTGAATTGTAGCATTAGCATTGTTTTCTTTTTCGTGAATTAACAAAATTACGTATTTTTTTACAATGGGCCAATTGAGATGGGACAGGGCTCGTAGTAGTAATATATGGTTACATTGTCATCATATATACTACTACAAGTGCTATTACCACTCCAATATATTTTAAACCAGTTATTGAAAACCTGTTAGCGATTGCACCTATATTCTGGCCAAATTTATTGAACTCTGATCGGCGCTAGCCATTACAGTAGCACAATGAATATTTCTGTAGTTAATATTTACTGTAAAACGTGCTTTTCAGACGTTTTAACGTTCCTCAAAACCATACTATTAAAATTCAATTTAAGGATGCAGAAAAATTTAATATAGTAGTAGTATATGGTTACATGGTCTTCATATATACTACTACAGCTGTTATTACCACCCCAGTAGATTTTAAACCAGTTATTGAGCACGTGTTAGCGATTGCACGCATACTCCGACCAAATTAATTAAATTCTGTTCGGTCCTAGCCATTACAGAAGCACAATGAATGTTTCTGCAGTTAATATTTTCTGAAAAACGTGCTTTTCAGACGTCGTAACGTACCTTAATACTATACTATTGAAATTTAACTTTATGGATGCAAAAAAATTTAATATAGTAGAAATAAATGGTTACATGGTACCCATATATACGACAAGAGCTATTACCTCTTCAATCGATTTTAAAGCAGTTACCTACTGAGCACCTGTTAGCGATTGAACGCATATACTGACCAAATGTATTAAATTCTGATCGGTCCTAGCCATTACAGTAGCACAATGAATATTTCTGTAGTTAATATTTACTGACAACGTGCTTTTCAGACGTTTTAAAGTACTTTAATACTGTACTATTAAAATTGAATTTTATGGATGCAGACCAAATTTAATATAATAGTAATATAAGTTTTTCTTGGTCCCCATATTTATGAGGTTCAGAACTTACACCAAAACGAGAAAAACGACAATAAATTCAATCTTTTGCCGGCAGTGATTGGATGATCGCCCCGCACGCACTTGCGTTGGCATTGGCTTGTTTCAATAATTCCATGGCATCACTGATTCTTGTAAAAATGCTAGTTTGATTTTTTGCATTCCTTCGGCTCTGGAAAATGAAAAATAATTAGGGGAGCAAATAATTGAACATACAAAATTTACTATGCAAATTCCTATGGTGCGTCGCGCAAGTCAGCACCCGGTATACTACTACAAGTTCTATTACCACACCAATCGATGTTAAACCAGTTATTGAGCACGTGTTAGCGTCTGCACGCATTTTCAGGTCATATTTATTAAATTCTGTTCGGTACTAGCCTTTACAGTAGCACAATAAATATATCTGTAGTTAATATTTACTGCAAAACCTGCTTTTTAGACGTTTTAACGTACCTTATACTATACTATTGCAATTGAATTTTATGGATGCAGAAAAATTTGATATAGAAGTAATCTATGGTAACATGGTACCCATATATACTACTACAAGTGCTATTACCACTCCAATCGATATTAAACCAGTTATTGCGCACATGTTAGCGATTGCACGCATATTCTGGCCAAATTTATTAAATTCTGGTCGACCCTTGCGATTACAGTAGCACAATGAAAATTTCTGTAGTTATTATTTACTGCAAAACGTGCTTTTCAGACGTTTTAACGTATCTTAATACTATACTATTAAAATTGAATTTTATGGATGCAGGAAAATATGATATAGTAGTAATATATTGTTACATGGTTCCCATATATACTATTACAATTGCTATTACCACTCCTATCAATTTTAAACCAGTTATTGAGCACGTGTTAGTGATTGCACGCATATTGTGGCCAAATTTATTAAATTCTGATCGGCCCTAGCCATTACAGTAGCACAATGAATATTTCTGTACCTAATATTTACTGCAAAACGTGATTTTCAGACGTTTTAACGTACCTTAATAGTATACTGTTTAAATTGAACTCTGGATGCAGGAAAATATGATATAGTAGTAATATATGGTTACATGGTTCCCATATATACTATTACAATTGCTATTACCACTCCTATCGATTTTAAACCAGTTATTGAGCACGTGTTAGCGATTGCACGCATATTCTGGCCAAATTTATTAAATTCTGATCGACCCTAGCCATCACAGTAGCACAATGAATATTTCTGTAGTTAATATTTACTGCAAAACGTGCTTTTCAGACGTTTTAACGTATCTTAATTCTATACTATTGAAATTGAATTGTATGGATGCAGAAAAATATGATATAGTAGTAATATATGTTTCCATGGTTCCCATTTATACTACTACAAGAGCTATTACTACTCCAATCTATTTTAAACCAGCTATTGAGCACGTTTTCGCGATTGCACGCATATTCTGGCCAAATTTATTAAATTCTAATCGGTCCTAGCCATTACAGTAGCACAATAAATATTTCTGTATTTAATATTTTCTGCAAAACGTGCTTTTCAGACGTTTTAACGTACGTTAATACTATACTATTGAAATTGAATTTTATGGATGCAGAAAATATTGATATAGAGGTAATATATGGTTACATGCCCCCACATATACTACAAATGCTATTACTACTCCAATCAATTTTAAACCAGTTACTGAACACCTGTTAGCGATTGCACGCATATTCTGGTAAAATTTTTAAATTTTGATCTGGCCTAGCCATTACAGTAGCACAATGAATATTTCTGTAGCTAATATTTACTGCAAAATGTGCTTTTCGGACGTTTTAAAGTACCTTAATAATATACTATTAAAATTGAATTTGATGGATACAGAAAAATTTGATATAGTATTAATCTATTGTTACATGGTCCCCATATATACTACTACAAGTGCTATTACCAGTCCAATCAATTTTAAAAAAGTTACTGAGCACCTCTTAGCGATTGCACGCATATTCTGGCCAAATCTATTAAATTCTGGTCGACCCTAGCGAACACAGTAGCAAAATGAATATTTCTGTAGTTAATATTTACTGCAGAACGTGCTTTTCAGACGTTTTAGCGTATCTTAAGACTATTCAATTGTAATTTAATTTTATGGATGTAGGAAAATATGATATAGTAGTTATATATAGTTACATGGTTCCCATATATACTATTACAATTGCTATTACCACTCCTATCAATTTTAAACCAGTTATTGAGCACGTGTTAGCGATTGCACGCATATTCTGGCCAAATTTATTAAATTCTGATCGGCCCCTTCCATTACAGTAGCACAATGAATATTTCTGTAGTTAATATTTACTTTAAAACGTGCTTTTCAAACGTTTTAACGTATCTTAATACTATACTATTAAAATTAAAAATTATCGACGCAGAAAAATTTTATATAGTAGTAATATATGGTTACATGGTCCCCATATATACTACAAGTGCTACTACCACTCCAATTATATTTAAACTAGATATTGAGCCCCTGTTAGCAATTGCACGTATATTCTGGATAAATTTATTAAATTCTGGTCGACCCTAGCGATTACAGTAGGACAATGAATATTTCTGTAGTTAATATTTACTGAAAAACGTGCTTTTCGGACGTTTTAAAGTACCTTAATAATATACTATTAAAATTGAATTTGATTGATACAGAAAAATTTAATATAGTATTTTTATATTGTTACACGGTCTCCATATATACTACTACAAGTGCTATTACCACTCCAATCAATTTTAAAACAGTTACTGAGCACGTGTTAGCGATTGCACGCATATTCTGGCCAAATCTATTAAATTCTGGTCGACCCTAGCGATTACAGTAGCACAATGAATATTTCTGTAGTTAATATTTACTGCAAAATGTGCTTTTCAGACGTTTTAACGTATCTTAATACTATACTATTGAATTGAATTTTATGGATGTAGGAAAATATGATATAGTAGTAATATATGGTTATATATGGTTCCCATATATACTATTACAAGTGCTATTACCACTCCAATCGATTTTAAACCAGTTATTGAGCACGTGTTAGCGATTGGGCGCATATTCTGGCCAAATTTATTAAATTCCCACCCAATCTTGCATTCTCTCTTTGGTCGATTTTTTTTTTATTTCGGCATTGTGGATCTATACAGTATCACTTTTCAAGTTACTTTCATATATAATGCAACTAGTGGGTGCTTGATTATCAAATAATCATTTCTATATACACGAGAGTCCGAAGGACGAGCGTGATTGCCTGAAACAATATATCGAGTGGTAACAGAAATGATTTAATAATCAAGAAGACACGAGTTGCATTCGGCTAGATTATGTCATGAGTCAATAAACAACGTTTGAGCAGTTTATTTATAAATATTAAAAGTACAATTAATGTGGTTGTTATGACAATTGTACTGTCAGCAGATAACGCAATGTTTGTGAAGCCATTTGACTATCACTTATTAGTCAGGAAGGTATATGATTATCACAGTTGCTATGTACATCATCAAAAGTTGGTACATGCGTAACTATGCATTTTGCCGTTTTTCATCGGTTAATGTTAGAGGGAGTGGTATAATCAGAAGTAATACTATAAGTACTTCGATATAATCGGGTTATACGTCGATAACTTGTTGCACAATAATAAAAGAGTTTCAGTTTGACACTTTAAATAATCCGACCGCGTTAGCGGGAAGATTATTCTGTCAAACTGACACGATTTGTTTATGTGCATAAAGTTTGAGACGTATAACCTGTTCGAAGTACGCATTGTATTCGATTTGATTTTTTTTTGAGTAAATTTTAATATTAGAGGCAACTAAATATTTTATTGGCAGCTCGATTTGTTTGTATTAACCTAGCTGAAAGTCATCTCCATGAAAACAACATCAAGTTGACAAAAGTTATGTATTGCGTTGCCTAGTGAAGTTACTATAGCCTTCTGATTGGTTGAAATCTCTACGAAAAAAATAACCAATTTAATACTACACTTTTATACTTAAATATTGGCTGCACAATTTCAAACATTTCAGGTTATGTTTACTTAAAGAAAAATAATAAAACTGTCAACGATGCTGTTTCTGTCAACTAACAACACCTACGCCAGTGACCTACGCCTACGCACTACCAGTGGCACTATACTAAATTCCAAATAAGCATGCAGTACTTGGAACTAAATAGTAATCATAACTATGGCCGTAATTGGTCGACACAAAGTCATCATTACAACCATCTGAAAATAAAATATTTTTCCAAAATTGTCAATTTGACATTCAGAATAAATCCTAAAAATATATAAGGAAAACCGATAAATAGTGGGTAAAAGAGGCTGGCCACAATGTTTATTTGAATTATATAGGGAGAAAAACATGAAAAGTCACACAAACTTATATTTTCCTACTGTAAAACTGATTTTGAGTTCAGAGCGCCATCTACTGCATTCTTATTTGAATTTTAGTATACACAATTTTACTCACACGTTGAAGACACAGTATGAAAGTATAAATAGCAGTTTATTGTGTTGCATTTATGTATAGAGCAAATATTAATTTTGTAAATGCAAAAAAAATTAAAAATACTATTTTATATTTAAAAAAATGAAAAAAACCTATTTTAGGCTTGTAAAACAATAAATAGGTGAGAAATGCAAAAAATAGGTAGCAAATAGGGTGTTACGTCTTATAATCTCTAATATAGGTCTTTTAGGTGACATCAAATAGGCGTTAAAATGCATAGTTTCTATTGAAATGAATTTATATGTATCTAAAAGTGATGTAACTGAAAGTCACGAAAGGCTAAAAACCGAAAATCCGCTTTCTACACCAAATATACACTTTAAAATTGTGTAAGGTAGACCACAGGCGCTGCACGCACCCATCTTAGCTAGTTGTTTATTATTTATTTTTTTTAGGTTCATCGAATTAAAATATTCCTTATGTATTACTACATATTTAAAGCAAATTAATGTGGAAAGCGAGTTATTAAACAGCTCTAGAAAACAATCTCGTAAACTTTTAGCAATGAGCCGGCAACCTGTGCGGTTTTTTGCAGTAAGTAAAATAAAATCAAAATCCAAGCGCCTCCGCTGGGACTGCAATTAGAGGCCTATTTATTTTGGTTTTGTTTGTAACCACACGCCCGCGGGCTATTTTTAGTAACTTTATTTTTAGCATGTTGACCTCCCACTGTTTGAATTTTCTATGTTGGTAACAGTTTAGTAGTTAATTTTACAAGTCGAGTATTTGCCTAGCGTGTACATATTTCGTATAAAATTAGAGTCGAAAATATTTTTGCAGGGGTTGTTGTTAGTGCGTCGAGATATAAATATAGTTGTTTATCCCTAAAAATGATTATTGAAGATGCCGATGCGTTTAAAACTTGGCTCACAGCCGTACTGAAACCAATGTAAGTGGTCGCATATTTTACTCTAAAACAGTAATTTTCTTGTTGCAACAGTCGTTCTGTTGCGTTCAAACAGTCTCCCTGTTATTAGCGCTGAACGGGCACAAGTCGTCCTGTAGCGTAAGCAAAAAATTCTAACTGGATTACGGTACAAATAATCTTCCGACATAACCTCACTCTTTAATCATAAATCTAACTTTCTTAATTTTTCCTGCAGTTGTGAAGCTGATCCCGGGGCATTAGCGAAATATGTGTTCGCGCTCGTCAAGAAAGACAAAAGCCCAGAAGCACTGCGGCAGAGCATGATAAGTCAGTTGGAGGTGTTCTTGCAAAATGGTAAGCAAACTAGAACAGTTAAGAATAAATGAAAACATGCCCTCGATTACAGAAACCGAGTCGTTCGTAAACCTATTGTTCAAAACGTTGGATAGCAGAGACTATTTAACTCCAGTGATACCTAGCACGAACCCGCCAAATCCCAACATCGTCAAAGCCGAGTCGACGTCGCCGCCGAAGCTCAAAGAAATCAAGAAGGAAATCATACCGGTCAGCGAGCTGCCGAACCTCAGCGAAGCTGTGAACGGCACCGTCGCCGCAAAGAAGGAGAAGGAGCCGCTGGAGGTCAAGCGGGACCGAGACGTTCGGAAAAGCGAATCAGTAAGTGGCTAAAAAATAGTATTCGAGGCCAATTTGTTTCGTTTTTTGTGCGTTGCTTGTAATATTAGGTTTCTAGAGAAACGCAACTAATAATATTTAGGGTTATGTTGAGTTACTTTCGTCGGTATCGGTTTTAGTGATTTTTTGTTTTGTTCGCAAACCTGAAGGGAAGGAAAATCGCTTATTCCAATCTTTCTAGCGCAGTTTATTCTTACAAAACTATATTAATGCGGGCGGGTGGTGTTTATTAATGACATTTTTGGCTATTTTGTACGGATGGAACTTCAATTTGGATAAAATTTGTTGCACCTCCTAGTAATAGCTGAACTATGCTGAATAACGTTTCTTGCCCTCTTGGCATTTGCTGCTGTTCTTACAGTTTTTGATGCGTCATGCTTCACTTCTGCAGTACCACCAATACGTTCTTTATCTAGCACAATATGTGGTACTCGCTTCGATCATCGATAATGTTTCAAAACTGCATCATAGAGAAAGCTGTGAAATAGGAAAGTAAATAAGCTTCTAAGAAAACGATAATGCAAAGGATGATGCACTCTCACAGTAAACTTAGAGAATGACGTACATGAGGGAAATGCTAAAAAAGGAAGATCTAAAGAGCAAATACATAAAATTCTGTGAATATAACAAACTGGTCAAAAAGGTGATGAGAAAGGAATACGGAAAGCATAAAAACAGAATTATACAAATGCTGGATCACTTTTAGCAACAGCACACAATACAATATACAATACAATACAATAAACATTGCTTTAATTGACATGATTACCACGTGGTTTCGGTTAGAACAGGAAGTCGCAATAAACTATGTAAAAATAATCAAACTAATGTATGACAACAATAAAGCTTTCATAAAAACATCGAAAAAGGAGTGACCCTGTTGTAACCGAATCAATTATTACATGCAACACTGGAACATTATTTAGAAAACTTAAATAGCAGGGTTATAACCTGAACAAATAATTTATATATTGTTAAAGGGTAAAGGTTAAACTAGATAAAATTAGACTCTGGATAATAGGACTGGGCAGGCCACATAGCCCATATGGACTGTAACAGATGGGCCAAGAAATGTCTATAAATAATAATATAAATAGGAATACAATGTTTTTTATTTTATAAAAAAACTAAATACACAAATTCAAAACCAAGAACATAATAAAAACTTGGAGATGGTAACCTAATTCCAATATTTTTTGTGGTGCGCATGAAGAACAACAATACGTAGACACAACAACATCCATTTTATTTATTTGCAAACCCAAAATAATACTAACATAAATACATTAATATGTAGAACATGAATATAGCGAATTATATATGCGAACTCCGCAATTTGACTCGAAAAAAAAGCTGTGGAAGCTGACCAAAAGCCCTCGTCTTGCTTAAAGTAATTCAATTCGGAGTATCGAGATGCAATGTTGAGGCGCCAGGCTATCTAGTCTTGCTGCTTCTTACGCAAGAAGGGGTTCATGAAAGCACGCCTGCTACAGAGGAATCGTGTAACATTCTTCGAGGACAATACCTATTGGGTACAAGGATTTCGAAGTACAACAGTATTTTATTACCGGCTTTTTGTGACTTGCGTAACTGCTTCTTTGCTCGCCTTTTCCTCGCAGGTGGCCGTGTCGGATATATTTGTATCATCTGTTATTGAAAAGCCTTTATTGAGCTTGAGCTGCCTAGTACCACTTTGGGTTTACAATGGCCCATTGTTCGTCGAGTAGGATCACCAGGCCTGAAGCTGATGGCTCCATAAATGTTTAAACTCAAAATATTCTCAATTTGAGATTACGTACTTAATTTTAGATTTTTCGTCAATTTTATTGGTTAATAGTCTTGCAATTTTTCTAGTTCAACTGCCTTTCATATGTTTTTCTGTCACTATTTTCTAATATTCAGGTTTTGTACGTGAAGTGGATGATTTAACGCCTAAATATGACAGCAAATTATTAAAAGGAATTGGGATATGGATCCTCGAGAAGTTTCTTGTGTAATAATTTCTGTGGACGAGAAGTTTCCACTACAGATGACAACTCGCTATAGGAGTCCAGTCTCGTCTAGGTATAGCACGATGCAAAGCGTTTTTTAATGTTTCGTCTCGTGTTGTTTTCAAACCATGCCATTTTATGTTGCTACCTTAATTGGATTGGCACGCAGCAACGACGCGCAGTTGCCGGATTTGTTAGTTTGTGGCTTGTAAGTAAAGGACGCTATGCCTCAGTGCAATAACAACCTAGGTAAAACGAAATTATAAAATCACATTTTAAGTTTCTAATAGTTAATTGTAAACCAGTCAATGTGAAAACTAACCTCACATGCACACATTTCTAGTTAACAAAATAATAACTACAAGCTTGTGAACCAACACAATTCAATTAGTGATAGTGCGTGTTGCCAATAGTTTCCCTAGTTTTGCTAATCGCATTTCCATATTAAAAAAATGGAGAAAAATTGCAGGAGCCTCCAAAGCCCCCGGGTGACGTTTATAGTGGAATTCTCTAGTGACCGTGATCCTTCTTGATTTGTACTGTGCAAGTGACGTTTTTCACCCGTAGGCGGACAAGAGTCAGCTGATTGCAATTACGTTATTACAATTTGCACTTCTCACCCTGTATATTACAGGCGACCAGCCAAAAGGACAAGAAGTTTTGTGGTTATATCCCATCCTAGGATGCGGACTATATGTCCCCAAAGTCCCCAATGCTCAAATCCGCATTCCAGCGAAGCTTCCACAATAATAACAACATGAAATCTGTAGCTAAGAGCTAAACTTGGAGCACAATAATGCTACATTTTTCAGGCAAAAACAATGGAAGCAAAGACCTTGGTATAAAACAGCTGCTCCGACTGCCGGTAAAGCAGATTACAACCCAAATTCTAACGCTGCGTTTACACAACGATCGTGTTTTAATAAAGGAGCTTTTATACGACCATAAATTATACACAAAATATTCTCATGTTAATTACGCTTTTGACACGAGCTTTCCAAAATATTAGCTAGGATAAAGGAGTTTTGTTTTGAATTGCTGCCTTGAGGAACGAAACCCCATTATTTACCATATTTTTGTTGGCAGGCAGATATATGTCCAAAAAAAAATCAAAAAAACTTACGTTTTAGGCGGTTCATTCCGGTTTCGTCCACTGTCCTGGTCAAAATGTAAAAAAGGGGTTTTTTGCCAACCCTGCTTTATTACTCTTATTCTATTAAATTTATAATGAATTGTATAATTGCTTCACTTAGTTTTTTTTTCATACTTTTTAAAATCATAGAAGTGTCTTAACAAACAAATCTTAATTTTCTTCAATTATCATGCGATAGCGATATTACAAGAACACAATCAAAAATATAGACCATTGGTGGCAGATAAATATAAAAAATAGGTTATGTGAGTAATTCATATCAGTTCTACCAACCTTGACGTGATAAAGTAGTGGCGTCATCTGTTGGTAATATCGGAAAGTGCCTCCCAGGATATCGTCGTCTGCATTGATGGGTTATGTTAGTGCGTTTACAAAGCCTCCCAGTTAGGCTGTTTTGACATTTATTTCAATAGTTAAATTTTGCCCATTGACGCTAGTTCATACAATTTGACGTTTCAGTTTTGAAAGTTTCTGCTTTGTTAACATATTTTAGAAAACGTCTCGTTGCATTTCTTCAGAAAAAAATGAGATAAGAAAAATGTCTTCTATCACGAATTTCCATCAAATATGATAATTTTTTTCCACGTAAAAGGAAAAGATGTGATCTGTCAGATGGTGTCAACCAGCGCCAATTTCATGAAGTGGCCATAATTTGCATATTATTGACATTCAGCTAGCTATCTGGCAGATTTTATAAAGATGCAGACGACGCTGGATACTGTTCAAGGTCGTTCAAATCAGATTTTCTAACATCAAAGGAACTGACAGTGAGTGTCTCTACTCGTTTGATTTATGTACTCTGCCATAACCTCAAATGTACACCTCGTTTAAACACAGCAACGTCATTTTACACAGCTAAATTGTGGAAACTTCCATGGCCGACTTTCATGCAAAAAAGATATGAATAGTGTATACAGTCAGTCTCCATTGTTTGTAGTTTGTTCTTTTGTTTATTCCTTAGCACCCATCACTTGCTACCAAATGTCAAAGTATTCTCTAGCAACCGGAATCGTTCTTGATTTGTACTGTGCAAGTGACGTTTTTTTACCCGTAGCGGACAAGAGTCAGCCGATTGCAATTACGTTATCACAATTTGAAATTGAAGAAATAAGCTCACCCTGTATATTACAGGCGATCAGCCAAAAGGACAAGAAATCCTGTGGTTATATCCCGTCCTAGGAAGCGGACTATATGTCCCCAAAGTACCCAATGCTCAAACCCGCATTTCAGCAAAGCTTCCACAATAATAACACCATGAAATTTACAGCTAAGAACTAAACTTGGAGCACAATGATGCTACATTTTTCAGGCAAAAACAACGGAAGCAAAAACCTCGGTATAAAACAGCTGCTCCGACTGCCTGTAAAGCAGATTACAACCCAAATTCTAACGCTGCGTTTACACAACGATTGTGTTTCAAATCAGATTTTCTAACATGAAAGGAACTGACAGTGAGTGTCTCTACTTGTTTGATTTATGTACGCTGCCATAACCTCAAATATACACCTCGTTTAAACACAGCAACGTCATTTTACACAGCTAAATTGTGGAAACTTCCATGGCCAACTTTCATGCAAAAAAGATGTGAACAGTGTATACAGTCAGTCTCCATTGTTTGTAGTTTGTTCTTTTGTTTATTCCTTAGCACCCATCACTTGCTACCAAATGTCAAAGTAGGCCGATAAGGGTTTTTTATACTATGCTTTTCGCTTTCTTCGTGATTTATTTGTTATTCAGCATTGCTGTGTTCTGTATTCTTTTGTTTATCTTTCCTCTGTTTCTTCCTTTGCAATTTATTATCATTCTACGTTGCTGCTATCAGTTTTTATACTTGTCTCTACTTCCTTGTTTGATGTGACCAAAATTTTAGTTTTCATTAAGTTTATTTGTTTCCAAATCTTCAGATGGCTTCTAGTCACACTAAATCGAGGAATGCCATGTATTATTTTCTCTTTAATGCTCTTGTTTTTCTTTGTTCGCTCTACTTTGTGTAGCCGCAATTTTTCCAACCAGCAAAGAATGGTCACTATAAAATTCTTAAAAAGTTTTTTTCTTCTTTTTTTTCTACTTTCCCTGTTGCTTTTACGGCGTCGGGTAATAATCTTTGATCCATCTTCTCCATTTCCAATTGTTGTGTTGTTTTCCCATGTTTCTCTCCCATCTCTTCTATGTTGATATTGTTTTGTTGTTGTTTCATCTTTCATTCTTCTGACATGGGCAAATCAATTTAATTGCTTTTTCTCCAATTTATATGTTAAGCGGTAAGTTTATTTCTGAGTGCGGGGGGCGGGGGGGCAAACTGCTGAGTAGAGTAGCGTTGAGATTGCTATTTTGTTGTATATCTCTTGCTTTATTTTTGTGTTAATTTCTCTTATTTTTCCATGCGGTTTTGTTTTGCCGTACTCGTTTTAGTACCTCATTCCACCACTTTGTTCTTTTATGTTTACTTGTAATTTTCTTTTCTCCACATATTTCTTTTGCGACTGTAAGTAGCATCTTTTTGAGTGTTTTTCAGTTGTTATCTATTGCTTGGGTGTGAGGTTCTTGTTCCCATTTTGTTAATTTCTCTCTTATTTTTTGTTGGTATTTATTTCTTTGATTTTCTTTTGGTCTTTCTACTTTGATCTTCTTGTGTTCGTGTCCTGGTTCCGTTAGTTTTTTTACTAATTTTGTTTTTGCCATTATTAGTTGGTGCTCAGCTTTTTTGTTTATTTTAACGTAATTTATGATATCTGTTGTTTCTTGGATATAAGTTATATAATCTATCATGCTTTTTCTTTCTGTGTCTTCGAATGTATAGTATATTCCCTGCTGGATAAACGAATTACCTACAATTAAATCGTTTTTTCTTTCTTGTTCTTGAAACGATAAAGAAGCTGACCTGCGATTAATTAATTAAAATAATTAATGGTAGTAAAAAACATCGCAGATCAACCCCCCTACAGTTTGTACAACACAGTAGCTCTAAAAAATCTTTACTTACCGCGATGGCCGAGCTAACTCAAATTCGGCGATATGGTCGTGGATTCAACCACCAGCTGTGTACCCTGCAAAGTCTTCAAAAAAATATGGGCGCCATAAATCAGATGATTTCAAATAATTAAAATAACTACTGAATAATCTTGTAGTCTATAATGGTAATTCAATATTGAATAATTAAAATAATTTGGTCATAAATAAGGTAACAATAATAGAAATGTGCAGATTACTTGAAGGTTGCAACACGCACGAAGATTAAAAACCCCTTTCGGGTTATTATATTAATTGTAATCTCAAAATAAATCGAGGGATATGCATATCTCAATCATTTAACTAAAACCTTTCTGTTCAGGTTATTGATAGCAAAAAAAACGTGAATGCTCCCGTTACAAAGGTTTAATTACACATACCAAATGTAGCTTTAAATATTAATCGTAATTAAATATACACATTTAAGCTTCAAATGTTAAAACTAAGTGAATGTATGAATTTGAACTTTAAATATTGGTAATAATGGAATATACGAATTTAAATTTCGAGTATCAGTGATAGTTAAATACATTAGGGTTAATCCTGGAATAGCCAGTCCAAATCTTCTTGAAAACAGGCAATCCGTCCGCTTTTAATGTAGTGAAACCACAGAAGTAGCCACTAACCTCCAACGCCCCTCGTGAGCTGCTATACACAGTAGTCAATAGCGCCGTGGATGCATCACTAATCGAAGCGAAGCCACCCTCAAAACTGCGGGAGCTAGCCAGGACGACAGCAGGTGTTGAAAATGAAGTCAGGACAGCGACCTTGCTTCCAAGATTAAATTCTTGGGTTAAAACTGTCAATTAAGAGCTAAAGGAATGCAATTAATATGGGAATAACAAACAGAAAATCGTACCTGAATCAAATTATCAGCTCTTGGAAACGAAATTAATCGTCGTGGCGTAATAAAGCACGAACGGGACCTTGTTAGAAACGAGTTACGTCGTTGAGGTGCAGGAAAATAATGTCACGCATTCGGCCAGCTAACAGATAGCACGGGTCAAAAGTGCATTGCGCGAATAATAGCAACTCAATACAGGTACAAAATGCGCTGGTTTGGAAAATTTAAGAATTCGAAATGCAAGGGATTATAATTCAATATACAGGTTAGGCCTGAAATAAATTGGTAAATGGCGACACAATTAAGCGGAGCCAAAAAATTGTTTCATTCTGATTTTCCTGAGTAGTATAGTGTATATCTGTCTTTGAGTGGTTTGCGTCCATTTCTTTTTTTGAACTTATGCGTTAGTTTGTTTGCTTAATTGTTTTCTCTTCGGTTTTTCATTGCCAGGGTCGTCTTCGGTTGTGCCTCGTTTTTACGTTTCGTTATTTTTTTTTCTTATGTTTGTCCTCTCGTCTGGGTTTGTTGTAGATGTGTCATTTAATGGTGTCGATAGCGTTTGTACCTTATGTGTTTTTGTCGGTTTAGTTTGTGTAGTTGAAGGTTTATCGTTTATGTTAAACGGTTTCTTTACTGTTCTCTGCCATTCTTTTGCTTTGTCTGATCCTAGTAGTGTCCTACCCCTTTTCTTGTTTGTTTGCGCTTCTTCTGTACTCTGTCTCCTCTCTACTTGGAATATTTCTTCTGGTCCATTTTTATCGTCCGTATCTGCTATGGTAATATCTTCTTCTTCCTCTTGATCTTCTTTATGTTCATCATCTTCCTCCACTTCTTGCTTGTTGTATAATCTCCCATTAATAAATAATTTGTCGTATTTTAAATAAGCTTTGCTTCCACTAGTTTTGACTTTAATTTCTTCCTCTCTTCGATTACTTCCTTCAAGTAGTCTTCTTGTATATAGATATGTGTAGCCTTTAGGTTAGTTTTATTTGTTAGAATATGTAATTTTTTGCAGTAAGTTGTTAGTCCTATTAATATTGGTCCATCGTTTGTGCTTCTGTCCATTTTCTTTATGAAGTCTATCTCTTCCTCTCTTAACTCCACTTTCATTAATGTGTTTATAACTTTTATTATTTCTTTTTCTAACTGCCAATAGTTTCAGGCTTGCGTTTTAATTTGGAAGAAAACTAGGTTTTTTCTTCGTTTGTTTCTATCTAGGTGTTTTATTTTCCACTTTCGCGTTTGTGGTCTTTATTTGTTTTATGTGTTCTTCGTATTTTAAATTAATATTATCGTTTATGACCTTTGCTTCTTCTTTAAACAGTTGCCTTATAGTATTCAAATCAATGCGCGATTGGCCAGCTGAAGATTCGTTTGTATCAGCGGTAAATATTTCCCTAGATATTAAGTAATAATGTTTCAACCGGTTTTATATTTATTTATTTATTTTGGTACTCAGCCAACATTTTATGGCGACTTCTAACTCCACTAACGACTGCCATGATGTTATTATGACATCAGGGACCAACTACGTCCGTGACAGCCGTACCACGAGGCGCCGAGAGAGGCAGCCGTGGAACTCCCATCCACGTTCTGACCAGAAAGAGCGTTGCTTAACTCTACTGGTCAAACGTGGACGGTTGTTCAAGCTATACCTTATATGTTACTTATCTGCTGTTATTCGACATTTTTGATTAGTATACCGCTTTTAGTTTATCTTATTTAGCGTATAATTTCTTTATAAACACGCAGTCACTTTATCACCTGCTGCACTCTTTATACCAGGCCCGGGTCTCCTCTTTTTTCCCTCTTAAAACAATATTATTTCCTTGTTTTTTTTTTGTTTCCGTCCATTTTCTTCCCTAGTTTATTAATGGTCGTCTCCTTTTGTTGTTTTTCTTTTTCTACTGTACCTCTCTCTTTAACACGTCTTATCACTGTACTTTATTTCATCCTTTCTAGTATTGTCTGTATTTTTTAGAATTCTTTCTTTTACTATCTAAATAATGCACTTTTCTCCACACTATATGGACTGATACAGTTTAAGAAACTTTGCTAGAACACTTTTTCACAGTTGCGCCAGGTTGAGTAATTTGTCACTCGTGACGTTTTAATGTATTTTAGTCGTGTATTAACCTTGTTACCCATATTTAGGCTTGCTAGAAAATTCACTTACCTATCTGTAAGTTACCAACTACTTCTCTTAATAATAGGAGAAAAATTGACCTCGGACTTTGTACCTTTCCTCTTATATCACGTTGATTTCTGCAGGAGAAGGAGGAGAAGCCGAGGAAGCGATCACGGCATCGGTCAACATCCAGAAACCGGTCGCGTTCGCGCTCATGGGACCGAAACAGACGATCGCGTTCGAGGGAGAAATCCCGCGAGCGCGACCGAGACCCCTACAGAGAGAAGCGCGAACGACCGCGTCCGTACCGCAACAAGTCGCCTCCACGCAGATACGACCGCAGGAGGTCGCGGTCGGCCTCCCCTGGCCGAATCAGGTCACGATCGCGGAGCCCTAGGCATCCCTTCAGGGGCCGATATCGCAATCGCTCTCCGCCACGGTCGGCAAGTCGAAGTAGATCTCGGTCCGCCGATAGAAAGGAGCGTAAGGATTCGGTGAGGAACGACAAAGATGTCAAAGATAGCCGTTCGGGTGCCGGCACCCCTACTCAAGATTCGAATCATGGCGACATGGACTTGAGGCTTACAAATACCACGCAAAGTATTCAGTCAGTTGTAGTGCACCACACTGCAGGGACGAATCGGTCACCGAAAAAGCGTTGCAGGGACTACGACGAGAAGGGCTTCTGCATGAGGGGGGAAATGTGTCCGTACGACCATGGTGTGGATCCTGTGGTTTTGGAGGATACTGCCCTTACCAGGGTTCTAACTTTTGGTCCAAACGGGGCACCTTTGAACGATGCACCGCCTCCCATGATCCCTCCACCGATTATACCACCACCGGGACATCCTGGAATTCATCATATTCCGCCACGACCGTTGATGCCGGAATATAATCCTCAGGTGAGTTACAATTGTTTTTGCTCTTTTCTCTTAAAGTAAGTCGTAGACAAAGTTAGTAATTAAGAGCCAATAAAAAGTTGGTTGCATGATGATACTAGTGAAAAGAAACAAAAGAAAGGTTCTAATGGCGTTATAATTAACTAAAAATCAGCATTGATACTTAAAAAAAAATTAAATATAGAGTGAATACCAAAATTTAAACAGCAAGGGGAGCATGATGTATTTTGAAATGGGATGGATTTTTTAAAATGAAACCGACATAAAGAAGAATTAAAATCTTTCCAGTGAAGTAAGAAAATGACACATTCATCAGTAAACAGAAAAAAAAACAAACGAAAGTAAATCCAGTAGAAAAGAAGATATGAAGGACCAAGGCCTCAAAACAGTTACTGGAGATAATAAACGAAATATAGAAGGAAAGAATACAAAGTAAAGATGAATTTCAGAGAAACGATGAAGAAATATGAAGCATGAAATAGTAAATATTCAATAGAGGTGATAGAGGAAATGATAGAAAAGAAGATGGATCAGGTTTCACGAAGGATACTTAAAAACGAATGAACGAAAATAGTGAGATCAATCTAACAAGAAAATTATTCTACGTAAAGCAGTACTAAGAACATTGCATCTCAGTAACTTATAACAAGAAATAATTATTCACAAAAATAATGCTAATGACATTTGTGACTGAAATTGTTAGGGTAAATTGAACAGTTGTTTTGCCTCTTCTACGTCGTTGATCTACCGTTTTTAGCTCTTCTCTTTGTCTATTGTTTCTGGTTAATCTTTGTGCTTTCACTATGGCTATTAGATGTTCTTGTATTTCTTGGTTATGTTTTCTCCATTCTTCCGTCACTTGCCGCACTTGTTTCCCTGTAATTTGTGCTTTAACTTCCTTATTGTTACCATCGTTACTAATGCTACATATCCACGTAGACACTTTTATGTCTAGAGGTCTATAGACCATATGTCCATCCGATGAGAGCAGTATCGCTAGACCAGACATTTGATCTAGCATCTAGACAGTTGGTCTTATTACATTCTTGTACATTCTCAGCGTTACTCTTTGACAGTAGTAGCTTTCACCGCACTTGTTTCCCTGTAATTTATGCTTTAACTTCCTTATTGTTACCATCGTTACTAATGCTACATATCCACGTAGACACTTTTATGTCTAGAGGTCTATAGACCATATGTCCATCCGATGAGAGCAGTATCGCTAGACCAGACATTTGATCTAGCATCTAGACAGTTGGTCTTATTACATTCTTGTACATTCTGAGCGTTACTCTTCGACATTAGTAGCTTTCACCGCACTTGTTTCCCTGTAATTTGTGCTTTAACTTCCTTATTGTTACCATCGTTACTAATGCTACATATCCACGTAGACACTTTTATGTCTAGAGGTCTATAGACCATATGTCCATCCGATGAGAGCAGTATCGCTAGACCAGACATTTGATCTAGCATCTAGACAGTTGGTCTTATTACATTCTTGTACATTCTGAGCGTTACTCTTCGACATTAGTAGCTTTCACCGCACTTGTTTCCCTGTAATTTGTGCTTTAACTTCCTTATTGTTACCATCGTTACTAATGGTACATATCCACGTAGACACTTTTATGTCTAGAGGTCTATAGACCATATGTCCATCTGATGAGAGCAGTATCGCTAGACCAGCCATTTGATCTAGCATCTAGACAGTTGGTCTTATTACATTCTTGTACATTCTCAGCGTTACTCTTCGACAGTAGTAGCTTCCACCGCACTTGTTTCCCTGTAATTTGTGCTTTAACTTCGTTATTGTTACCATCGTTACTAATGCTACATATCCACGTAGACACTTTTATGTCTAGAGGTCTATAGACCATATGTCCATCCGATGAGAGCAGTATCGCTAGACCAGACATTTGATCTAGCATCTAGACAGTTGGTCTTATTACATTCTTGTACATTCTCAGCGTTACTCTTTGACAGTAGTTGCTTCCACTGCACTTGTTTCCCTGTAATTTGTGCTTTAACTTCCTTATTGTTACCATCGTTACTAATGCTACATATCCACGTAGACACTTTTATGTCTAGAGGTCTGTAGACCATATGTCAGTGTCTATAGACCAGATGTCGGTGTCTATAGACACTGACATCCGATGAAAGCAGTATCGCTAGACGAGACATTTGATCTAGCAACACCTTTCTTTCGTGTCGAGACGTGATGTACGTGTTTGGGGTTGTTTGAAATTCTTACTAGAGCAACAACTACTATTGAGGATTATGGCATATTTTTTATTATATTTATGTAATTATTTACGTTTTAGTCACTTGAATGATACAGAGAATAGTTTATAATAAAATGACCCAGTCTGCTTATTGGGTGAAAGAAAAAACAACCGAATTAATTGATATTTAAAAGCCACTCTCAAACTGTACCTTACGCGCAAATCAATAGGAAACTGTATAATCTAAGAACCCAAATCAATAATGAATATCTAATAAGGTGGTAGATGTGGTTTTCACATCAAACCAGGAGTTTTTTCATTCATTAAAATTTCTCATGGCCGAATGACTTCCAACAAAATACTTCTAACTTGGCTCTCTTCTTAAACCATTCTTGAACCCAACAACTTCACGGTTCACATTTTGTTGTAGACGTGATACCAAAACTGAAATTTTGGATATGTAATATGACTCGACTACACCTTTTTCGATTGTAATTCCGATTAGTAAGATGTAAAGTTTGTTCACAAAGTTATATTTATCGTAAATTCTAAATTTCGCCTAAATATTTCTCAACCTTAATTCAAAAATTACTCTGTCACTAGTTTATAACCTTATCACACTGGCTTTCTCAAATTCGCCTGAAGTTCTATCACAGGTCTGGAACTAGCAATAAATCTGCTTGTGAAGAAACGTTCAGCAACGACCAATTGACAAGATCATCGGCAATGACAAATCGTCCAAGTCATTCACAAAGATATACTGCATCTATTATATGAAAGTACTTGACTGCTGTAAAAAGCTGTAGAGAAACATCTGTTATAGAATTTTGACGACAAGCTGTGGACTATGCTTACCTCTTAATATGTCATTCGGGCTAGGATTGTTACTGCCTTACAGGAGAACCGTTAATGACTCTGTGTACATAAAACCAATAAAATCGGGTCTCAGCCCTTAGCAAAATTTACTGAATAGTGTTTTTGTACACGAATGTTTACAATCGTTATTTTTCAATTTTCAATGTCTCTTGTCTCACTATGCAAATGAAATAAGTTGCCAACCTCGTTAAAGTCTCCAAACATATGTAAATATTAACCAGAAAAAACTCTATGACTTATTGACTTGCCAAACGGACAGATTAAAAATATACTTGTAGTCTACATTGGTTGCCTAATCAGAAGGTGTAAAATTCCTATTATTTAATTTTCATACGCTACAAATATTCGTAACTGTTAATCAAAAACATCAGTGTCTAAAAATCTAATTTTTAGGCCCCCCAAATGTGGCACAGACCGGGGTTCAGAGGGCCGAGAGCGATGCTGGGACCCCGCGTCCCGCAGATAAGCTCGTTCATGCCGCAGTCCAACCTGCAGCGAGAGCTCATCTCCGTTCCGGTCATGGACAACCAGCCCCCGGAGCAGTTCGGGAACAACTTCTCACGCCAGCCGTACGTGCAGCCCGAGGTCGAGCAGCAGGAAGGGCTGTTCAAGAAGAAGAGCTTTGACTACAACCGGCTGGGGCCACGCACTAAAAACCCGGCAAACTGCTCGCTCGAGCTGAAGAAAGTGCCGCCTGGACTCAACAACATTACACACCTTAATAACCACTTCTCGAAGTTCGGAAAGATAGTCAACATACAGGTGTTCTACGAGGGAGACCCCGAGGCTGCCATCGTCACCTTTTCTAGTCACGCTGAGGCCAACGCCGCCTATAGGAGCACCGAGGCCGTGCTGAACAATCGGTTTATTAAAGTATTCTGGCATTCGAATTCTGGTGCTGAGGGTGAGTGTTTTTTTTTATGTGTAATGCTTTGCGGTATGGATGGAGTAGATGCAGTTTCTCTAATTTTATTGAGAACGTTTTACTTTGAAATTACTATTTTTCTTTCTTTTGGTTTTTAAAACTTTCTTAACCTATTTTTTCAAGTAATAAACTTGTTGTAGAATCCATGCAATTGCATGTAGAAGGATTAGAAGACACAAAAACTATTGCACTGTGCATAAATATAATTATTTTTGGTAATAATATGATAATCATGTGCGTTTGCTGTATTTTGATTCTACATACACTTTCGATTTATTCCTTGTGTTCTATTATCGTGCCTAAATATTTCTATTCTGGTAATCTTTGGAGGTCTCTGGTAAGCCTTGGAGATCTTTTGGAATTTTTGTCATTATTTAACAAATCTTCAGTAACCAACTTTATGGTCTGGTAATCCTTGGAAGTCTCTGGTAACTCTTGGAGATCTTTGGTAATTTCTGTCAGTTTTTTAAATCTTCACTAAGCAACCTCATGGTGTGGTAATCTTTGGAAGTCTCTGGTAATCCTTGCAGATCTTTTGAAAACTGTCAATTGTTGAAAATCTTTAATAAGGTCTGGTAATCTTTTGAAGTCTCTGGTAACCCTTAGAAATCCATGGTACGTTCTGTCAATTTTTGAAATTCTTTACTAACCGACTTTATGGTATGATAATCTTTGAAGGTCTGTGGTAAGCCTTGGAGATCTTTTACAATTTTTGTCAAATTTTAACAAATCTTCAGTAACCGACTTCATGGTCTGGTAATCTTAGGAAGTCTCTGGTAACCTTTGGAAATCTTTTGTAATCAGTCAATTGTGAAAAATCTTTCCTAAGCAACTTTATGGTCTGGTAATCTTTGGAAGTCTCTGGTAACCCTTAATATCCTTTGTACGTTCTGTCAATTTTTGAAATTCTTTACTAACCGACTTTATGGTATGGTAATCTTTGAAGGTCTCTAGTAAGCCTTGGAGATCTTTTACAATTTTTGTCATATTTTAACAAATCTTCAGTAACCAACTTCATGGTCTGGTAATCTTAGGAAGTCTCTGGTAACCCTTGGAAATCTTTTGTAATCAGTCAATTGTGAAAAATCTTTACTAAGCAACTTTATGGTCTGGTAATCTTTGGAAGTTTCTGGTAACCCTTACAAATCCTTTGTACGTTCTGTCAATTTTTGAAATTCTTTACTAACCGACTTTATGGTATGGTAATCTTTGGAGGTCTCTAGTAAGCCTTGGAGATCTTTTACAATTTTTGTCATATTTTAACAAATCTTGAGTAACCAACTTTATGGTCTGGTAATCTTAGGAAGTCTCTGGTAACCCTTGGAAATCTTTTGTAATCAGTCAATTGTGAAAAATCTTTACTAAGCAACTTTATGGTCTGGTAATCTTTGGAAGTCTCTGGTAACCCTTAAAAATCCTTTGTACGTTCTGTCAATTTTTGAAATTCTTTACTAACCGACTTTATGGTATGGTAATCTTTGGAGGTCTGTAGTAAGCCTTGGAGATCTTTTACAATTTTTGTCATATTTTAACAAATCGTCAGTAACCGACTTTATGGTCTGGTAATCCTTGGAAGTCTCTGGTAACTCTTGGAGATCTTTGGTAATTTCTGTCAATTTTTTAAATCTTCACTAACCAACCTCATGGTGTGGTAATCTTTGAAAGTCTCTGGTAATCCTTGCAGATCTTGTGAAAACTGTCAATTGTTGAAAATCTTTAATAAGATCTGGTAATCTTTTGAAGTCTCTGGTAACCCTTAGAAATCCTTGGTACGTTCTGTCAATTTTTGAAATTCTTTACTAACCGACTTTATGGTATGGTAATCTTTGAAGGTCTTTGGTAAGCCTAGATCTTTTACAATTTTTGTCAAATTTTAACAAATCTTCAGTAACCGACTTCATGGTCTGGTAATCTTAGGAAGTCTGGTAACCCTTGGAAATCTTTTGTAATCAGTCAATTGTGAAAAATCTTTACTAAGCAACTTTATGGTCTGGTAATCTTTGGAAGTCTCTGGTAACCCTTACAAATCCTTTGTACGTTCTGTCAATTTTTGAAATACTTTACTAACCGACTTTATGGTATGGTAATCTTTGGAGGTCTCTAGTAAACCTTGGAGATCTTTTACAATTTTTGTCAAATTTTAGCAAATCTTCAGTAACCGACTTCATGGTTTGGTAATCTTCAGAAGTCTGGTAACCCTTGGAAATCTTTTGTAATCAGTCAATTGTGGAAAATCTTTACTAAGCAACTTTATGGTCTGGTAATCTTTGGAGGTCTCTGGTAGGCCTTGGAAATCTTTTACAATTTGTATCAATTTTTAACAATTCTTCAGTAACCGAGTTCATGGTGTGGTAATATTCGAAGGTCTCTGGTAACCCTTAAAAATTTTTTGTATTTTCCGTCAATTTTTAAAAATCATCACTAAGCGACTTTATGGTCTGGTAATCTTTGCAGGTCTCTGGTAGGCCTTGGAGATCTTTTACAATTTTTGTCAATTTTTAACAAATCTTCTGTAACCGACTTCATGGTCTGATAATCTTTGGAAGTCTGGTAACCTTTGGAGATCTTTTGTAATCTGTCAATTGTCGATAATCTTTAGTAAAGTCTGGTAATCTTAGGAAGTCTCTGGTAACCCTTGGAAATCTTTTGTAATCAGTCAATTGTGAAAAATCTTTACTAAGCAACTTTATGGTCTGGTAATCTTTGGAAGTCTCTGGTAACCCTTACAAATCCTTTGTACGTTCTGTCAATTTTTGAAATTCTTTACTAACCGACTTTATGGTATGGTAATCTTTGGAGGTCTCTAGTAAACCTTGGAGATCTTTTACAATTTTTGTCAAATTTTAGCAAATCTTCAGTAACCGACTTCATGGTCTGGTAATCTTCAGAAGTCTGGTAACCCTTGGAAATCTTTTGTAATCAGTCAATTGTGGAAAATCTTTACTAAGCAACTTTATGGTCTGGTAATCTTTGGAGGTCTCTGGTAGGCCTTGGAAATCTTTTACAATTTGTATCAATTTTTAACAATTCTTCAGTAACCGAGTTCATGGTGTGGTAATATTCGAAGGTCTCTGGTAACCCTTAAAAATTTTTTGTATTTTCCGTCAATTTTTAAAAATCATCACTAAGCGACTTTATGGTCTGGTAATCTTTGCAGGTCTCTGGTAGGCCTTGGAGATCTTTTACAATTTTTGTCAATTTTTAACAAATCTTCTGTAACCGACTTCATGGTCTGATAATCTTTGGAAGTCTGGTAACCTTTGGAGATCTTTTGTAATCTGTCAATTGTCGATAATCTTTAGTAAAGTCTGGTAATCTTAGGAAGTCTCTGGTAACCCTTGGAAATCTTTTGTAACCAGTCAATTATGGAAAATCTTTACTAAACAACTATGGTCTGTTAATCTTTGGAGGTCTCTGGTAGGCCTTGGAAATCTTTTACAATTTGTATCAATTTTTAACAATTCTTCAGTAACCGAGTTCATGGTGTGGTAATCTTCGAAGGTCTCTGGTAACCCTTAAAAATTTTTTGTAATTTCCGTCAATTTTTAAAAATCATCACTAAGCGACTTTATGGTCTGGTAAACTTTGCAGGTCTCTGGTAGGCCTTGGAGATCTTTTACAATTTTTGTCAATTTTTAACAAATCTTCTGTAACCGACTTCATGGTCTGATAATCTTTGGAAGTCTGGTAACCTTTGGAGATCTTTTGTAATCTGTCAATTGTCGAAAATCTTTAGTAAAGTCTGGTAATCTTTGCAGGTCTCTGGTAGGCCTTGGAGATCTTTTACAATTTTTGTCAATTTTTAACAAATCTGCTGTAACCGACTTCATGGTCTGATAATCTTTGGAAGTCTGGTAACCTTTGGAGATCTTTTGTAATCTGTTAATTGTCGAAAATCTTTAGTAAAGTCTGGTAATCTTTGGAAGTTTCTGGTAACCCTTGGAAATCTTTTGTAATCAGTCAATTATGGAAAATCTTTACTAAACAACTCTATGGTCTGTTAATCTTTGGAGGTCTCTGGTAGGCCTTGGAAGTCTTTTACAATTTGTGTCAATTTTTAACAAATCTTCAGTAACCGAGTTCATGGTGTCGTAATCTTCGAAAGTCTCTGGTAACCCTTAAAAATTCTTTTTAATTTCTGTCAATTTTTGAGAATCTTCACTAAGCGACTTTATGTTCTGGTAATCTTTGCAGGTCTCTGGTAGGCCTTGGAGATCTTTTTCAATTTTTGTCAATTTTTAACAAATCTTCAGTAACCGACTTCATGGTCTGGTAATCTTTGGAAGTCTGGTAACCCTTGGAGATCTTTTGTAATCTGTCAATTGTTGAAAATCTTTAGTAAGGTCTGATAATCTTTGGAAGTTCCTGGTAACCCTTTTGTAATCAGTCAATTGTGGAAAATCTTTACTAAGCAACTTTATGGTGTGGTATTCTTTGAAGGTCTCTGGTAGGCCTTGAAAATCTTTTACAGTTTGTGTCAATTTTTAACAAATCTTCAGTAACCGACTTCGTGGTCTGGTAATCTTAGGATGTCTCTAGTAACCCTTGGAAATCTTTTATAATCAGTCAATTGTGGAAAATCTTTACTAAGCAACTTTATGGTCTGGTAATCTTTGGAGGTTTCTGGTAGGCCTTGGAAATCTTTTACAATTTTTGTCAATTTTTAACAAATCTTCAGTAACCGACTTCATGGTCTGGTAATCTTAGGAAGTCTCTGGTGACTCTTAGGTCTCTTTTGTAATTTCTGTCAATTTTTTAAATCTTCACTAACCAACTTCATGGTGTGGTAATCTTTGAAAGTCTCTGGTAACTCTTGAAGATCTTTTGTAAACTGTCAATTGTTGATGATCTTTAGTCAGGTCTGGTAATCTTTGGAAGTCTCTGGTAACCGTTAGAAATCCTTTGTAAATTCTGTCAATTTTTGAAAATTTTTACTAAGCTACTTTATGGTTTGGTAATCTTTGGAGGTCTCTGGTAAGCCTTTGAGATCTTTTACAATTTTTGTAAATTTTTAGCAATTCTTCAGTAACCGACTTCAGGGTCTGGCAATCCTTGGAAGTCTCTGGTAACCCTTAGAAAAGCTTTGTAATTTCTGTCAATTTTTGAAATTCTTCACTAACCAACTTTATGGTCTGGTAATCTTTGAAGGTTTTTGGTAAGCCTTGGAGATCTTTTACAAATTTGTCAATTTTTAACAATTCTTCAGTAACCGACTTCAGGGTCTGGCAATCCTTGGAAGTCTCTGGTAACCCTTAGAAATCCTTTGTAATTTCTGTCAATTTTTGAAATTCTTCACTAACCAACTTTATGGTCTGGTAATCTTTGAAGGTTTTTGGTAAGCCTTGGAGATCTTTTACAATTTTTGTCAATTTTTAACATATTCAGTAATCGATTTCATGGTCTGGTAATCTTTGGAAGTCTCTGGTAATCCTTGGAGATCTTTTGTAATCTGTCAATTGTGGAAAATCTTTATTAAGGTCTGGTCATCTTTGGAAGTCTGGTCACCCTTAGAAATCCTTTTTTAATTTCTGTCAATTTTTTTTAAAAATCTTCACTAAGCGACTTTATGGTCTGGTAATCTTTGGACGTCTCTGGTAAGCCTTGGAGATCTTTTAAAATTTTTGTCAATTTTTAACATCTTCAGGAACCGAGTTCATGGTCTGGTATTCTTTGGAAATCTCTGGTAACGCTTGGAGATCTTTTGTAATTTGTCAATTGTGGAAAATATTTACTAAGGTCTGGTAATCTTTGAAAGTCTCTGGTGACCCTTAAAAATGTTTTGTAATTTCTGTCAATTTTTGAAAATCTTCACTAAGCAACTTTATGGTCTGGTAATCTTTGGAAGTCTGGTAACCCTTGGAGATCTTTTGTAATCTGTCAATTGTTGAAAATCCTTACTAAGGTCTGGTATCTTTGGGAGTTCCTGGTAACTATTAGAAATATTTTGTAGTTTCTGTCAATTTTTGAAAATCTGCACTAACCTTTATGGTGTGGTAATCTTTGGAGCTCTTAGGTAATCTTTGGAGATCTTTTATAATGTCTATTAATGTTTAAATATTTTGAGTAATCCCCTTATATTTATTGCAATATTTGGGAAATTTTGTAAGCTCAAATAATTTTGTAAATTTTTTGTCTTGAATTCTTCTCTATCAGTCTTTATTTTACAAATAGTGATATATTTTTTGCTCTTCCAGCTTTTATTTTCACTTAATTCCAATTTTAAGAGGTAAAACAATAAGTTCCAAGCCCCACTTTTTAAACCATTCTTCTGTTGTATACGCCAATTTACATACTTAGAAAAACTAGTTATATAATATTTTACAACTTTTCTTTATATATTCTCTTCAAACAAATGACATCCATTTATAGAAATGGCAAGTAAGACACCCTGTATATATGTTGCAACAGCAGTTCTATTTGCTATGTACATTATCAATATTAAGTATTTTTACTAAGAATATTTGTATGTAGTTGTGGCTATATAATGATAAACCTTTAAAGGTAAACAAGAGAACGTTCCACCTCGATCAGTCAAAGACCGCTTGGGGCTGCCCAATACCGTACCGCCAAATTCTAATAAAGTGCTCAATTTAGTCCAACCCAAAGCCGACGCCATTACAGAGGAAGGCGGTGGCGCCACCGACAAGCCTCAAAACAATTTCACCAAGAATAACATCGCCGTAAACAAAGATGAGACCAAAGCACAGGCCGCGGCTGCCATCAAGAAAGGGCAAGAACTGCTCGCCGCTAAGGAGAAAATCAAAAAGAACCAAGAGGAAAAGCGGAAGGAGGCCCTCAAGCTCACGCAGGACTTGAGGAAGCGCAAGCAGGAGCTGCTCGAGAAACAGCTCGCCCAGCAAAAGCTTCTGATTGAGAAAATGGAAAAAAGTAAGTTCTAACTTTGCAATTCAGTACTTTGAGAAACTAACTGTGTTTTTTAAGCTCCAGCTGGCCCTCAACGCGAGCTCCTGCTTCAGACCATCAAGAAGTCACAGGAAGCGACCGAAGCTATCCGTAAGGACATGAGGGCACAGCCACCCATTGCTGCTAAAGTCGTCCAGCAGCGGAAGAGCAAAGAGGACGTTCAAAAGGAGGTGCTCGATGCGGAACTGGATCTCATCACTAAGCAGCAAGAGGGTGTTGACACGTCAGAGCTGCAGAAGAAGGTGCTCGAGCTTAAGGCTAAGATCAGCTTGGGCTCTAGGCGGGGGTCGCGGGGGCGCAGATTCAACCCCTTAAACAGGCATTTGCTATCCAAAAATAATTTGGTGGAGGCTGCAGGTAAGGCTGTGTGGCTGTGGAATGACTGGCTTATTTCTTCTTTCCTTTTTTTTTTTAAGAGGGGAGATATAGAGATTAGAGAAACTTTATTATTGATAATTAAAACACATACTATATAATCCATTCATGAATTGTTATAAAAGTCAAACTGGGACATTAAAAACTATGACATTTTTTACAACTGCTTTATTAATGTTGCAATTTTAATGTCAAAATGCCAAAAAATTCATGAAAGAAAAATTTAACTGGCAACAGTGTGAGTTCTGGAAAATCATAACCACAAATTAGAAACAACATAACCTAATTTTGTCATGTCGAGTTATTTCGCGAGTTATATGGGAATTTGCAATCGATTCCTCTAATCAGATTACTTGCCATGGCTAGAGGTAGTGTGGGAGCGCTTGAATGCCACATAGGATGCCATGTGCGTTGAGCTTGCGGTTGTTTCGGCTCACTCTTTCATTCAGGACATTTAAGTCACGAAAACGGACTCTCCTCAAAGTGGTTCCTTGAGTTTCGGAAATAAATCAAGGTCCGGAGGACTTTCTTTGCTCTCGGTCACAGCGCGTAGGCAGGCATGTAGGTAATAAAGACTTAACTCAATGCAAATCAACTTTATTTCCTACAAAAGAAATGTTTTACAATACAAAACAAATTAAATCTAAACGCACTTTTCTATGTAAGTGAATCTATTTGTGTCTAAAGTAAACGCCAATTCATGTCTATTTCTTGCTGTCATTTGGCTTGTGCCTAATATAAGCACGTAGATTACACAACGGAAACCTTGAAGATAATAAATTATGATCTTGCTACGTCTTTCCAGTATTTTAGTAGGCTTTATTGCCAACAAAGGATCAATCACGCCCCAAAAACAGCTCAGTTTGCAACGAATCGCCCATGCTGGTAACACTGGCTATCGGCATGGTTAACCTGTAAAGCGGATAATTGAGGTTCTGCTATAATGCAAAATGTGACCTTGAACATTTTGACTTGCTTGATAATTTAAAAAAAAAACTTGAAAGTCTCGAATTAACCATTTAAAACGGCCTGGAGGGTTTTAAAACATCCTTGCTGATTGCAAAGTCTCCTTGAAGATTTAAAATCCAATTTTAGAATTTCAAAATGACTCAAGATTCGAAACAACACTGATGATTTCAAAACGATTTAGGATTTTGAAACTGCCTTGATGGTTATATATCGACCTTGAGCATTTGTAAATGGCCATGAGGATTTTAAATCATTTTTTAAGGTTTGAAAATAACTTTGACGATTCCAAAACGGCTATGAGGCTTTCAGAATGACCTTGAAGATTTCGAAATAGTCTCAATGCCATCATAACGACCTTAAGGATTTTAATACGAGCTTGGTTGATACCAAACATCCAGATTTTGATACGCCCGTGGTTGTTTCAAAAGGAATTTGTGGATTTCGAAAGGGTCTTGGTGGTTGCAGACTGACCTTGAGTATTTCAAGGCGACGGAATAACCTTGAAAGTTTAAAAATGACTGAAAATTTTGGGACGAATTGTATGGTTACAAAACAACCTTGAGCATTTGCAAACAGCCTTGAGGATTTTAAAACATCCTTTAAGCTTTAGAGATGCCCTTGGTGATGTCAAAACGGCTATGAGGTTTTCAAAACGGTCGCAATGCCTTCATAACGACCTTAAGCACTTCAAAATTACCGTGTCAATTGTAAAACGTCCTTTGTGATTGCAAAACATCCTTGGTAATAGCAAGATTTTGAAACGCCCTTGGTAGTTTCAAAAGCAATTTGAGGATTTCAAAACAGTCTTTGTGGTTACAGACCGACATTTCAAGGTGACAGAGTGAGCTTTAAGGTTTAAAAACGACTGGAAATTGCAAAACAAATTTGATGGTTACAGAAAGACCTTAAGTATTAGCAAACAGCCTTGAAGATTTTAAAACATCATTTTAAGGTTTGGACGTTTGGAAATGTCCTTGATGATTTCAAAACTGCTGAGGATTTCGAAATAGTCTCAATGCCTTCATGACGACCTTGAGCATTTCAAAACTGTCTTGGTGGTTTTAAAACATCCTTGGTGATTGCAAAACGTCCTTGAAGAGTTTCAAACACCCTTGGTGGTTTCCAAATGACTTTGAGGGTTTCGAAACGGTTTTGATGGTTACAGAACGACGTTGAGGATTTCAAGGCGACAGAATGACCTTGAAGCTTTGAAAAGTATGGAAATTTCAAACTTATTTGATGGTTACATAAAGACCTTCAGCATTTGAAAACAACCTTTAGGATTTTAAAAATTCGGAAATGCCCTTGATGACTTCTAAACGGCTATGAGTTTTTCAAAATGACCTAGAGGATTTCAAACTGCCTTGATGGTTACAGAACGAGAGCATTTCAAAACTACCTTGAAGTTTCTAAAACGTACTTGGCGATTGCAAGACGTCCTTGAAGATTTTGAAACGGCCTTGGTGGTTCTAAAGCGAATTTAAGGATTTCAAAATGGTCTTTGTGGTTATGGACCAACTTTGAGTATTTCAAGGCAACAGAATGACCTTGAAAGTTTCAAAATTGCTGAAAATTATTGTGGATTTGATGGTTACAGAACAACCTTGAGCATTTGTAAACAGCCTTGAGGATTTTAAAACATCTTTTAAGGTTTGGAAATGCCCTTTTCAAAATGACCTTGAGAATTTCAAAATGGTCTCAATGCATTCATAAGGACCGTGAGCATTTCAAATTGTTTCTGAGGATTTCAAAGCTACTGTTTGCATTTCAAGGGGGCCTTGATTATTGCAAAACGTCCTTGAAGAGTTTGAAATGCCCTTGGTGGTTTCCAAACGACGTTGAGGATTTCAAGACGACAGAATGACCTTGAAATTTTGAAAACGATAAAAATTGCAAAACTGACTTGATGGTTACAGAACGACCTTGATGCTTTCAAAACCACCTTAATCTCAAAACGGCTATGAAGTGTTAAAGATGGCCTTGAGCATTTCAAAACTGCCTTGAGGAATTTAAAATGTCCTCGAAGATTTTGAAACGCCCTTGGTGGTTGTTGTGGAGCCTTCTCAGTTTTCCGTTATTTGGAAAATTCCTGATTGCCAGCTCGCCTTGGAATTTAATGGACTGTATGAATTGTAGGTTTCACTGAATAAATACACTCGTTGAAAGCCGGAAATATGTTACTTTATTAGCAATAAACAACACATTGAACACAAATATTTGAACATTTACAAGAATTAGCTTTCGTAGAGCGGACCGGTTCGCATGCTGCCACGTTGACAGATGGAACGTAAGTGAGGTGAACGGCGAGGCAAAGCCCGCTTGACAGTCTACTGCGCACAGTATGAATTCAGAATGCAAGAGAGGCGGCAAAAGTTTATAAAGTCCTTAACATACCGCCCGCCTTGGAAAGGGTAACCTTTCAAATAAAACAGTACAGAGTTGACATGTAAAAGCTAGAGTAAAACATGTAACATGAACACACATATATACAAAGCATAATAGTACATGGATCTTAATCTAGTACAAGAAAACCCGAACAATGGGGAGCCAAAAGGCTTTACGAAAACTGCGCTGAACGCTAACGCACTAGTTCACAACACTAGGTAGCGGGCACAATTTGGCGAAGGATCGCTTAACGATCCCTGACACAGTGTTCACTGACGCCACACGCGTAACGCCGTCAAGGCCAGGGTGCAGCTCGGTGACCCGGCCTAACCTCCACTTCAGAGGGGGTAGATTGTCATCCTTGATGAGGACCATGGAACCAGGCTGGAGGTCCGAAAGATGCGTGCGCCATTTGGTGCGCTGTTGGAGTTCCGAGATGTGATTGATTGATTGATTGATTGATTGAATTGTGAGTTGATGACAGGGTTAGGAGCCTAGAACACTGCAGCCTTAGGCTTATTGTGTTACTCATCATATCACATTATTCAGTGAAAAGTTTTGCCGTCTTTATTAGGTTTAGTAACGTTTTCACTAGGTTTTCTCTAATTAGAGTTTCTCTTGTATTGGCTCCACCCAGGAGCGAATGTCTCCATCGGGCGAGGGCTTCACAGTCAAAGATAATATGAGAGGCTGTTTCGTCCTCTTCATTACATAGTCTGCATATGGGTTCCTCATTTAGGATGCCCATTGTATGCATGTGCTTGCGTAGGTTGCAGTGTCCAGTTATCAGTCCTGTCACTTGCCTAATTTGGTGTCTGCTTAGTCGCAGTACATCATCTGTTAGTTTTTTAGATGGTGTTTTTAGCATGGTCTTGCTGTGTCTTAATCCATCCACATGGTTCCAGTGGTTATGGTGCGATCTTTTTATCCACCCAGCCAACCAGCCACGAGCAGAGGTTTTAGAAATTCCAAATACTGGTTCAGGACCATTAAATGCTATTTCTGTTCCCTCTTTTGCGAGGGCATCAGCTTTTTCATTGCCTTTTATCCCCTTATGGCCCGGAACCCACATGAGGGTTACTTTGTTGTGGTTTGCCAGGGTTATTAGATTTTGAAGGCAGTCCCAGACTAGTTTCGAGTTAATCCGGTAGCTAGCTAGGGCCTTTATGGCAGCCTGGCTATCAGTTAGGACAAGGATATCTTTGCCTTGATAATTCCTCTTTATGTTTTCCTGTAGACAAGTGTCTATGGCATGAGTTTCGGCTTGGAATACTGTTGCGTGCTTCCCCAAAGATGCACAGGCTTCAAAATGGGGAGATTCCCCATATATCCCAGCTCCAGTACCGCTATCAGTTTTGGATCCGTCTGTATACCAGACTGGTTTTCCTTCCTGACCACGTCTTTGTGCCAGCCCTTCGTTCCATTCTAGCTGAATGTAAAAGGGTTTGTTAAGGTTATGCCTGATAGGCATTGTGTCACTGCTCATTTCTAGTAATGGATTAGTGATATTGCTGGTTATTCTGGTATGACCAGAGACGAAACTGGTTTGCCAGTTGCCATTATAGTTCAGTCTATACGCCGCCATCCTTGCCTCTGCCTTGATTATGATATCTAGGGGAGGAAGAGAGATGTACTCTTTACTCCATCTCTTCCACACATTCTGGTGAAGTTGTTGTATTCTCTGGTATTTAGACAGCCGAGACTCGGCTATCTCAGTAACGTTGGGATCAGGCAGTGACACCAACGGACGACCAATCAGGAAATGAGCAGGAGTCAAAGGCTGAAGGTCGTTTGGATCAGAGGACAAAGGGGACAGGGGTCGGGAGTTTAAGGTCGCTTCCACCTGTGCTAGCAAAGTGCTAAATTTATCATAATTTAGACTAGCGTTACCTATAACGCGACGTATGTGATGTTTGGAGGACTTGATTCCGGCCTCCCACAATCCGCCAAAGTGGGGACTGTGCGCGGGTATAAAATGCTAAGCTACTCCGTCGTTCGCGACTGATTCGGAAATAGAAGGGTTTTGTTCCGCGAGAAAATTGCCTAATTCGATTAACTCGGAATTAGCTCCTACAAAGTTAGTGCCGTTGTCTGAGTAGACATGGAGCGGTTTGCCTCGTCGAGCCACAAACCGGCGAAAAGCCATTAAGAAGGTTTCAGTAGAAAGATCAGCGACCAATTCAAGGTGCACTGCCTTTGTGACGAAACAAACGAATAGACAAAGGTAGGACTTTACTAGTTTAGAGCCACGTCCTTTGCGATCCTTTATCATGAAAGGTCCACCATAATCAATACCAGTCGTATGAAATGGGGGCGATGATTGAGTACGAGAGGCTGGCAGGTCTCCCATTATGGGTTCAGCTAACTTAGGAGAGAATCTAAAACACCGTAAGCATTGATGCACCACTTGCTTGACTATGTTTCTGCCAGAGGTAATCCAATATCGTTCTCTGAGATTAGATAACAGCATTTGAGGTCCGGCATGCAGAAGCCGAAGATGCTCATGCGATACTAGGAGTTTGGCGAATGAATGTTTGCCAGAAATCACTAGAGGAAACTTCTTGTCAAAGGGTAATTGAGAGTTGTGGAGCCTACCACCAACTCTTAGCAGTCCCTCGGAATCCAGAAAGGGATTCAGGGATATCAAAGCAGAAGATTGTTTCACAGGCTTGCTCTGTGACAACAGTTTAAGTTCGTCAGGAAATGACTCGCGTTGGGAGAACCTGGCAAGCCTTACAATAGATGCTTGCAGTTCATCTGTAGAGAGGGGACCAGAAAGACGATCAGCCTTGAGGGTCCGCGCATTGTTATAAAAACGAAAGCAATAAGCTATAACTCGTTGTAAGCGAGCAAAGCTTGAATACTGATTGAACGGAAATGGTTCAACAGAGGTTACAGGAAGACTCTGAACTTCTTTTTTGAATTCTGGAAGCTCAGCACGAACATGTTTGGAAGTAGGCCAAGAGGCCTCACCTTCGCTTAGCCAGGTGGGACCATGCCACCAAAGGCTTAACAGACCCAGCGGGTCAAATATCTGCGATCTTTCAGACAAGATGCTACGCTTGGTAGCCTTACTACTTGTAGAATTTGAAATGTGGGAAATTTCAGACAAGCTGCTACGATTGGTAGCCTTACTACTTGTAGAATCTGAAATCTGGGATATTTCAGGCAAGATGCCACGCGTGGTAGCCTTACTACTTGCAGAATCTGAAATATTCTCTACTGATAAGAATCTTTTCTGAGAGATTTGCAATGAATCACCCAGTACCTCTACAGGTTCCTTGAGAGGGATAGAGACAACGAATCGACCATTCGCTTCTCGTTGCGTATTTTGCACGAAATGTGCCTCACAGGCGTTCTCTTCATTTGTGCGAACCTTTTCCTCTGGGTAATGTTCGAGTTGCCAAAACCTAGCAATGGGGTCAGAAGCATCCTCGATCGTGCCAAGATTGCACTGTACAGGGTACGCAGAAGGGGGGCCTGTAGGGCCAGAAACAATCCAACCAAAACGAGTCTTTTGGAGGATGGGAAGATTTGGGCCTAGACCAATTTGTCCAATACAAAGGAGCTGCCAGAAAATGGGCGAACCAATCAGAATGTCGATGGTGCCCGGTTGGTCGTAGGACAGATCTGATAACTTGATGTTATCAGGAACCTTGAAGCTGTTTCGCTGGACGCGAAAACTTGGGGTAACACCCGTAATCTCATCGAGAACAAGACAGGATAGGCCAATGCCGTATGAAGTGTGAGGGGCTTGCAGCTTGATATCACACCTAGCCTTGATTTGAGAAGTGGCTTTACTTAAGCCAGAAACAGTAACGTTGACTTCGCGAATTGGAAGCTTCAACCTTTTACACAAATCTGAACGTATGAAGTTCGATTGGGAACCGGAATCCAACAGGATTCGCACAACGTGAGGCGTACCATCATCAGGGATGAGTTTAGCGGTAGCAGTAGGTAAGAGTACCTGCAAAGCATTCGAACAGAATGCAGAAATCGATTGGTTTAGCTCAACAGGGGTTTCTGCCGACATCGCAGATCCTGGTTGACTAGAAGAAGCATTTTGAGGTTTATCCTCATGAAGAAGTGTGTTGTGCCTTGATTTGCACTTTCTACACGTATATTTGGAGCTACAAAGGCTCGCAAGGTGACCCTGAGTTAGGCAATTAAAGCATACGCGGAGCTCTTTTGCCTTTGACTTTCTGTCAAGAACAGACAGCTTGACAAACTTATCGCATTTGTACAAGGAATGAGATCCTTTACAAAGTGGACACGAAGGGGTACCCGACACAAATGATTTAGAATGTACCTTGGAAGACCTTTCGGGTACAAGCTTGCTATCTTTTACCTCTAGAGTTTCTAGAAGATTTGCTGTATTTTGTAAGAATTCCTTGAACTCATCAAGATTAGGTAGATCAGAACTTGACCGGTTTCTAAGGACCTCCCATTCACGAAATGTAGTGGGGTCCAGTTTTTTAGAAACTACATAAATTATAACAAAATCAAGAAGCTCGCTTTCGGTAGCTAATGATTTGATTGCTGCAAAATGTTTGAATAACATATCGCTAATCGTACGTAATTTAGTTGCAGATTCCTTACTGCAAGATTCAAGCTCGAAAATAGCCTTGAGGTGGTTATGAACCAGAATTTTTGGATCATTGTATCGATTGCACAATGCCTCCCAAGCTAGAGTATAATTACCCGCAGTAAACTCTAAACTTTTTATAATTTGGCTTGCATCACCCTGTAAACTAGCCTTTAAGTAATGCAGCTTTTGAATATTAGTTAACGCTTGATTCTCATGAATTAAACTAATAAAAATCTCACGAAATTCCAGCCATTCTGACACGTTCCCTGAATATTTGGGAATCGAAATGGCAGGAAGGCGTACAGCTCGATTATTGCAATGTGAACTGCAATTTGAATGCGTTGATCTTACGCTACCGTTAGGAGATCCAGAACGATCTGGTGCAACATCAGATTGCTTGTTGTATTCATTAATCAAATATTCAGCTTGTGAGATTGCACGAAAATAAGAGTTTTCAAATTCGACTTGTTGCTGCATTTCAGATTCTGTATCCTTACTGGTGTCTAAAATTTGTTCATGAACCTCATAATATTCTGATAACACGGTGGCTATAGCATCCAATCTTTTTTGCAATTCAATAATTTGAGTACTAGGTAAAAATTGATCTTCATCATGAATTGTTTGCAAAGATTGCACGTGACTTGAGAAACGCGTAAGCTTGCCTTTGATAGAGCCACGTACTCTTACAAGCGGATCCATAATTGTTGAAATTAAAACAACTTAAGGATGAAAACTGTTCGTACGCCACTGGCGTGAATATTGTACGCTTCTGGTACGCGGACCCAACGGGTCAACTATCTGTGATATTTCAGGCAAGATGCTACGCGTGGTAGCCTTACTACTTGCAGAATCTGAAATATTCTTTAATGATAAAACCTTTCGCACGCCTCTGGCGCGAATTTTGTTTACAACGCAGACAGCGCTTGATAACAACGCGAGAAACCTGTCGCTAACGACGCAGAAAACGACCCTGGTACAACGCGAGATGATTCACTTGTGACTGCTTCGACTGCAGTATGAAACATGCAGGGGATATCGCTAACAAACGTAATAGCTTGGCATTTCACGCAATTAAAATGTTTATATGACTCATAAACCATTTGTTTACGCAATAATACGCAGCTGAAATTATGCACATGCAAACACAGATGATAGAAAACCAAATATTCATGCATAGGAAATCACAAAAATAGGAAATTAGGCTTACATTGATATTGGTGTATGTGCCGCCTTGCCGGTTTTCCTCGTTGCTGTGGTTCGTACTACCGTCTCGCCTGCAGCTGCAATGCCCACGTGCACGAACTTGGCGCCAAACTCGGCGTTTGGCTATCTACCGTCTGCTGTCTTCCTTCCTCTCGTTACGGGCACCGCATGTGCCCTCTTCGTTCCACGCGTTGCGGCGAATATGGAACGCTGCTTCCTTGCGGTCGATTACATGCGATGCAATACAAAACTGAATATGCTTTTGTACTTGCCAATGACCAATGTTGTCGAATGCTGTCGCTGTTGATTGGACTCGCAATGACCTAATGTGGTTTAATCCTGGCTCTGTAGGACCAATGTGGAGCCTTCTCAGTTTTCCGTTATTTGGAAAATTCCTGATTGCCAGCTCGCCTTGGAATTTAATGGACTGTAGGAATTGTAGGTTTCACTGAATAAATACACTCGTTGAAAGCCGGAAATATGTTACTTTATTAGCAATAAACAACACATTGAACACAAATATTTGAACATTTACAAGAATTAGCTTTCGTAGAGCGGACCGGTTCGCATGCTGCCACGTTGACAGATGGAACGTAAGTGAGGTGAACGGCGAGGCAAAGCCCGCTTGACAGTCTACTGCGCACAGTATGAATTCAGAATGCAAGAGAGGCGGCAAAAGTTTATAAAGTCCTTAACAGTGGTGTCAAAAGCAATTTGAGGATTTCAAAACGGTTTTTGTGGTTACAGACCAACCTTGAGTATTTCAAGGCGACAGAATAACCGTTTCAGGTTTAAAAGCAACGGTAAATTGGGAAACGGGTTTGATGGTTACAGAACGACCTTGAGCATTTGCAAACAGCCTTGAGGATTTTAAAACATCTTTTAAGGTTGGAAAATGCCCTTGAAGATATCACAACGGCTATGTGGTTTTCAAAGTGACCTTGAGGATTTTGAAATGATCTTAATGCCTTCATAATGTCCTTCAGCATTTCAAAACGGCTCTGAGGATTTCAAAGCTCCTGTTTGAATTTCGAGACGACCTTGAGGATTTCAAAACGGCCTTGACGGTTTCAAAATGACTGAGGATTTCAAACTGCCTTGATGGTTACAGAACGACCCTAAGCATTTCAAAACTACTTGGAAGGTTTTAAAACGTCCTTGGTGATTGCAAACTGTCCTCGAAGAGCTGGAAACGCCCTTGGTGGTTTCCAAATAACTTTGAGGGATTCGAAATGGTCTTGATGGTTGCAGAACGACCTTGAGGATTTCAAGACGACAAAATAACCTTGAAGCTTTGAAAACAATCGAAATTTCAAAACTGATTTGATGGGTACATAACGATCTTGAGCATTTGAAAACGGCCTTAAGAATTTTAAAATGTCATTGCTGATCGCTAAATGTCATTGAAGATTTGAAAATGCCGTTGATGCTTTCAAAACGATCTTAATCTCAACATAGCTATGAGATTTTAAAAATGGCCTTGATCATTTCAAAACTACCTTGAGGAATTTAAAACGTTCTTGAACATTTTGAAACATCCTTGGTGGTTTCAAAGCGAATTTGAGGATTTCGAAATGGTGTTGGTGGTTATAAACTGACCTTGAGGATTTCAAGGCTACAGTGACGATTTCAAAACAACCTTGAAGGTTGAAAACTATGGGGTATTTCCAAACAGCCTCAAGCATTTCAAAATTGCCTTGGTGATTTCAAAGCGTTTCAAAACGACCATGAGGGTTTGAAAATGACCTTGAGGATTTCGAAGCGGCTCTGAGGATTTCAAAGCTACTGTTTGAATGTCAGGACGACCTAGATGATTTCAAAACGACTTTCAGGATTTCAAACGGAGTTGATAGTTACAGAACGACCTTAAGCATTTCAAAATTGCCTTGGGGATTTTAAAACGTCCGTGGTGATTGCAAAACGTCCTTGAAGATATTAAAGAATGCAATATATATACAACATTTAAGAGAAAATTATGTATGCATGTTAAAAATGAATACCAATTGTTAATTGTATGGTTTTCCAAATGTTTGTGAGAAGGATTTTCATGTGTATGGTTTGTATGTATTAGCCTGTGCTAAATAACCTAAGTTATAGTTATAAGAGTTTCAAACGCTCTTGATGGTTTCCAAATTATTTTTAGAGTTTTGATGGTTCCAGAACGACCTTGAAGATTTCAAGGTGATAGAATGACCTTGAACCTTTGAAAACGACTTATATTTCAAAACTGATTTTATTGTTACCGAACGACCTTGAGCATTTGAAAACAGTCCTGAGGATTTTTAGAACATCTTTTAAGGTTTGGAAATGCCTGTGATGATTTCAAAACGGCTGTGAGGTTTTCAAAATGACCTTCAGGATTTCAAAGCTGTTTGAATTTCAGGACGACCTAGAGGATTTCAAAACGGTCTTGACGATTTTAAAACGACTGAGGATTTAAAACGACCTTAATGGTTACAGAAACGGCCTTGGGGGTCTTAAAACGTCCTAGGTGACTGCAAAACGCCCTTGAAGATTTTTAAATGGTCTACCTTTAGTATTTCAAAGCGACAGAATGACTTTCAAGGTTTAAAAATTACGGGAAATTGCTGTTTTGATGGTTACAGAACGATCTTGAGCATTTGAAAGCAGCCTTGAGGATTTTAAAACGTCCTTGGTTATCGCTAAATGTCTGGTGCTTTCAAAACAACTGTAGGGTACCTCAAAAAATTTTTGGAAATGTTCAAGGTCATTTTGAAACTCATGGCCATTTTGAAAGCAACAAAGGCGTTTCAAAATCCTCAAACGACGTTTTAAAATCGACAAAATCATCTTGAAATCACTAAAGGCACTCCAAAAGTTAGTTCTGCAATCAATCAACTAAGTCGTTTTTAAATCCACAAGGCCGTTTTGAAATGCCCAATCATGAAAGCATCAAGGTAATTTTGAAATGCTCAAGGTAGTTCTGTAACCATCAAGGCTGTTTCGAAATCCTCAAATTAATTTTGAAACCACTAAGTGCGTTTCAAAATCTTCAAGGACTTTTTAAAATCCTCAAAGTAATTTGGAAATGCTCAATGTTGTTAAGAAGTCATTGAGACCATTTCGAAATCCTCAAGGTCATTTTGAAACCCTCGTGGCCATTTTGAAATTATCGAGGGCGTTTCTGAACTTTTAAGGATGTTTTAAAAATCCTCACGGCAATTTTGAAATGTTCAAAGCAGTTTCGAAATCCCATTCGTTTTCAAACCTTTAAGGTCATTCTGAAATTGTCAATGGCGCCTTGAAATTTCCAAGTTCGGTCTGCCCAAGTCCGTTTCGACATCCTCAAATTAGATTTGAAACCACCAAGGCGTTTCAAATTCTTCATTGACGTTTTGCAATCACCAACGACGGTTTAAAATCCTCAAGGCAGTTTTGGAAGCTTAAGATTGGTATGAAAGCACTAAGACAATTCTGAAATCGTCAAGGTCATTTTCAAACCATATGGAGGATTTCAAAATTGTCTTAATGCTTTCATACCAATCTTAAGCTTCCAAAACTGCCTTGAGGATTTTAAACCGTCGTTGGTGATTGCAAAACGTCTATGAAGAATTTGAAAAGCAATGGTGGTTTCAAATCTAATCTGAGGATGTCGAAACGGCCTTGGGCAGACCGACCTTGGGCATTTCAAGGCGCCATTGACAATTTCAGAATGACCTTGAAGGTTTGAAAACGACTGATATTTCAAAACTGATTTGATTCTTACCGAACGACCTGGAGAGCATTTGAAAACAGTCCCGAGGATTTTTAGAACATCTTTTAAGGTTTGGAAATGCCTGTGATGATTTCAAAACGGCTGTGAGGTTTTTACGATTTTTGGAGTGTCTTTAGTGATTTCAAGACACCTTTGCCTATTCTAAAATGTCCTTGAGGATTTTCAAACGTTCTTGAAGATTTTGAAAGGTCCTTGGTGGTTTCAAAATAAATTTGAGGATTTCGAAACTGCTTTGATGGTTACAGAACTACCTTGACCATTTTAAAATTTTCTTGATGCTCTCATAATGACCTTGGGCATTTCTTAAACGGCCTTGTGAATTTAAAAACGACCTCGGTGATTGCAGAACTACCTTAACGATTTTTGGAGTGTCTTTAGTGATTTCAAGACACCTTTTCCTATTCTAAAATGTCCTTGACGATTTTCAAACGTTCTTGAAGATTTTGAAACGTCCTTTGTGGTTTCAAAATAAATTTGAGGATTTCGAAACTGCTTTGATGGTTACAGAACTACCGTGACCATTTTAAAATTGTCTTGATGCTCTCATAATGACCTTGGGCATTTCAAAACGGCCTTGTGAATTTAAAAACGACCTCGGTGATTGCAGAACTACCTTAACGATTTTTGGAGTGTCTTTAGTGATTTCAAGACACCTTTGCCTATTCTAAAATGTCCTTGAGGATTTTCAAACGTTCTTGAAGATTTTGAAACGTCCTTGGTGGTTTCAAAATAAATTTGAGGATTTCGAAACTGCTTTGATGGTTACAGAACTACCTTGACCATTTTAAAATTGTCTTGATGCTCTCATAATGACCTTGGGCATTTCAAAACGGCCTTGTGAATTTAAAAACGACCTCGGTGATTGCAGAACTACCTTAACGATTTTTGGAGTGTCTTTAGTGTTTTCTAGACGACTTTGCCTATTCTAAAAGTGCTTGAAGATCTTCAAACGTCTTTGGTGGTTTCAAAATAAATTTGAGGATTTTGAAACCGCCTGGATGGTTACAGAACTACCGTGAGCATTTCAAAGTTACCGTGATGCTTGCATAACGACTTTGGGCATTTCAAAACGGCCTTGTGGATTTAAAATGAACCTTTAGTGGTTTTAAGACGACTTTGCCAATTTTAAAACGTCTGTCTTGCTTTCATAATGACCTTAATTTCAAAATGGCCTTGGGCATTTCAAAACGGCCTTGTGAATTTAAAAACGACCTCGGTGATTGCAGAACTATCTTAACGGTTTTTGGAGTGTCTTTAGTGATTTCAAGACTACTTTGCCTATTCTAAAATGTCCTTGAGGATTTTCAAACGTTCTTTAAAATTTTGAAACGTCCTTGGTGGTTTCAAAATAAATTTGAGGATTTTGAAACCGCCTGGATGGTTACAGAACTACCGTGAGCATTTCAAAGTTACCGTGATGCTTATAACGACTTTGGGCATTTCAAAACGGCCTTGTGAATTTAAAATGAACCTTTAGTGGTTTTAATACGACTTTGCCGATTTTAAAACGTCTGTCTTGCTCTCATAATGACCTTAATTTCAAAACGGCCTTGGGTATTTCAAAACGGCCTTGTGAATTTAAAAACCACCTCTGTGATTGCAGAACTACCTTAGCGATTTTTGGAGTGTCTAGTGATTTCAAGACTACTTTGCCTATTCGAAAATGTCCTTGAGGATTTTCAAACGTTCTTGAAGATTTTGAAACGTCCTTGGTGGTTTCAAAATAAATTTGAGGATTTTGAAACAGCCTTGATGGTGACAGAACTACCGTGAGCATTTCAAAGTTACCATGATGCTTGCAGAACGACTTTGGGCATTTCAAAACGGCCTTGAGGATTTAAAAAGGACCTTTAGTGGTTTTAAGACGACTTTGCCGATTTCAAAACGTCTGTCTTGCTTTCATAATAACCTTAATTTCAAAACGGCCTTGGGCATTTCAAAACGACCTTGTGAATTTAAAAACGACCTCGGTGATTGCAGAACTACCTTAACGATTTTTGGAGTGTCTTGAGTGATTTCAACACGACTTTGCCTATTCTAAAATGTCCTTGAGGATTTTCAAACGTTCTTGAAGATTTTGAAACGTCCTTGGTGGTTTCAAAATAAATTTGAGGATTTTGAAACAGCCTTGATGGTTACAGAACTACCGTGAGTATTTCAAAGTTACCGTGATGCTTGCATAACGACTTTGGGCATTTCAAAACGGCCTTGTGGATTTAAAAAGGACCTTTAGTGATTTTAAGACGACTTTGCCGATTTTAAAACGTCTGTCTTGCTTTCATAATGACCTTAATTTCAAAACGGCCTTGGGCATGTCAAAACGGCGTTGTGAATTTAAAAACGACCTCGGTGATTGCAGAACTACCTTAACGGTTTTTGGAGTGTCTTTAGTGATTTCAAGACTACTTTGCCTATTCTAAAATGTCTTTGAGGATTTTCAAACGTTCTTGAAGATTTTGAAACGCCCTTGGTGGTTTCAAAATAAATTTGAGGATTTTGAAACAGCCTTGATGGTTACAGAACTACCGTGAGTATTTCAAAGTTACCGTGATGCTTGCATAACGACTTTGGGCATTTCAAAACGGCCTTGTGGATTTAAAAAGGACCTTTAGTGATTTTAAGACGACTTTGCCGATTTTAAAACGTCTGTCTTGCTTTCATAATGACCTTAATTTCAAAACGTCCTTGGGCATGTCAAAACGGCCTTGTGAATTTAAAAACGACCTCGGTGATTGCAGAACTACCTTAACGATTTTTGGAGTGTCTTGAGTGATTTCAAGATGACTTTGCCTATTCTAAAATGTCCTTGAGAATTTTCAAACGTTCTTGAAGATTTTGAAACGCCCTTGGTGGTTTCAAAATAAATTTGAGGATTTTGAAACAGCCTTGATGGTTACAGAACTACTGTGAGTATTTCAAAGTTACCGTGATGCTTGCATAACGACTTTGGGCAGTTCAAAATGGCCTTGTGGATTTAAATAGGACCTTTAGTGATTTTAAGACGACTTTGCCGATTTTAAAACGTCTGTCTTGCTTTCATAATGACCTTAATTTCAAAACGGCCTTGAGGATTTTGAAACAAGCGTGAATTGACACTGACAAATTATAAAAACCAAAGATTGGCACCATGCAAAAACAAAAAGTCTATAGGATTGTTTCAGTTTCGGTTATGGTCGTCTGGCTTGAACAAAAATGTTTTCGTTCCAGTGGTCGACCAGTATAACCTCAAAAATCTGACAAATCTGAAATAGATAAAAGGGAAAACGGAAGTGTCAATATAAAAGAGTCCTGAAATAGAAACATTTCCTTTTCATCAAAAATTTATAAATTGTCTTTTCACACGAAAAGCTTTCCCAAATTTGAGAAAAACGTAAAAAATCCTCTTGAAATGTAGTAAAAAAGTGCCAAACGACATCCCATGGAACCAAATTACCATGTAATGTGATCTTTCATCATTTTACATTGTTTTGATGCACAATTAATTCAATGAAATTAATTCTGACCTTCATAATTACTTAATAACGATCTAGAGGTGTTGGAGCAATATAAATAAGTGGAATAAATTTTTAGATTACATTACAACTTCAGAACTGCCTCAGTGAAACATACTCGTAAAAGAATAAGTCTTTTGGATTTGTGGGTTTAAACAACCACTTTCTTTGTCTTCTTCTTCATCACTATTTATATTAGACACAACTTTAAACCCATCAGCTCATAGAAATCTAACAAAATATGTCACTCTATGTACTACTACTCTGTATACAATTTCCGGCAATGCCTCTTTGAAAAATTGTAATGTTGCCTGACTTTACATTATTTCATTTTATTTTACTCGCCAGGTTTGAAGGGAAACGTTAAGACTGCAAGCGGTGCACGTAAGACGACGTTCCAAAAACACGCAGTGGATCACCGACCGACAAGAATTCTCGTGTCAGGCTATGAAGCGGACGAGCAGGAAAGTGTCCTATCCCATTTCTCGGTAAGCATTTTCCAGTGCGAATTTTGTGCAGGTTTTAACTATAGTATCGTCGCAGGAATTTGGTGAAATCGTTGATTATGTCAGCGACCCAGCCACACCCAGCATAGTCCTCAATTATAAAACGAGGAAAGAAGCAGAAGTTGCGTTACTTAAAGGAAAACATTTTCAGGTAGGTTGCTTAATTTGTTACCTAACACTGACGTTGTCGTTATTTGATTGTAATTATAGGATCGAACGCTATCTATCACTTGGTGTAACAACGCCCAGCTAACCAACCAACTGAGTGGGAGGACGTCGACCCGTACTGTCTTAGTCAGCGAGTCCGATGAGGACCACCTCATGGACCACAATCTGCTCGACATAGAAGGGAGCTTAGAGGTGAGCTCATTAGAAATTGTAAGTTTGTAGAATACTTATGTTTTGTTTCGATAGCTTGGACCTGCGCTGTCCGAAGAAACTCTCCTCCATGACGATGAAGAGGACGACGAGGACAATGAAGGACGTTCGTGGAGGCGATAGCTCACACGGCGAGACGGTAGCGTTGTTAAGGAGTGCATAGGTTCTCGATTTTACACTTTTGTATATTCACTTTCCAAACTAGAAATGAGTAGTTTATATTACAATGGTTTGTTAAGGTTTTCGGGAGCTTTACTTTGCAACTAAGTAAAACTCGAGGCCTCTCGCCCGGAAATCTGTTGCTGTTTGTACATATTAATAGTATTGCAGAGGAATCTATACTTATCATTTTAAGGTTTTTCAGTTTAGCAACTTAATGGTTTTCAATTAGTTTGTTCCAAGCTTTTTTTTTTTGGAAAAGTGTATTAATTTTATTTTATGACCTGCACTTTTATCGCTTTAATTGACTACTCGATAACAAGGTTAGGTTCAATATTTTTGTGAGCCAAACATCTGCCGGGATGTAAATGGCAGATCTTTGGTGTTTTGTAAATTTGATGTAATTATCAGATGTATATTTAGCAGTAAAAGAAAGTGCCCTGAAAAGATTACAGAATGCAAACACTGAGCCAAAAAAAAATCCATGTTCCATCTGTGTATAAAAAAATCGTAACTCAGTACTTCCATCAAATGAGGGCAAAAGACTAAAAAATGCATGTTGCAATATAACTGTATGTGATTGTAAAAAATATTAAAAAAGGGCACAAAAAAATCAACAATCTCACAAAAAGAATAGTCAACAGACGTTTACTCATATTCACCTTGAATTGAATGGTGCGGAGGTAGGAAGAAACATGAAAGTGGACTCGCCTTCGAACAAATCAGCAAATGTGGAAAGCTGTATGAACGTACTAGGAAGACGATAAGTACTACATTTTTATTTAGTTTATGAAAGCTAATTCTGTACTTTGCAGAAATGGAACAACTCTTGACTTGAAAAGGAAACACAAGCTGTGACGATACTCTTCAAATTTCAGTATTATTAATTTAAGAATAACCTTTAAACCTGTTTGTTTTAGTACAGTGTAAATATATAATGTATTTGTTGTTCGTACTGTGTTTTAATGTGCAGCAGCACTGTTATCGTGACGACGACATAACCATAATAATCATGTGAACACACTGATATCTAGTTTTGAAAATCATGGTGTTGGTACTGGTAAATATGCCTGTAATATACCGATATGGAAATATACAAATGATTCAATATTCAACTTGACCTAATGTACACACTGTCAAATACATGGACATACAAAATCGTACTGCAAAGATGACCAGAGAAGCAAAACTTGAGTGTCAGTAACTACCCTCGTAAGTGTAAGAGTGAAGACATACAAAGCGGTTCACGCCGAGTCGGCAGCCGCCTGTTGCCAGTATTCCTATTGAAGAGAATGGATTCTGACGAGTTTGTAATGTTAGTCGGTTTAATTTATTGTGGATTGAAGCAGAAGAAAAAGAGTTGGCTTACGTGGGACCACCCACTTGTTAAGGAACGTCAGGAAAAAGTCTGTATTATACTCTCTTTGTTAACAAAATTAAAGAAGACCCAGATTTTTTAATTTTGTATGGCTGTCTCAAAATTCATTTTATGAACTCTTAAGCTTAGGTTTCCTAGGAAGCGGTGCCGTCATTTAACGGCCGTAAAAATACGGTGGATGACGTCACAAAAAACGGTGTCTATAATAAGGGAGGTGATTTTCAAAAGAGCGGTAGGTAACAGCGAACGTCTCATTTAAAGCTGTGGGCCAGTACGGTAGAAACAGGAACAGCAACGTTTTTTGACGGTGTGTCTAGTGTATAGCGGCGAGTGTAGTTTTATAATATTTAAATTATTTTCAAAAAATAGGTGTTTTCTGGCATTGGGATTGTTCAGTTAGCTAAAAATAACACACTCTAAAAAAATCTCATTGAAATCTTACTTAATTTCTGAAAAATGGCACTTTTTGTATTTTGACAATTTCGAAAAACGCCATTTTCTAAACAAGTAAAAATCATTCGGTATACATGATAGGGGCTAAATAGGTTTTTAGACAAGCACAAAATATTGACGTAAAAAGTTTTTTTGAAAAATAAAAAAATTTCCCATTATGCAGACTTTTTGGCGGACACTGTATATTACAGCTAAAAAGACATCACATTGTGTGTAATTCAGTGTACTTACCTCACACGTATACATAACTTTTCTTCTGAACATATAGGTTGTTTGTGTCTATTATATGGTTTAGAAGTTAAGTCATCTCTTATGTGATTCAGTACATAATCAAATTCTGCTGTTAAGCCAAAGTATTGCCTGAAATTTTCCTCATTGCAATGCAGATGCCGACGCACAAACTATGGTTTTCGTCTTCCGATTACTCCTTATCTTCCAAATATACTAATAATGCTAGGTCTAGATCAGAGATGAGCAACAGGCGGCCCACGGGCCGCATGCGTCGCGCCACACATTCTTGTACGGCCCTTCAAATATTTTACATTTTGACTGTTAAAAATTCCTACAGTGTCCCGCAGCCTTATTGTACCCTATTTCTCATTAAATTATCTTTTTCCACAATATATCTTTCGCCGTCTTTTTAATAGTATTTCTATTAATGACTGTTTTATTTTTGTATTTTTTTATACTAGGTGTATATTGTTAATAAAGAGATCATTTGAGTTCATCATTCAGTGTTTGTATTATCATAAGTTTCTTACATGCGGCCCGCACAACCAAAGCTTAAACACTTCTCGAAAGACTGTCGCGGCGTCACTACGTTGTTCTAACTTTACAGCAATGTCCACCGCAACAACGACCGCTTTTTTCTACCAACGCTACCTGACGTCAGCGCCGCAATTTTACGGCCGCTATATGACGGCATCGCATTCCTAGGAAACCATAGCTTTAGATTTAATAAAAAGTGACATATCAAAGCTAGATACGGTGATGAGATGCAGCATTTCTTCATAGGAGAAACTAGTAATAACACTGAGGTAAGAAAACATTGTCTTTATTAATTATACATAAAATTACATTATACATTACATATTAAAATCCCAGGTGGTGTAACTTGAACAGCAGAATTAAGCAACGCTCTTTCTGGTCAAAACTTGAATGGGAGTTCCACGGCTGCTTCTCTCGGCGCCTCGTGGTACGGCTGCCACGGAAATAGTTGGTCCCGGATGTCATAATAACATCATGACAGTCGTTAGTGGGGTTGGAAGTCCCCATAAAATGTACATCGACGCCTATAATTGGCCTAATGGCTGTTGGCTGAGTACCAAAAATAAACAAGACATACCTACAAAGTGAACGCCGAAAAGTTGACATCAAATGGGAAAAACTTTAGTTTTTAGGAAAATCAAAATCCTGACGATCGGAAGTGGTTGAAAAACATTACAACTGGGCCAGACAAGAGTTGTCCCGTTACAACCGTTATCTGTCAAATTTTAGATTTTTTGAAGTCGTAAATTCGTAATATAGAAAATTCCTTATTTAGAATAATTCGATATATATGTATGCACATATATCATGTATGTTTAATTGACCTGAAAAATGATTAAGTAATTGAAGTTGTAGTTTTATGTGAAGTTTAATGTACGTATTAATACATACATAGCTATATATCTATGTGCATAATATGTAACATAAACGTACATTATGTATGATTAAACACATAAGCTATTATACATAATGTACAAAGGAACATAAAAGCCGCATAGAAGCATTAGGTATGTACTTACGAAAACATCAGATGTGGACTTTGGAGTTATTAAAGAAGTCTGTAATCTTTGGTTGCTCTTTGCATTTAAACAATACACATTTTCAAAAAATACCTCGCACTGATTTAAAGATTTGAACAAACTCGCCGGAACATTTTCGCGATTTTACAATGCACGACGGATGGTCTCAGATGCCTCAATAGTTTTGCGGTCCGACGGCGCGGCATTTTCAATTTGCGGTACAAACTTAGCTTACTTTAACGCTGTGGAACAATTTGTTAAACTGAACAGTACAGTCTTTGAACGAATGCGGCATTACCGCCTAATGGCCCCATCACTATTCTAGGGAAATTCCGAAACTGAACCTTTGGTAAATGGGAAAGAACCTTCCCGGAAACAACTCATTCAACTTAACAATACCTTCCTGGAATTCAAACTACCTGACAAGGGTTTATGACCCTAATTTTACTACGTTAAATAGAGATTGTGTTCGCTAAATAGAGAGAAATTTATATATAAATAATATCGGACATAGACGGTCCTAACCAAAATTTCACTAAACAGAGAATTTTGTTAAATAGTCGTTCGTTGAATAGAGGTTCGACTGTAAAATTATATACAGGGTGTTATTTAAGTATGTGGCCAAACTTCAAGAGGTAGTCCTTTGAGTGATTCTAAGACGAAAAGTTTATATAAACATAGGTCCGGTAATGCTTCGTTTTGAAGATACAGGTTGTCAAACTTTTTAAAAAAATCATTTTTTCGTAAAAATTTTAATAATCCTTCAGCCAATTTTGTTGAAATTTGTCAGTGTTATTTATGGTAGAAAGGGGCTAATTTAGCCCTAACTAGATTAAAATTATTAAGTTCAGTGGCGTCCCGGGGGGCACCTTAACCAATATTTTTGACAAAAAAATGTGCGCCACTGACTTCTTTAGAACTTTTATATTCTTTTTCGCATTAAGTAGATAAAAATACAACTTTTTTGTCTCTTTATTTTTTTTCGTAGCTTGCTCCGTTTTTGAGGGAAAAAATAAAAGTCACTTTATTGCATGTCCCTGGGACAACATAATAAAAAACTAAAACTACCAAACTATTAAAAACTGGGGTGTACCTGTTATTTTTTTTCCATATCAATAGTCTATTTTAGTCTTAGAAATTGTTATAACAATTAATGCTAGCTAAAAAATATTTTTTGTGTTTTATTAATTATTAAAAAATGTTTTTTTGCTGCCCATGGACATGCAATGGTTATTTTTATTTTTATTCTCGAAAACGGGGCAAGATACAAAAAAAATAAAGAGACAAAAAAGTTGTATTTTTAGCTGTTTAATGCGAAAAAAAATATAAAAGTTCTAAAGAAGTCAGTGGCGCACACTTTTTTGTCAAAAATATTGGTTTGGTGCCCCCCCAGGACGCCACTAAACTTAATAATTTTAATCTAGTTAGGGCTAAATTAGCCCCTTTCTACCATAAATAACACTGACAAATTTCAACAAAATCGGCTGCAGGATTATTAAAATTTTTACGAAAAGATGATATTTTAAAAAAAGTTTGACACCCTGTATCTTGAAAACGAAGCATTACCGGACCTATGTTTATATAAACTTTTCGACTTAGAATCACTGAAAGAATTACCTCTTGAAGTTTGGCCACGTACTTAAATAACACCCTGTATAACAGCAATAAGATAACATGAATAACAAAATAGAATGCTTGAGTAAGAAAAAGATGACCATACGATAAAATTATTTTAATAGGCATATATTTAGTTGGCTTATGTCATAATTAAAATCAGCGCCATGCCTACTCGAATATTTACTACTATGTTTATCTCTTTCTTACTCAAGCAATACGTGATATTTTCTTGTTCATGTTATCTCATTGCTGTTATATATAATTGTGGCCCCATCGGTATAACCTTCAAAAACAAATGATACTACTCATCTAAGTAAAATATTTTCATATATGACAAAGTTATTTGACAACCGCGCCAAATACTCACCGCCGAGAAACCGCTGGTCATGTGCACACTGTCATAAGATAGCACAGGCTGAGGATACCCTCAAAGCAATAAAAACGCGCTTGGTACATGGTTTGGACGAGGTTACGCTCCACGTAAACGCTACATGACGCAGCGTGTGTTTAGAGTCCGCTTTAAATGCATAGAATCATGGGCCGACTCGGCGTGAACCGCTTCGTGTGTCTTCAGGCTAAAGCCTTCCCAGTAAATGAGGAGTTTCAAAAAATAAAATTTATGGCCTAAAAAGACATAAGAAAGCAGCCTCAAAATCATGACAGGGTGCTACCTGCGATAGTGCTCTAAAAAGTATTGCATTCTCAAACTGCACCGTGCATGTACAGTGGCGAAACTAAAAATCCGGGCGAATCTTATAGAGAATTTTTGGGTAATGTAAATTGGGCTTTGCCTTTCTAGGTTGGCAATTGACAGTTAATCAATGAGGCATGCTGTCATATACGAGTAATTATTTTGACTTTGACTAATTTGTCAGGTCATTTTGGCAGTTTACAGCAATTCAATTAGTCATTTAAGCTTAAGAGTAGCCTGTCTGTATTTTAAACCCTTTTTAGTTATTTGGTTTCATCGCATAATTTAATAAAAATGATGTTGGAGGCCCCTGGCCTCCAAGCGCAATATCTCGTATCCTTTTGGATGCCCCCTTTAGTTTTGTTGTGGTAGCTGTATGTAAGCGCCTCCAATATTTCGAACTTCCAAGAATTTATCCTGTAGGTGCGACAAGGACGGTTTGCGCCAAAAAGTCGCGTGTCTGGAGAATTCCGCGTTGGGATTGGTTGAAGCGTTTTATCGAGTCCAGGTGCACTTGATGCACGCTGGCCTCGCGGTAGTTGGCAGAGGGTTGAGCTTGAGTTAACTCGTGTGGTAGCAATCCGTGTTCTTTTTACGTGTCGTTGCCTCGTTGCGTGAATGCAGCATTATGTCGGCTTGTTAGCCCTTTAAGCCGCGGTTCTTTTGCTAAGTACGCGGGATCACGATCGCTGTGTTTATACGTCTAACGGTTACGTTGTCAACATTTGCATAACCCTGGGAGGTCAACGCAAAAACTTCATTCCGAAAGGGGATTCGTGAGGACATCCAACCATTTTTCTCCTGCATCGCATGAGCCACGTTAGGTGCCAGAGGCCCGTTCGACTGCTGTAAGGAATGCTTCTCCACCTGTCATTAGCCGAGCCAACAAGGTAACGATCTGTAATAACCTTTGTGTCCGCTTCTCGCATTCAAATTGTGCTGCAAACATGATGCCAGAGTGACGTACACTCCTTGTAAAAATCACTGATGCTAATTAACGCTTGCTATTCGACTAATTTTAATTGTACCGCTTCTCGCATTCAAATTGTGCTGCAAACATGATGCCAGAGTGACGTACACTCCTTGTAAAAATTACTGATGCGAATTAACGCTTGCTATATTAACTAATTTTAATTGTACCGCTTCTCGCATTCAAATTTTGCTGCAAACATGATGCCAGAGTGACGTACACTCCTTGTAAAATTTAATGTGGCGTGCCAACGCCGACTTGACTACTATCGCATGTTTTATGTGGAATCGCGTGTGAAATAGTACAGTGCAAGTACACTCTAACTAAAAAGTTCATTGGTGTGCTTCAACTCGTGCGCCGTCAGCCCACTTTAATGATAGCGCAGTCAGCGCCTAAATTTATATTGCGTACCGCCAATTTGTGGCGCCAGGCGGCCTTGTACGTCATAATACAGAGCGCTCGATTGACTCGGGCGTAAATTCAGGTCTTGTCTTTACGCGTTACGGCGACCAGCCGTTGGGCTTAAGCCTACGTTCAGCCATTACATCTGGCCTGGGTCTGGTATCCGACTCGGCTGTGTGCCGGCCCTATAGACAGTAGGCGCTTCCCCCAGCTGGGCTTAACGATTAAGTCAATCTTTTGAATTACTATACTTGTATTTTGTAACATGTTTATTAAATCACCAACGGAGATCCAATAGATGTATTAACCATATCGTCTTTTTCTTGATACTGTTACGCCTTGTGCATGTATGTTACAGAGTGACTGTGTCACTGTGCCACAACAGCTGTGAGGTGAGGCCCTGACGCGGAGGAAAAGCATTCCAGGTAGGTGGTCGCGTCTGGTACTGTGCCGTGGCTCCCGAAATAGTTATTCGTGTATTTTCCCGAAATAGTTATTCGCGTATTTTCCCGAAATATGTATCTGGGTATTTGCTCGAAATAGTAATTTGAGTATTTCCCGAAGTAGTACCTTGAGTGCTTCTCGCCCCGTTTAGCCTTCCAGTTCGGGCTGAGCGTGGAGATCCCAAGTCAGAACTGGTGGCGCGCTCTCTTTAACAACAATCTACACATCTCGCGCAACGCTTGCCCTGTGGCGTACCGGTGTTAACCCTGCCCATCTCCCTGAGCTTATTTCAGCCGAGGCCTTTAGCCTGTTTTATCGATCTCCCAGGGTGAGCGTGCCCCATTTCCCGGATTTGTTTAGTACTCGATACTCGCCTATTGGCGGGTGTCGTAAGGACAATTTAATACCGTAACAAATTTCACCAGGTAACGTGAGAAGTAAAGTAAAGTAAGGTATACACTGAATCATACTAAGTGCCCGGATTTTTAATTCCGCGACTGTACATCTTATACAAATACGTAGAAGTCTGAACCAACTACAGTTCAAAAGTTTGGGGTGCTATAGTACCTACATTGAGGAGTTTCGCCGAAGAGTTGGTGGGTCAGGGCGGCCGATTATCTCTTGCAAAACCCAATCATTTAGCACACTGTTAGCTGTCTACTGGGTGATGCGGTTATCAACACGTCTTGACAACTGTCTTTCTTTCCGACTACCACAACTGTGATTTCGGTAGGCCTACATGCAGTCATCAAATGCGATACCAGCAAGACACCAATGACATAATAGAATTACAGAGAAATTATGCTTGAATTTACGCAACAAATTGGTAATATGAGTGTATTAACTGCAGTGCTCAGTGAAAATAATGAACCTAGACCTAGAAACTCCATGTGGAATAACAAGGTCTTGGCATACGTAGATGACTTAATGATTCTGACAACAAAGGGAGAGCTAAAAGGAATATTTTTAAAGTAGACTTGGAAGCAAGAAAGCTCAATCTGAAAGTTAATGAGCAAAAGACGAAATATATGGTATTAAACGACCAGTGACAAGGTGAAGGCATCCTTAAGGAGCTTTAAAACTGGTTATATAAAACACCTACAGTTTTGAGAAGGTAAGAAACATTACGTATTTGGGAATTCAGTTAATATGTAATACTAAGATGGAAGAAGAAGTACGGAGACATATCGCAACGAGTATGAGAAGTGCGGCAGGGTTAAAATCAATATTAAATGGTGAAGTATATAAGAATATACAGGGTTAGGGTCTTCTCTGTATCCTTTTAAGGGGCGATAGTACACCTCACAAGGATTCGATAAACCTTGATTAAAATTTTTATTGTTTTTATCTTATTTGAAAATTAAAAAACACAATGGCCTTGTAGAGTATAAAGAGTCGTGGCTACACCGAGTGAGAATTTGTATACAACAACATGGTGATAAATTCGGACATCTTTTGTAGTGGCCAATGCTGATTAAGTAGTAGATTACTAGATTTTAAAACAAATTAATCGTTTTATGTAGAAAATAAACGAATTATTATCTCGCTTATTGGACAACTTTTACAAAGGTGTTTTAAAGTTTATTGACTTCGTTTGAGGTGTACTAGAGGTATTTTCATATTTGATGGCGAAAATAAAACACTGTTGAATGTCAATGCCACAATTGACACTGACAAGGTGGTGTTGTGACATTCAACAGTGTTTTGTTTTTGCCATCAAATATGAAAATGCCTCTATCACCCCTTAAAAGGATACAGAGACCGTCAACACCCTGTATTAGAAACCGTTTATTATAGAGGAGGACACTCTAATGGGGCAGCTGTTAGAACAGCTCTATTCGTAAAAAATGCTGGCTGTATGTGCACATACTATGCATGTCGGTCAAACGTTAAGCCTTGGGTCTTTGTAATCATTTCGATAACAGTCGTTAGGTTATGTCACACACACACGTTGTACTAAGGGGACAAGAACTGATTCATGCTATACCTAGATGCCAATAATCTAAGCCACTTATCTACAAACACAGCCTACTGACACAAGAAAAATTATTTTAGAATACAAACTCTGATAATCACGCAATTAATAACTAGACAAAAGCTGCCATCACTAATAAATTAAATAGAAAGACTGACATCCCTCGTTAGTACATGCAACACACAATATTACAAAAAAATTATCAGTGGGCAGCCGGGGTTGACTCGTTATTAAGCTATAGTTACAAAGCACATCATTTTGCTGGACTGGCCACAACCCAGCATACGTCCAAGTGGCATTTAGCCTTCCCAGAAGAGGAAAACTCAAACCTGGTGTCTGTTTATTTTATTTATAGCGTACCACCATTTGAATTATTAATTAACAATAAATATCTAAAATAATAATATAATACAACGAACTTAATTAATTTCAACAAAGTGTAACATCCCATTGCCAGGCAAAGGCCTCCCCATAGCTCCGCCATCTGTCTCGATCCTTCCCAATATTGGTCCATTCATCCCCTAGCATTGCATTTAGGTCATCCTCCCATCTTTTTGGTCTTCCTTTTTATCTTCTCATTAAAGTCAGTTTCCAAGTTGTTGTCTTCTTAGCCCATCGTCCTTTTCGCATTATGTGACCCCACTACGTAGTCGACAGGGTAAAATAATACCAAAAAAAGTATGCTGCTCCGCTGCTTGCATAGACATCACATTCATTCGAAAGACTTGTTTTCAAAATTAAAGTAACCCATACTGAAAACTTAATCCTGAAATCCTATTTATCTGAAAACTGTTACCACCTTATCTGGGGCGTTACAAGACAGTGTACTGGGGTCTGTGTTATGTCCGATATTTACAACTGACCTATCCATACAGCCGTGATGGTCTTGCAGTCACAAAACAACATCGCTAATGCTACAGACAAGTTTAAACTAAACTCAACATTGGCTCGAGAAAGGCCCGTCGAAATCTGGAGTGATGAAATAGAACCGACAATATAAACCAAACTTATTCTTACCTTAAAAATACAAATGGTGTAAACGTATGTATAAATAAAATAAATGAAATATGTTTTTTTCTTGTGCCGAGAACTGCGTGTGTCCGCCGTTCTAAACGCCTGCTGGGATGCTTACGCCTGAGTCGAATTATTACTTCAGGCAGCGGGTTTGATTTCTCAACAACGGCGCCTGCAGCGAACTTTAAGCTCGCCCCTGAAAGGTTTGAAAGATTATCATTTATAGGATCAGACGGGCAAACGCCTGAATTTGTCACAGGTTAGACGCCGGCGCTTTTAATCCAGACGTTAGCGTTATCGCGTGGGATCTTTGGGGGCTAGGATATAAGCGACAAGCAGTTTTATTAACCTGAGCTTTGGGTGAGCGTCTAAACTCGTCACAGGTTAGACACCTACACTCTCAGTTCAGACGTTAAGGTTACGAGATTTATAGGAAACATTCGGAATAGGTCAGGTTAGGTTCTGGGCAGTTCTACTTCTCAGAGAAAATCTGGACTTACAACTTGTCGTTTAAGGCTCGGGGGCCTTCATTTTATACTATTTTGAGAATGTTTTACCTGGTGCATAATGAAAGGGGGAAATAGTCGGGGCTAAATAGTAGGAACCTCCACGTAAAGCTTGCGTCGAGAATACGCCGCGTTATGAGTTGTGCCTATTTGGGTCCCCAGTTGTATTTTGCGACTACCAAATGGCTTAATGTAACCTTTGGTAGGGCCTCTATGGCTTCGTGTAACTTCTTGATGGCACCAGATGGCTTCGTGTAAATTGAAATATGTGCTTAACACATTTCCAAATAGTCTACAGGTAAGCTATTGTTACAGCTATATGGAAAGAAACTGCCACAAGCCAAAGTAATCAAATACCTCAGCATGTGCATGGACAGAGAGCTCATATGGAAAACCCATATATTGGCTATAAAGTTCAGCACATTATTCTGGCACTGCACCTAGGAGCACTGTCAGTAGCTCTGATTTGGAAATCATCCAGCGATTTTAATCCTATGAGATCTTTCAAAACGATCTTCATGTGTGCAGTATTAAGAAAGCGGTGGGAAGTAATGCGTAGGTTAGATTTATGGCTAAACACCCTCAAGCGGAATTCAAAAATCTCCAAGAATTGTCCCCAGGTAGGTCGAAAAAGTCATTTGGAATCACCCACAATTGATCTGCTTCAATAAATAGGGGGAGGGGGAGCTACGTTCAGGCTGCCAAGGAAAATAGGACTGAAACTTGCAACGTACAACCGACGAACAATGATAAGCGACAACAAGCTAGTAGAACTAGAAAGAGAATTGATAAAGACAAATCGGAGTATTAGGTTTAGCAGAAGTAAGCAAAAAAAAAGAAAACTGACTTAAGCTACCCCCTGCAAATGTATTATACTACAAGAAGACATATATACGGTATAATGGAGTCAAAAACTAATGCAATGCCTTTGCCTGGTTATTTTTTTGTTTTATTACTTTGCTCATTTATTTACATTTTCCATATATAGTTCAATTGCCAGGGTTTGATTCATACATAAGTTTATAGACAGAGAACACGATAGGTATAAAGTTTTGATTGATCTGTAAATTACGACTCGGGTCTTAAACTAAAATTAATTTAGTAATGTATGTACAATGTTAAACTGGTAACAAAACTAATTCGGAGAACTGGTCCTGGGAGATTTGCAACCCGCCATACATGGACCAAGTTAGGTATGGATTGGTATATCAACGGGATGCCGATTAAACTAAAATTAATTTAGTAACGTATAAACAATAATTTGTTACACTGGTATAAAATTCATTCAGAGAACTGGTCCTGGGTAATCTACAACTCGCCATGCATGGACCAGGATTGGTGTGGATTGATATATAGACGGAATGCCGGTGCGGTGCTGATGAAAAGTGACAGCTCTTGTAGTGACGGTGTGTACATTTCTAGTCGAACTTATATTGAAAAATGTCGACAAACATCCTTGTTTCGAGCTTTCCCTACGTGTAATTCGTAGTGTGCCAGTGTCAGCCCTACTCTGGGTTTCCGTTTTACGGCCTTATGAAGGTCGTAATATGCTTAAATTTTGTAACGAAGTGACCGGCGATCTCGAAGGTTACTGTTCGCTGTTGGCGTTTGAGTAAGAGCTATGATCTACGCCTAGGGAGGTGCTCGGCGGTCAAGAAGAGCCCTCTTGCAAGTAAGTCGTGTCCTTACTTATTTCTAGCCAGAAATTGACCTGGTGGACGCCTCGGTCTTCGCAATTTTCGAGTTTGTTGTAACCTCTCTAAAGGTGAATTCGTTGTTATCCCTTGTGATACAGGATCGGAGTCTCAAAGGCGAATTTGATATCGGATTTCGACGACCAGAAATACAACGTAAAGCGATTTCCAGACAGTATTTGCTGATACCGTATCTTCGGCGACCACCCAAAAACGTTAAGGGTGGGTCTTAAGTTTTCTCTTTCATTCATCTTCGGCGACCAGAAGAGAGGGTTCAGAAAGATTCTGGGTGCTACGAAAGGTTGAGTACATGGACTAAAGTGTCTTCATCAAACCGGGCTTTCTCGTTTTATACTTTTCTGGGCTTCCTTCTCGGGACTATTTTCTAGGGGAATTTAAGAAGGATTACCGAAAACTCTGCTGTACGGGCAGTCGCGCATCGCCGGGTCGGTTTGATTTATCTTCGATCCGAGCGCAAAGGAAATTCCAGCGACGGTCAAATTTGAGCACACTATTTTATGGGTAACATACAAAATTGAGCTGGCGCTAACGTTACAGTGACAATAGCCAAGGAGGACTTGGCTTTATAATAAATAAAAAATTGATGTAAAACAGTACCCAATAAATATTAAAGAAAATGCCGTTGAAAACAAGATTAAAGTAAAACAGGAGCTACGAAAACATAAAGATCTCGTAAACATGAATACAGAAGAAATAAATGGTATGTTAACAGTTACCTTTCCAGACTCAGCAACAAAAATAGCGAAAAAAAAGTAACAAACAAAAACAAATTGAAAGACGAAAATGGAAATAAAAAGGAAGACTTAGAAGACATGCTAAGAATAACAGAAGAATTTTATATAAATCTATTGCTATGTTTTTATCAGGGCAGAAATTATTTACAGCGTTTTAAAATCTAAAACTTTAATTTCGTTAGCAAAAGTACGATGTAATAGAAATATTTTGCAAATTTATAAAAATAATTGATGAATTACAACATAACTAGCAGAAGACTCAATGTGAAAAAGTTTGTAAAAGTAAATTGAATGTTTATAGTCAAAAACAAATACAACAATTTCATACCAAGTCCAAAGGGTTAAAATTTCATAAACTATTTGAAACATACAGCAATGAGCTGTAGTCTTAAATCAATTTTATAAGAACGAGCATTCGAAATTAGAAAAAAATTATATGCGTAATTATGGCAGAGTAATGCATTGCGGGACATTTAATCATTTTTTATGTGCAAGTAATAAATAATTAGCAATAGGAAATATCACAGCATCTTTTTAGCACATCCAACGCGGGAAAATTAATGGAAGGAAACAAAAGATAATTTTTTATAAGCCCCATAACCACACTATATATATAGTAAGTTTATTTATTTAGTATAATATACTTGTACATCGAATCATTATTATATCTTAACATATTTATCATTAATAAGATTAATATTAATAGTATTGTTTCACAAAGCTGCTTAAATATTTTCTTAAACTATAAATGTTTGTAATTTTTTTACATCCTGTGGACGCGAATTATAGACTTTCAGTCCCTTGTATAAAAAAATAAACTATTGCCACGAGAGGAGAACGTAAAAGAAGAGTAATGGGTATTAATTCAGAGAAAATTCCCGATATAGATACAGAAGAACTAAGAATAGTTCTTTATGGTACAAGTGTGTTATATTACAAGTAATCCACAAGAAAAAAGTTGAGCACCCGAGGCCGTCAGGTCGAGAGCGGTCTTTTCTCGAGTGCATTATTTGATTGTGCCGTACAAAATGTTATCCAACAACTCAATAAATACCAAAAAAGCATAAATTCTGTATTGACATTTGTGGAATATCAGTAACAGATTAGAAGTTATCGAGAGATCAAATACATTTAAAATTCGAATCGCCTGTGGTTCGTGTTATACGTTTGGCAGTACTGAAGCGTACTGTTAGCCTATGTAAAATTCGGGGTTATGAGGTTAGGTTTTCTTTGTTATTTGACACACAATGACGCAGAATTTAACCTGCAAATCTCGAATTTGAAAAAGCTTGTATAGTATAGTATAACAGAGGAGGCTCAGAAATTTAATCTATTTTAGAATAACCTGCAGATGCAATATCAAAATATGCGGCATTTTAACGAGTCCCCCAAATAGACAACCGGTCAGTAAACTAAAGAAAAGACTTGTAGCTTGCTATGATACACCACATTCTTCTAAAATGTAAATTTTTTTAATTACTCCTACTTTTTAGATTGACTAGGCTAACCTAACACTTTGGAATGAAGGGAGAATGCCTTCACAGGGGTCACGACCACCAAAGGTGTTCGTATGATGGCCGGAGAGCGTTCGATGTTCCCAATGTCCGGGTGTGGGATGAGAACGCACTATCTGTCGTCTACTAGCGCGAGCACTTTACCAGTCGGCCACGCGATCTCTTGGAAAAATTGTAATTTATAAATTTGCAGTCTATTTTGTGACGGAACAAACACATATTCGAGTGCCTTGATGGATATTGATAAGCATTTATTGTGACACTGACAACTGACGTAACGATACTTTATAGTACTAGTAAAATAAAGTAACGCACACTTAGTTTCATTGAAATCGACTACACCTAAAAAGTCAAGTAGACGCTTTCTTAAACATTTTTTTCTAGCATAAATAAGTAAGTATCTAGTTATTATTAGTTGACATTTCGAGTAACTAGGTATCTATAAATACAAGTTGTCAGGACTTCCCGAGCCTTTACGACCTTATGTAGTGCACTTTCCCATATTTGAATCTTTAATTATAGTACTCTCCCGCTTTTGTTGGGCTTTGTTTGATAGCGCTTAATGCAAACGTGAGTGTCTGGCGAAATCTGTTGAGCCCCGTTCCCTTGAATTACAAGTTTTCAATAAGGCACGCCTTAGTTTGCCGCCTTGTAAAGATTCCCAATCTTTATAGCCCTGCTTTATGCAGATTTGGCTTAACATTTCCGGCAGTGTCTCACAGATGGACCCTGCTCGCGGTTTTACCAGAATTAGCTGTTATGAGGGCCAGATGACGCGTATGTTGCATGACGTTTCATCCTTCATGGCTTTTTGGCTCCAACGTGCCGGTTGTTCTATGCAGGTCCAGACTTGTTCATCGAATTACGCCGCTTTGCGAGCAGACATGCCTTGCATCAGACGACGCAATACGAGCACCTTCCTGTGAGCCAGAGAGAAAGAAAATTAACGCACGCGCTCGTCCCTTCGTGGCTCAGGAATTCCTTTATTGGTGGTTAAATGAACATGACTCTTATAGCATAATAGGAAGTGGTTGGTGGATTACCTCTTTTAGCCGGGAATCGTATCGTTCTTTTTCGGTTGGGTGAAGTGTCCTCAAGTGCCAGTTAACCCTCTCCTTACCGTAAGAGTGCAATTGTCCGCTCCAAAACGCTACTTCAGCGGATTCCGACCGGAAAGAAGTTCAGAGCCTCTTTGTGGAGAGCGTGGCCGTTTGGGTTATTGTCTGTGGCCCGCCCCTAACGCTTGCGTAGCAAGGATTACACGTCGAGTCTTCCCGAGGCGAAGATCATTCCCCAGCTTTCGTTTCACCCTTGAGAAAGATCAAGCTGTAAGGTGAGACGCTCCTAGCTGTCTTCAACCCAACGCCTTAGCGTACATTAAAAGCCAGTGAAGTATCATTGTTGTCTTTAAACGACGCAGTTTGCGTATCGCACCCGTTACACGCAAACTGGACTGACGCGAGCTATTTTAGCGTGGCGAGAGTTATTTTTAGGCACGAGTTAGGTGAAGAAGTTAGTTGGGCGAGGTCGGTCCACTGTGATTAATTTATGAGCAGTGGACGGACCCCCGTTGCATTGCAATCAATTTATTAATCCTTACTTTAGGTTTACAATAATTTGAACTTTTAGCTTCAATAGATCCAATTAACCTTAACTTTGTCAGGATTGTTTTATTTGTATTTTTCTGTTGAGCTGCAACAGACCATAAAAGGTAAGTCCAAAGGACACAGACTAGTACCGTCTTACACCAGCACCATAGCGAAACCACCGCTTTTGGGTCTCAGGTTTTGCCAGGCTCGGCGAAGTAATTCAAAACTCGTGGAACCTGTTTTACCCCATTTTCTCATTGTCACGATAACCAACCCCGGTGACAGACACTCGCCCTAAGCTGTACCGCGTTGAAGCGAACCCCCCTCCCACTGTATTCTTAGCCGGTGAACTTCCTGTTACAGGACAGTTGAGGTGCAATTAGGGTGAGCTTTGCCCTTCATTTAATGAAGTGTCGTAACAACTCATTTAGCCTGTAACAAAATTTACACATTCAAAAATTAAGTGTAGTCGTTTTCAATGAAACCAAGTGTACGTTATAGTATTTCACTATTACCATAAAGAGCTACTTTATTGTCGATAAACTATGTCATAAACAGTACTTTATAACGCAGTAGTACATAAAGGTTTTTGTTTAGTTGTAGTTTCTTGTGTTATGAATTATTTAATTACCGCATTTGTTGTGTTATAGAATTTACTTACCGCACGCTGGTGCACGATCGTTCAAAAATTTACGAATTTGTAGTTTCGTAGGAGAGGCGCTTACTCTAGCTGAGGTGGGCAGTTTTTTTGTACCGGTTTTTTCTTTCTCAAATTTGGGAAAATGTTGTTTACCGATGTACTGCAGACATACAATCATTTTCTTATTTCTTGAAAAGTTTTTGTCTAAAAGTCTAGAGCAACCCTGATTGCATCTTAAGCAGCATTTCTTCACATTCATGAGTCATAGGTTTTGTTGGCGCCCTATTCGCCATCCATTTTTGTCTTCCTGGAGACGCATGTCTTTTTTGGCAGTTCATCTTCCAAAAAAATTTCCATATCTAAAGCTTCTAGTTTGGCATTCATAGATGCTATAAAGCTGTGACCATTAGTTGCAAAATTCTTCATTGTCATTTTTTCAATCTCTTTTTTGTTATGCTTAAGCAAAGGTCTGGAGTTGCTTTATTAACGACCATATCCAAATTTTCTGATTGAAAATACTTTGATGTAGTGCCAGATTCTTTAAAAATTTCAAAAATACGTGTTTTTACAGTGGTTTTGTACTCCAGCAATTTGTCATGTAGTAGAGATTCAGCCTCAGAACTTGTTTTTACATTAAATGTAGCTACCATTATTTTCTCTAATGTAAACAATACAACAGAATACAAACAATTATCAAAAATCCACTCGAGGGTTTTGCTAGAGTCCATCACAGCTTGAGCTACTGTATCACACCAAGTATCCATCCATTTATAAGATTCGCCAAAAATAGACATTAAGCAATTTAATAATCCAAATCCTAACATTTCCCAGGTGATGTTATGTCTAACCATCCACCAGAACCTACAGAATGTAATTAACAGTTACCAATTACCGCCCAATGAAGTAGTTGAATTATCAGAGATTTTAATTCTTTAAATGCAATAGTAATTCAATTATCAAATAATTGGTAATTGTAACTACACAACGTAAATTACTTTTACTACAGATTGTTATCGCAGATTTGTATTTAGTTGTATTTAGGTAGCCTAGTACATCGTTTTAACCAAGTGAAATTAATAAATAATTATTATGGCCCACTATCGTCTAATGAAGCTAATTGTCAATTATTATCAATAAATTATATTTTTACCTCACTTTACTCTGTAATCTGTACTTACCGACATATTTTTCGCTTCTTACACAATCATTATTAGTAACCTACAGAGCTGCAGCGTTACATCCCACTCATGCTGTACAAGACAACACATACACATACTACCTTCAAACATACGTGCCTGCTCCAAATATCTCTTTGCTTGTGCACAAAACTAGCTGTTATCGGACTAGTAATATAAAGTCATCAATTATACTTATATTGCTCCAGGAATGCTCTATTGAGATTTGCTTAACATGTAACTTAATAGTGCCTTATCTTATTTGTTGCGTTCTAGAGATTTAATACTAGAAAGTAATTCAATTACAGCGAATAATTTCAATTACTTATCACAAATAATTCAAATACTTATTAAGAAATTTAAACACTTTAAGTAATTTAATTACTCAAAAGTAATTATCAAGAACCTTTTAACAAAAATGGCAATTACCAATTAAAATGACTGTATTTTGAAAAGTAATTCAATTCGAAGACAGATCAACAAAAAGAAATTTAATTACGGAGCAATAAATTACTGCCCAGCTCTGCCATATACACAAAGGAAAAGTTCTACCTAAGCGTGCCCGATTTACTAATAATCGTTTTCGACAATGCATATTTTATTGTGTATATTATGTATAGCAGATACTGGCGAAATGAAAATTGTCTTTTTTATGCAATATAAAAATTTATCAGTTATACTGCCCTCTAATAATTTATCAATCACTCTACTTAATTCTTTTGCTCCGACTAGCCATTAGGTTTGCAAAACTCTAATCCCAGGATTGAGTTTCTACACAGTTGAACATTTACGCAATTGTACGATAATTGAACGAGTATGGCGAATGCTTCTTAATAAAATGTTAACCTCAAATAATGGTAGCGAAACGACACAGAATTTTGTGTTTAATTTTACTTTTAATCCAAGCAAGCTGTTGATAATTACGTCACAGGTAAATAACAATGAAAATAAATCCAACTCCGTAACTATGCAAACCTGTTTATTGGTAACCAAGGACGCCGTTTGATCCAACACTGTCTTGATCTGAATTTCCAAAAGGACGCCAACTTGCTTCTGAGCCTTTTTGGCCCCCCAGATGCTGGAAACTGCTCAAAATGCTCCTTTTTCGTCCACTCTGCTCCGTCGTTGCAACCTCGGTGGAACCGCTTTCTCCAAATCGTGGCTATGTGTCGAATTCCGGAGTTTTGCTGCTCCAATCTTGATTATAAACTGATTACCGGAAACACTGCACATACACAAGCTAGCCCCCGTCTAGATAACAATAATACAACCAGTTCGAACTCAAAAGGACTTTAATTACACAAAGATTTATAACAATTTTATTAGGAAGCCCATACACAACCTCCTCATTGAGTTCGCTTGGGCGAGCTTTTTTTTCTTTTTTACAATGTTGCTTGGTAACCTACTAATTTCTATTATTTGTGAGTACACATACTTGCTCTTATAAATTAAATGTTTGTTTTGTCGAATTGTCAAATATTTTTGCTCTAACCTCTCATTTGTTTTAATTCACATAATTTTCACTTTTCTGGTTTTATTAAGCACTGTCACTCTTAAATTGCCGACGTTACAGGCTGCTTTATACAAGTTGCTTTATGCGCTTAGGCATGTTACATGATTTATTCAGTGTATCATTACCCATAACTTCATTGCCCACCAGCTTAGCATGTCGCTGTGAATACAGATTAACTGCGCTTCTTCTCTGTGACGCTTCGCTACCCTTTTTACTAACAATCCGATTAGCATGTCTTACTTCAAATATCTCAGCATTTACCAAAATTATGTAGCACTTATCATATTAAATCATAACATTAACTAAGTTAGACGAAACCCTGCCGATATCGTTTCTCGGAACCTATTTCCTATTCTTAGTCTAATTAAATTATAAATTACTTATCAATTATGGTTTACAAATGTATCAATGTTTAATCCTGATAATATTTCTATCTGTAGCGATTAATAAAGTACATACCAATCTGTTCATGTTTGATTTCCATTTAATTAACATTTATTTAATAATAATTAAGGAGCCAGAATTGCTATAGGTAGCATACCATCTCAATTTATTTGTAATGATTACCAAGATTCTGAAAATTTTCGAGGATTACTGAGATGTATCTGATAATGAAGCTTGATTGTTAACTAATTAATTAATCAATGAATCGGTACTCCGATTATTTAAAAAATCAGTTAATCGATTAATCAACCAACTAATGATATTTGATTAATCGATTGATCGGATCATTTGAATCTTTGCAAAAGCTCACATACCAACTGCTACTGCTGCTCTTCGTTGCGGATTTTGCGGAAATTGCGAAGATGTACAAAAGTCCAATGCCCATACTCCGTAATAGTCTAAAAGCTGGTGGCATTTTTTAGTGATTTTTGAGAGAATGTTGCAGGAGGCATGTATAAGTGTCATCTGTAAGGATTATTCTTGAAAGCGGTATCGGAGAGAGACAGAACACCCCCAATTTGCACTGTAAGTATATGTCAAATTCGAGGTTAGCAGGTTAGGTTTTGTGTCAGTCTGTGTCAAACCTGACGGAAAACCTAACCTACTAACCAGTGCCGGCGTCACACTTTTAGCCCGAGGGGGTAGTAAGGGGGGGGGGAGTTCCACATGATTTTTCACAATACACTCATATGAAGGGATGAGGGATACAGGGTTACGATCAAAAATTGATAAAAATATACTTTGAGATGTCACAAAGTTCAATTTATTTGCTTTCGTTTAAAGGTACAAAAAAATCATTTTCGTAGGGCGAAACAAGACGTTCGTTTTCTATTACGAACAATAAATTCATCCATTAAAGTTTCTAAATCGAGTACATCAACTGAATCCAGGTAAAAATGCAAAATAGCAACGTGGTTTAGCCGATTCTGTGCCATAGTCGATCTTAAATAATTTTTTATTCGACGCAAAACTGAAAAACTTCTTTCATTAGAACAAGATGATCCCAGTACTGTTATTATTAGTCTCAGAAAACGCACGAACTCGGAAACAATTTTCATATAATGTTCATTTTCTCTGAGAAACTTTACCATAGTGTTCAAATCAGTTGCTTCTTCTGCTTCAAGCTTCATGATACTTCATGATAATCTCTATCATTTTTTAGTCGCGATTTGCCAAAATCTTCTCTATAGAATTCCACGATTTCGTCTGCATCTTTCGTTTTACCAGTTGCAAAATTTTCTAGAAAGACTTGAAACACTTGGTTTTGTTCGAAAGTTTCGAGTGGGTAATTACCCACAAGGATATTTTCGAGTGGGTAGTACTACCCATACTACCCACGTCAACCGCCGGCCTTGCTACTAACTTCGAATTTGACCAAGACTTACAGTGCCGCCAACATATTATTCATACATTTGAATTTCCACAGCCGCCCCTTTTGCATTTTTTTAATAAATATGTAAAAATTTCGTCGTGCTTATTCAAGCTTTCACTCTGACGATGCAAGCTGCAAGGTCTTGTGAAACGTTATTGAATATGGATGCACAAACAGCAAAAAGTCCAAATCTGCCTGAGTATCCTCGTTCACAAGATACTCAAACAACACGGGCCATAAAACAGCATGGCCATCGCGTGGGTTTTTGCTGGACTTCACAAGGTGCAAGGCACATTAAGGCAGAAAATGCTGGGCGTTTACCTACAAATACTACGCGGTCTAAGCCGAAATTCTATGTTAAGAAGAATCAAGAAAATTAGGTTACTTATACAGAGAAATTTTCGATATTTCTTATTTCAGATTTTAAATTACATTTTTAAAATGATACGCATAATTTCCGTAATTTAGAAATGATGATTTTACCTCATTTATGGTGGAGTATAACCATTTTTATAATTGTTCTAAAAAAAAGGAAAATTTCCGTGAGATCATATAACCTTAGTACGCCCCTGGCAGACTAGACAGCATTTGCATTTACCGCGGCTTTTCAAACGTCATGAACTGTCAAATGTATGTCAAATGTCAAAGAGTAACGACCGATGACGGAATAAGTGACATCTGATAATGTTTATATCGCAAAACAGATAATAGAAGGAAACCGCGAACACACAATAGCTGCTATTGCATTTACTTCAGCCAGCACAGCTGATGATTCATAACCAGATGACTGTTGGGTAACAACTTCAGCACTATTCCAGTTCCAGCAAACATGGCGTGGACCCGCTATCAACTAAGCTTAGCGCTTGTCATGGTGGTGACAGGCAGCATAAACACCCTCAGCACGAAGTAAGTTGCACCCCCGCATCTAACAAAGCACCTCTCAAGCCCTGCATGTCCTCAGGTGGGCAGACAGCCTTTATTCAAAGAGTCGGGATGGCGTTGTCCGGATCTTCGACCACCCCTTCTTCCAGGCATCGTGCATGTTCCTCGGGGAGATGCTGTGCCTCGTTATCTTCAAAATAGTATACATGGTCCTCAGCAGGCGCGCCGTAAGTATTGCAGTGGAGCTTAGACCCTTTACTCACTTTGCTGCGCTAGGATGGCTCGGAGGACGTCAATGAGCTGACGAAGGGGAGCCGCGACTTCAGCCCCTTCAAGCTGTTCATTCCTGCCATGTGTGATATGACCTCAACGTCGCTAATGTACATCGGACTGAACCTGACTTACGCCTCTAGTTTTCAAATGTTCAGAGGTATGTAGGTTGTGGTCGTATCGCGAGATTCTAATGGATTCTTTTAGGTGCGGTCATTGTATTTGTGGGGCTGCTAAGCGTGAGCTTTCTGGATAGAGTTTTGAAGAAGCGGGAGTGGTCGGGAATTTTTCTGGTTATAATAGGCCTTGCCGTTGTGGGCGCAGCCGATTTTGTGGCCAAGGACACAAATGACGACAATCACGGGCGAAATGATATTATTACAGGCGACTTGTTGATCGTCATTGCCCAAATTATAACGGCCACGCAGATGGTGGTCGAAGAGAAGTACGTCACTGGGTTGGATATACCACCCTTGCAAGCAGTTGGATGGGAAGGTATGTGCAACATAACGATGTTTTAGTTTGTTTTGATTGAAAGTTGTTGCCATACACTGGTTTTCTGTTTGTTTATATATGATAGCCGCTAATATCTCAGTTTATAGTTAGATTACGCTCACGAGAATGCATATAATATAAAAAATGTGGGACGAATGCAGTTTGTTATGATAAAAGTGCAATTTATTATGTTATATACATTTCCTCAATAAATATCTATCAAATAGGCCACCTACACATCCATATATATAATAGACTTGTTTGTCCGGGACGCTGTTTCAGCAGCCAAACCGTAAGAGATAGAGAAAGAAGTTATTAAAGTTATATGTTTGGAATGGTCATGTCAGGTCAGGAACCGAATTTCAGTCTCTAACACTAATTATTATCTTAATTATCCTAATTCTAACTTTTTAGGTTAGATTCTAGGCAAATTTTATCAAGGCGAATGCGACTGGTAGTTTGCTACCAACAATGACGTCATATACGTACGTGTGGTGAATACGCGTTCTATTTGCAAAACGGTCTTTTTTGTTTTATTAAATGAGACATTTGTCTCACTGGACGGCTAGTTATATTTAATAAAATACTCGACTTGTGTGCAGCATTATTCTCTTGTTCCAGGTATATTTGGATTCACAGTGTTGAGCCTCCTCCAGATCCCATTTTACTACATAAAAGTGGGGCCCCCATTTAGCAATAATGACAAGGGCGTGCTAGAAGATGCCATCGATGCCTTCGTGCAAATTGGGAACAACCTCGCATTAGTGTTCGCAGTTTTAGGTCTGTACAGACACATTTTTACGACCCGCATGCTAAACACATTTGTTGCACAGGTACCATCATATCAATCGCGTTCTTCAATTTCGCCGGCATCAGTGTCACCAAGGAGCTGTCCGCTACCACCAGGATGGTGCTGGACAGCGTGCGGACCATTGTGATCTGGGTCGTCAGCCTGCTCTTCCTGAAGCAAGCTTTCCACTGGCTACAGGTAGGTCGGTACTTTGCTTTGACCAATTTTACACCGTGGCGCTTTGCAGCTGCTCGGCTTTGTCGCCCTCCTGTTCGGAATGTGTCTCTACAATGGCATAACCTGCACGTCGTGCTTTATACGTATCCGCAACGTGATCACGAGCCTGCGCTACAGAAATTTGACGGAGGAAGTCGTTGAAAATAGGGCTGCGGATCAAGCGTACGACTCTAGCGCTTAATTGTTAGTATAATGACGAAAATTACGGGAAGACTATACTGGGCTGTCTTTGATTGTGTAACTAAGATATTATAGTGTGTATAAAACTGTAACTATTTTAGCAATTGTAAGTAATAATCTCAACTAGAGTATTTATATCATTTGATTTGTATGTAGAAATGGTTTAACGAGTGTTACGGATCCATTTTTGTGATTTTTATGAATATATTTTATTTTATACATGGATTTGGTGTTCGATTTTTTTGTTGCAGGTTTGTACATTTTAACGTTTTGAACTGTTCGTAAGTATTTAGGCTTCTGGGAGCGACCACGTCGTGTAGTGGTAAGGGCGTCAGGCTTGCAATAAGCGAGTCTTCGGTTCGAATCCACGGGCAGGCGGAATTTTTCCGCAGTCCATTGGATCGGTATCAGGCCTGGTCACCATGGTCTATGGGAAAGAGTAACCTGACCACACACAACACATGCTACATGCGATATACATATGATATGATATATTATAGAGTTGATGGCTGAACATCTCGGGTCGCAGATCCGGGACGCCCCATCAAACAAGCCATACAATAAATAAATAAATAAATAAATAGGCCTCTAGGAGTTGTGGCATTTGTTTATTGATAACCTTCAATGGCATTTAAGCTTGATTGATTACTTTATCATCTAATTAAATAAAATAACACTTAATAGTGATTGTAAATAAAAGGGTAAAACCTCAAAATTTATATCCAAATCGCTGGAATTAAACTTTCCTGTAAGATAACAAATGATAATAATGTTCGTTTAATGAAGTTGAAACAAATATTTAAAACATCTTGATGACTTCTAGAAATTTTCCCCGAGTCAGGTCCGGAAAGATTTAATGATAAGCATTTTCAAGCAAATAAATCGATGCTAAAACCTTTAATTCAGTGGCGTATGCTAAATGTTATTGAAAAGAACAAACTAAGATTATCATCACTAACATTAACTCTCCTTTAACTTTTAAATTTTTCTAGAGTCGTAGTTTTTTTTAATTTCCAAAATAACTCGAAGCTGCCTGTGTGTAACTGTTAATAGTGCATAAGTAATTGAATCATTTGAATAATTGTTCTCACTGTATGGTGATTTACATTCATTTTTGTGAGACCCGTATGGATAATGCGACCTTACACGCCTCTAATTATAATCATAGTTTCAAAAAGTCAACATAACCACATGTGGTGCAGCAGATCAAGCATGGCATGATTGCGCTAATATTATACAATGATAGTTGTGCATCACCTGGCAACTGTGCAGGTGCAGATGTTTCCTCAAACTCTGCAGTTGTTTCTAGGGATATTGAAATTTTATAAAAATGTAAGTTTGTTTTAAACTTTTTAATTCAAAGTTTGGTTTGGACAACCACTGCTGATTTGTGAATTTATTGTGTTATTGTTAAATCTGTCCGGAGCCTAATAACACCACATTGTTTTTAGTGATTGCAAGTAAGAGGGTAAATCCCCAACATTTATATCTAAATCGCTGGAAATACATTTTCTTATCGTACTATCTAAGATAACAAATGATACTACTGCACTATGTCCTTTTAATGAAGTCTGAGCAAATATTTAATGCATTTTGATAATTTCTGGAAATGATTCAAGTCAATAAATATTTTTCTTTTAATCTTTAGCTTACTGCTATCAGTGTTTCACTTCTATCACAGCCAGAGCTGGGAAGTATTTGTATTTGTAAATACTGTTTCTTATTTAAATACTTTGTAGTATTTAATTACTAGCTATTTAAATACTTTTTAATGGGCTGTATTTGTATTTGTAGGTGCAAATACTTTGCAAAGTATTTAGTATTTAAACTAGCAGTCCAGTGAGACAAATGTCTCATTTAATAAAACAAAAAAGACCGTTTTGCAAATAGAACGCGTATTTACCACACGTACGTATATGACGTCGTTGTTGGTAGCAAACTACCAGTCGCATTCGCTTTGATAAAATTTGCCTAGAATCTAACCTAAAAAGTTAGGATTAGGATAATTAAGATAATAATTAGTGTTAGAGACTGAAATTCGGTTCCTGACCTGACATGACCATTCCAAACATACAACTTTAATAACTTTTTTCTCTATCTCTTACGGTTTGGCTGCTGAAACAGCGTCCCGGACGGACGGAAATCACGTGATTTCTCGAAAACCGGAAGTGTCAAGTGACTGAAATTCGGTTCCTGACCTGACATGACCATTCCAAACATATAACTTTCATAACTTTTTTCTCTATCTCTTACGGTTTGGCTGCTGAAACAGCGTCCCGGACAGACAAGTCTATTAGATAATGGATAACTTTGGAAGTATTTAAATACTTTTAGGCTATTTAAATATTTTTAGAGTATTTAAATACTTTTTTTTCTGTTGGGAAGGAGGGGAAAATCTTCTAAAAACACTCGGATAATCCGTCCGAGCGTATCGGATTCGACTGGGAAGGAGGCCCAGCCGCCTGCCGACTAAAAACCCCCCCTTCATTTCGCGAGCCACGTCAGGACCACCTTTCGGTATTGCTTCGGCATAGCGAGCACCATTCCATTAATCCAACCCTTGCTGCCTCCTTTCTTCCGTCTCTTTATTGCGAATAATTTCTACCACCGCTGTCTCTATACTTCTCCATTTCTCCTGACTCTCTAACATGTCCGGTATGATGTTTTCTACCGTTAAATTTTCGCCTATTGCCCGTGCTGCTCTTTCTCTTGCCTGGTTCCAGTTCCTACACTCTAATACGGTGTGTTGCGGTGTATCCGTCTCCCCACAGTAAACGCATTCGTCGTTGTTCGACAGTCCCATTCTTAGTAAGTAGTAGCTCTTAAAGCAGCCATGCCCGGTTAAGAATTGGGTGATAAAGTACCCTACGTCTCCGTGTTTACGTGTCACCCAGGGAGTAACATTGGAGATTAACTGTTTGGTCCATCTTGCCGTGTCGGTGTCCTGTCTCCATTCCTCTTCCCATTTTAACAGCGTATGGTTCCTCTTCTCCCTCTTCTGTGCCTGTCTGTTTTCGCCACTTAGATACGTGCGTTCTTGTACCAGCAAATGAATTGGTATGACTCCTGCCACCACTTGGATGGCTCGTGTTGAAACCGTTCTGTAAGCACTGGCTATGCGAATGGCTGATCTTCTCTGTGCCCGCTCCAGTCTCTTTCTATGTCTAGCCCTCCGCATGTACATGGACCATACTGGCGCACCGTAGAGTATATATATATGTACTACAGAGCACAGTAATCTCCTAATTCATATTCTTATTTGGGTATTTCGCCACTCTGAAAATTAAAATATTAAATAACGAAAATATTAACAACGAACGTTTCGAGGGACAATCTGCCCTCGTTATCAATGAATAACAATTAAAACGAACAAGAAACTTATCTTTTTTCACTGGAAGGAAAAACGACCAACCTCCAATGAATTTTTTGTCAAATTTCGATATGGGCTCCCATATTCATGTTCCTGCCGAAAGTAATGCCCAGGTATTTAACGCTGTTCTGACTTCTTATGATTTTGTCTTAAGTCCTAATCTCCACCGATGTTAGACTCCTCCTACCGACTAGGATCACTATTTCCCGTTTTGCTCTCAAACAGGTCCGTCTGAGTTCGGCAATGGTATCACTCTACCAAAATACCGGCCTCTTTGCGTTGCTCCCACCCTTTCTTCTGAATGTCATGTTGGATACCTGCTCTATTATTTTCGTGAATTCTTTAGGCGTGCATTCTTCGTTTCTGCGAGTCGTTTCTAGTTCCAGCCTTTCCATGAAAAGTTCGGCCCTACCTTGATTGTATACCCAGCCGTTGCTACCGGTCTGTTGTCTTTTAATGTTTATTTGACTATCCTGTACCTGTACGTATATGTTTCTATGGGGGCTTAAATACTCCTCTGAGCTCACGTGCCAGTTTGTCATCTTTGTTGTTATATTCGATGTAAATAAGGTTATGTCAATATACGAGGTACCGCCACTTCTTTCAAATGTCGGCGTGGTGCCTTGGTTTAGAACATCAAGGCCTTGTTTCTCCGCCCATTCCACCAGAATATCTCCTCGTCTGTCTTCCACTGGAGAACCCCATCGATACGATTTAGCATTAAAATCGCCTCCGATGATAATCTTCACCTTTTTCCTCATATCACGCCCCAAATTATTAAGGTAAGTTTCAAAGGTGTCAATAGTTATATTTGGAGATATATAGGAGGAATATATAGTCAATTCTTTTGTCTTTACACACACAAAACCATCTCCATTCCCCCCTCAAGAACGGGGAATTTAAATACTTTGGGTGTATTTAAATATTCCCATCATGACAGTCGTTAGTGGGGATGGAAGTCCCCATAAAATGTACAGCGACGACTATAATTGGCCTAACGGCTGTTGGCTGAGTACAAAAAAAATAAATATTCATATTGGACGTTTAAAATTACGCAAAAAGTATTTACTAGTTGGAAATATATTTCTTGAAGAAATAAAGGTAATTAAATACCTTTGAGAGTAAATACTTTTTGCATAATTTTAAACGTCTGTTAGGTCATCATCTGAGCTATTCCGGCATTATTAGGCATTACACGTTGGAATTCACACACCGTAATCCAAATTTTAGCAAAAAAATACTTACCTACTTTATATGAAAAGCTTTCAATTAACCAGTATTGCTTGAATAAAAATGAAGTGGAGTATTTGACAGAATACGTTTTTAAGTCACTGGTTTTAGCATCAGATATTCTGAAAGGAAAAGCTAATATACATATATTATGGATATGTTATACCAACAATCACCAGTATGAAAATTAATCTGGAAAAACTAAAAACAGAAAATTTCAAGTATTTTTCATCCTCAAATGTTAAATTTGAAGGACAACTTTGTATTTGAACTGAAAATTTTAAATGGATCTTCAAGTTTGTTATTAATTGAAGACCTACAACTTATGGCAAAGATGTAAAGGAACTGTAATGTATATGAAAACGAAAAATTAAAAAAGCGTTTGTTTTACTATTTGTTAATATTCAATATAAGTAATTTTATCAAAAAAATATTTTCAGGATTTTAAATTTTTTTTTGCCTACATATTTATAAAATAACATCTAAACTAGGCATTCACCACACACCAATATATTGTAATGAAAGCCCTACCTAATTGCTATTTATTTCGGTATAAAAATTACTATAAGTTAAACAAATGACACAATTCTCAGTTTATAATTTTACTACTGTGCTTAAACTTGCCTGTCATAAATTTTGGCAGGTTAAAAGTGAAATGTAATAATTAATAAAAATGGTTGAATGCCCTTCTTTCTATTTTTATCCAATTGCAATATTTATTTACACTAGCTCTCGGCAAAAACACAAACTCTATTCTCAGGGTGAGTTCAGAATTTAACTATCGCCATAAATTTTAGGTTATTTGACTTGGAGTAGCTCATTTGCTCGCTCTCATCAGATAATATTAGTAATCTCTATTTGACAGATGACACAAAATGTCGCCAGTGCGAACAGCGTATCTAAACGTTTAAACTCGTGAAAATACTCTGAAAACGTGTCAGGCAAGTTATTTGAAATTCTCTCGCTTGGCAACTATTAAAATCCCTCGCCTTGCTTGGTTTTTAGGATGGCGTCACCGCCTCTTGCTTGTTATGACGTAGAAGGCGCGCCAATTCTTTCAGTTGTTTATGAACGCTTCGGTTTTCGCCAAACCCGGCACAATTTACTGACGCCACTCGATTTTCAAAAAACACGAAGTAATTGGGACCTTGGGAATACGCTAGGCCTCTCCGGGAAGGTTTGATCTTGTAGTTTGGTGAGTTATCCCAAACCTAATCCTCAAATTGCAGGCTTAATCCTACCTCGTAATGATGGCTTCGGAGCTGCTCGTAGTGAAACTGCTTCGATTTCCTGCTGCAGATGCTCCCCCAGTTGCAGACGTTGGTTGGGACGTTCTTGCAGACTCTGTTGATCACTTGCAGTGCGCATAATCGAACTTCGGAATTTTCATGTGCTCGCTGCCGAATCTCAGCCGCAGATGGGATTGGAAAATTTTATATTTTAATGTGGCGGAAACTTCCACAAATACTGTCACAGGTACTCTGAGATGGGCACAATAAAATGAAATACTTTTTAACTGGTAAATATTGATTTATTATTTAAAACATGTATTTCAAATGGAATTTTTCCGTCTTGGTGATTGGAATCGGGCTCGGTGAGACCATTCACAGTTGGGCACCAAATTAACTGTGCTCCACTCAGAACCACATACAATGGATGCTACACAAGCACCAAAGGCGCGATTCAACTCTGTATCCCGAATTCGGGGCAAGTTGATCATTGTACCGCCAGATGCCAGCGCATAAAGCACCAGCTTTGACGCCGTAAGGTAAATGAGGTTACAGATAATACAATATATTTCAAATGGAGCACAATTTAGCCCAACTTTAATAATTTAATTGCAATTGTTCCCTTTGTTTTAAACAAAATAGCATTAGGTTGCTAAGTTACTGTTGATTTTCTTATGTTAATGGAAATTAATTCTGATAATGAAAGGTACAAATGGAAGTAAATTTGAGTACATAATTAATATTTACAATTTTCTTAAATATAAATTATTTTAACCATATAATTAAAATTGTTCGATGGCTTTACACACTGCTCTGCTCTGCACTATTGCACTTTATTTTTAAATACACTGATTTTTGAGTTCACCATTTTCACGTCATTATCTTTTCTGTTGTCTTCTTCTAGCATTGCTCTTTGCAATTTTCTATTTTATATTATGCTTCATCTTGCTTTGCCTTTTTGCTTTTGCTCATTATTTTCACTATCCTTTGCTTTTACTTAACAACTACGCTCCTTTTAAAGTGCATCTAACAAACCTTTTGTGTCAAATAAATTTTATGTGGTCTGGCTTTACATGTGCACAAACCTTTCCTTTTAAATTATATTAATTTATTCACAAGGCAATTCAAACACTTTGAAATATGCTTTGCCTTTGCGTGCCTTTCTCAGGCTAATTACTGTTTTTCGCATCTCATTATTAATGCATTCAACATTTTATTTTTGTTTAAAATTGCAATTATACAAAATATCCCAATTCTGTGCTTTATTGAATCGGTTAATTATCTTGCACTGCAAACAGATCCAAGTTGTGGGCTTAATACCATGTCAATATATTGTAACGACTTTGCGATTAGGCAGCTGCAAACGCGTAAGCCACTGCCGTCGGCAGACAGCCTTGGGGCCAGCTGCGGACGTATGAGTCATCTTCCAGATCGATCGAGAGAGGCCTCGGTGGTTAATTCACGCGGTGCGTCACCATTTGCCGGAAAAATCCAGCAAGCCCGTGAAGCTCCCAGAAGGAATTATTCATCGAATATATAAGCTGGTGCAGCGGGAAGGCGGACAGTTCTCATTCAGCTCGCAAGGCGTAAGCTGCTACATAAATAGACGCGTATAAAATAGTCTCATAAATAATTGATGCTTAATGCAGTGTACATAAATAGAGTGTATAAGCATATAAATCATTACTGTTAAGCAGTATATAAATAATTATTAAATGTGTCGTTGTTAGAAATAGTGCCTGTAGTTCGTTAGTTTAAGTAATTTGTGTTCTGCCTTGTTAATTCGTGCGTTTGTAAATAATAATAATTAATAGTTGTAAATAAATGTTTAATACAAGAAGCGTCGTATAATTTTTAAATAGCCCGAACGTAAAAACGTAACAATATCTATTTTGTGGGTTTTTAATAATTCATGTTAAATAGCTTAAGTTATGCCATCTGTACTACTTGGCTTACTACAATTATTACAAGTATTCGATTGAAAGCAAATTATGAACTTTAAATTCAGTTTTGAAAAATTGTTAAACTGCTAAAAAGATTATAAATGCTGCATTACTATTTAAATACTTCACAAGTTTTTTTACATTTTAGTGATATCTAAAAACTCAAAGTATTTAAATAATTTTAAAATATTTAAATACTTTTAAAATATTTAAATACTTTTAAAATATACAAATACTTTTAGAATATATAAATAGGTAGTTTTAAAGTATTTAATTACTTTTGTAAAAGTATCTAACTATTAAATATTATAGGTATTTATTATTGAATTACTTTTTGCCCATAAAAAAGTATTTAGTATTTAAATATATTCGATTTTCATAAAGTATTTAGTAGTTAAATACTTTTTAAAAGTATTTTGCCCAGCTCTGATCACAGCTAAATGCTGCGAGCAAATACTTGATTTGCTCTCTTTCAGTCTTTAGCTTTCTGCTGTCAGTTTTCCCTTTCCATTATAACTAAATTCTGTAACACTTAACTTCATTTATATTCTTTTAGTCTTTGACTTTCTACTACCAACTTTTCACCTCCGTTACAGCTAGCATATACTTCACTTAGGCTCGCCGCACATTGAACATCGAGCAGCCTAGCATAGCATAGGAAACTACTATTCCTCTCTTGCACTTCGTGTTAGAACCGCACATTCAAAGCAGTTTTCTACATGCAGTGTGAGAGGAGAGTACGATGTCGACAGAAGAAAATTTAAGGTTATTATTTTTAGATTCTGAATCTGATGATTCGTAAATTCACAATATTGTCTTGTACTACAGTGCTTCCAAAAAGAGGAAACGATCGATTTGGAAGGGCGAATACATGAAGAAAAGAAATACTCATGGCGAGTTTGTTTTATTAAACGAATTAACAGATGGTTATTAAAAAGATACTGTTGTTTAAACAACAATCAGGTGGTAGAAATTCACGAACTAATCAAGAAGGATATTAAAGGACAAGAATGTAATGCGCAACAACCTTTAGGAACCCTAGAAAAATTAGCAGTAGGGGAAAGGTGCCATGAATGGGGCAAGTTCTGAATGGGACAAAGTAGGTTTCTCTACTTTTGTACATAATTAGTAGTTCTCATACATGTGAATAGGTAGCTACACATGTACCTTTACTTCACACAAAATTTTAAAGCGATGCATTGTGTCTTGTGGAGGTCATTCACATTTAAGATTTCTGGTTGTAGCAAGTGCACTGCTAAAAATTTTACCTATTGGTTTTTCATTTGTGAGTGTTTTGTGCTACCTATTTGAAATTGCTGTCAGTTTAAAGGGTGAACTTCTCTGAATTTTTAAATTGATAGTAAATACCTGCAGTTTGAAGATTAAAGGTAAGCATTTTTTAACCCAATTTCTTTCTGCATGCCTACTGGCCATGAATGGTACACTATCACAAGTTATGAATGTCCCATTCATAGCAAGTGTCCTATTCATACAATTATATAATAAATAATAAGTAAATACAATTTAACTATAGGTGTGTGTTTTAGCTTTGAGATGGAAACTTCAACCAAAGCTAAAGAAAAAAGGGTTAGAGTTTCTTCAAAATCTATGATATTGTTACGTTTTTACGTTCGGGCTATTTCAAAATTATACGACGCTTCTTGCATTAAACATTTATTTACGAGTAATTATTATTATTTACAAACACACCAATTACTTAAACTACGAACTATTTCTAACAACGATACACTATTTATTTATATGCGCTGGATTAAACATCAATTAATTTATGTGGCTATTTATTCAAGACTTAAACATTAAGGATTTATATGGTTATATATACGGGTTCATTTATATTACGCGCTTCGAGTCTGATGAGAACTACCGGAGAACTTAGACCGCCGTGTATTTATATTCGCTGGGGAGAGGTTCCTAAAACGCCGCGATATTTCCTCAAAGTTCCAGACACATGCATGACGCACCGCATCGGGGCCGCTCTCGCATCACCTGGAAAATGACTCATCCCTCCGCAGCTGAGTCCAAGGCCGATTCCCGAAGCTCCGCAACAATGACTCATTCGTCCGCAGCTGGCCCCAAGATCGTCTCCTGGCGGCTGTGCCTCACGCGTTTGCAGCTGCCTGATTGCAAGGTCGTTACAATATCATTGATAATAAATTAGCAATTCGACATGCAAGTGAGAAGTACCAAATATCGAAGTCAGCTTTACATAGAGCAGCTATACATGCTCAACAACTACCAAATACAGATGAATTTCAACATAGACCTATTATCGGAAATAGGCGGATTTTCACACTTGCACAAGAACATGCTTTAGTTGATAGTTAATAACGGCTTCTAAAATGTGCTATGGAATAGATACCGTTGGGTTTCGCCAACTAGCATATAAATATGCACCACAACTGAGAGTAAAGCTGGGTTCGACTGGATAAAACATTTTAAACGACGGCATAATGATTTGCTCTCCCTCAGGAAACCAGAAAAAACTAGCTTGAGCAGAGCTACCGCGTTTAATCCAACCACAGTAGATCAATTCTTTGGACAATTTGGAACAGGCAATGTCCAAACATAATATCACAGTTGATAGAATATACAACTGTGAAGAAACGGGCATCAGTACTGCTACAGATCCAACGAAAATGTTTTCCCAAAAAGGCCTAAAACAAGTTGGACAAGCTACTTTTGCAGAAAGAGGAGCATTAGTAACAATGCTTAATTTTGAGCGTGCCAATGGAAATACCCTACCACCTTTCTTTGTCTCCCCAAGGGTAAACTTCAGAAAGTACATGCTGCATGGTGCCCCAGCAAATAGTTTAGGACTTGTCCATAAATCTAATTAAATGACTGAATCCAAATTTCTCATCAGTTTAAAGCATTTTGTCGAATATGTAAAGCCGAGCGAAGAAGCTCCACTGCTGTTGCTACTCGATAATCATGAGTCCCACATTAGTTTAGACCAGCAACCAGTGAGACAAATGTCTCATTTAATAACTTTTTTCTCTATTTCTTACGGTTTGGCTGCTGAAACAGCGTCCCGGACGGACCAGCGTCCCGGACGGACGGAAATCACGTGATTTCTCAAAAACAGGAAGTGTCACGTGATTGAAATTCGGTTCCTGACCTGACATGACCATTCCAAACATATAACTTTCATAACTTTTTTCTCTATCTCCTACGGTTTGGCTGCTGAAACAGCTTCCCGGACGGACCAGCGTCCCGGACGGACGGAAATCACGTGATTTCTCGAAAACCGGAAGTGTCACGTGACTAAAATTCTGTTCCTGACCTGACATGACCATTCCAAACATATAACTTTTTTCTCTATCTCTTACGGTTTGGCTGCTGAAACAGCGTCCCGGACGGACCAGCGTCCCGGACGGACGGAAATCACGTGATTTCTCAAAAACAGGAAGTGTCACGTGATTGAAATTCGGTTCCTGACCTGACATGACCATTCCAAACATATAACTTTCATAACTTTTTTCTCTATCTCCTACGGTTTGGCTGCTGAAACAGCTTCCCGGACGGACCAGCGTCCCGGACGGACGGAAATCACGTGATTTCTCGAAAACCGGAAGTGTCACGTGACTAAAATTCTGTTCCTGACCTGACATGACCATTCCAAACATATAACTTTTTTCTCTATCTCTTACGGTTTGGCTGCTGAAACAGCGTCCTGGACAAGTCTATTAGATAAAGGATATTGTATATTATGCTATAGATAACTACTATGTAACTTTGTTGACATTTCCGCCCCACTGCAGCCACCGATTAGTGCCCTTGGATGTTTCGGTTTATGGGCTATTTAAAACCTACTTTAAACGAACTCAAAATGAGTAGATGCTAACAAATCCAGGTAAGACTCTTGATATTTACCAGATGGCATCAATGGATTCACTCCTAAAAACATTATTGCTGGATTTGCTTCCTCGGGAATATATCCCCTTAACCGTAATGTATTCCAAGAAGCTGACTATCTGTGTTCATTTGTAACAGATCACGATACTCCTACTACAAGTGACAATAATAATCAAATGCAAGAACTGCAGCATTGTACTTCAAAACAAGCAACACCATCTCATGCTAGCAGTAATATCAATGCATCTTCTGAATTATTAATCACACCTGAATCAATTAGACCATATACAAAAGGTCCAAAGAGACGGCAAATCCAAAGAGGCAGAAAAAGAGGATCGACGAGAATTTTAAAGAAAACCTCAGAGAAAAATCGAATTAAAGAGGAGTACAGAGAAAAATTGGTCAAAGAAAGGGTGCCGAATCTAAATAGAATGAAGATGATGAAGAAACTTGTAGAAAAAAGTTGCAGTAGTGAATCAGAGTCTGAAGAGATCGAATTGCAAGATTCAGATAATGTCTTAGTTACCTCTTGCAAGGTGATGATCAAATACTTGATAATTCTGGAAATATTACTTTAGAGAAAAATTATTTCGTTTTTGTGGATTGTTCGACAAAATAACATAAGTTGGCCTACATCGCATGTATCAAAGAAATATTGGAAGATGAAGAATAACAAATTACATTTCGTAGACGACATGGGAATTCTTAAAAATTCTTCTATCCTATATAAAGAGGACATTAGTGATGTTCACAAAACAAAATTATCCAGAGAATTAGCAACGCCCCACAAGAATCATGGAACGGCTTGTACAAAGGCAAATTTAAAATTTAATATTGAATTTTCAGTTTATGAAAAGGAATTTGGAAGAATTCTGTAAGCAGTTATCTTTTATAATGTATTAAATAACATTACACATAATTAACTGTAATTACTTTAAAAAAATAAAGTTTAACATTATTGTTTTTTTTAATAGGTATGTATCTTGTCCCAGTCATAGCTTACAGCTGTCCCATTCAACACACTGTATGTATTGAATGAGACAATTCCAGCTTTTAAGTAAATCATTT